>VZSZ01004352.1:250491-262270 GCA_013398815.1 Ibidorhyncha struthersii
GGGGCGGAGGGAGATTGTGGAGTGTGTGGGTAAACACAATTGAGTATGTTCACATCTGCCTTTGCTCAAACTTCTACAAACACAGAAAAAAAACACAGCATTATATTTTGTATTGTGCTTCAAGTGTCTTACACACTTGTACTGGGCCTGGCTAGGATAAAGTTAATTTTCTTCATAGCAGCTGATACGGTGCTGTGTCTTAGATTTGTAACCAAAACCATACTGATAACATACCAGTGTTTTCGCTTTTGCTCTACAGTGTTTGCACAGCACCAAGGCCTTCTGTTTCTCTGCCCCCAGTGAATAGGCGGGGGGGTGCAGAAGAGGTTGGGAGAGGACACAAGCAGACAGATGACCTGAACTAACCAAAGACACATTTCACACCATATAACATCAAGTTTAGTGACAAAAGTGAAAAGATGGGCCTTTAGTGAGGTTGGCCATCTTTTTCTTGGGAACTGGATGGGCTGCTCAGAGGGGTTGGGGAGCGACTGCTCTTGCATCACTTGTCTTGTTTTCTTTATCTGTTCTTCCATTTATCTGTCACTTATTAAACAATTTATTTTTTTTTTTAATCTTGACCCCCAGATTTTCTTGCTTTTACTTTTTCTTTCCTCTCCCCCTGTCCACCCACAGTATGGCGGGGTATTGAGTGAGCGGCTGAGTTCTGCTTAACTTCCCACTGGGATTAACCGACAGCAACGCTGAAGAACAGTGAAGGTTGTAGCACTACAGCAAGTGAATTAAGTTTAAACATTAAACGGAACATACAATGTTAATANAATATAGACTTTTCACAGTTCAAGCTTATCTCAAGTAGGCAATCTATCTTAAGGCCTTTGGATATACCTCAAGTATCTTATAAAAGTGACTAATGTTGGCTGCATTTCTGTTTAACAGGATGGTGGATGTAGGTGGCCAAAGGTCAGAAAGAAGGAAGTGGATCCATTGTTTTGAAAGTGTTACTTCAATCATTTTCTTAGTTGCATTAAGTGAATATGATCAAGTCTTGGCAGAATGTGACAATGAGGTAAGGAGTGGGGTACATCAGGTACAGAAAAAGACGTGTGCTTTTTAAGACAGACAGAATTCACATGTTTTCATAAAAGCACTTGTAAATACTAGAATTACATTAACAAGCTGATCAAGCAATCCCAAAGTTGTATTAAATTAGCAGCCTGACTGTAAAAGTGAACTCTACCTTAAAAGACAAAACATGATTTAAAAATGTTTTAAATCACTTAAGCCATGTCAATTGTTTGAGAATTTGAGTATCAGGAATATCTCTAAGCAAGTAAAACTACCTCAGTCATCTGTAATCGGGTTTTTTGTTTGGTTGATTTTTAAGTCTCTGATGTTTCAGAATTAACCTATGCATTAATTAAGGATAATTAAAACAAAATAACTTAAAATTTACCTCCTTCCCAAGGTTAGAAAATGTAAGATGAGTTCTCCCATCTGTTCTGGAGTGCCATCGTCACCAGTAACCAGATGTTGTAAAGAATGATGCAAAAAAGAAAACAGTCGGCAATTAGGGAAAAGCATATTAGTGGAACTGCATTACTTTTGGTAGCGGTTGCTTTACATCTTGCAGTATGAGGATTCCTTAAAATGTCCTTCAAAAATGCTTAATACCATTTGAAATCTAAAGTCCCAAAGCCCTTATAGATCTGTTTCTCAAGATCTGTTTGAACTGTGGAAAACATACCCTGCTTCACTTGCTGAAGTGTCACAACATCCATCGTAGTTGAGATAGAGTTTTCAAAGTTTCCTATCATCTTTTGATGCATGAACAACTTCAGTAAGTAATTTTCTTTTTTCTTTTAGTATCTTGAACATTTTGTTATACTCGCTTTGGACGTTAGGAAATAAATAATGAACTGAGTGCCATGACAAGCTTATCCCCAGGAACTCCAAACAGCAATCTCTGAATGTGGTGTTCCTTAGATCTCTCTTGAAACGGACAGACTTTGTTACTAGTATAGATGAGTACATATGCTCTTGTCCTTTAGCTATGTTACAGTGTGTTAATATCAGATATTTGACCTGATACCCCCTGCTTGAGCTCTTACTGTGAGGTCAAGAAGAGTCTTTTATAGAGCAGCAGTCCATTGCTGCTGACTCATACAAGAATACTAATATCATCTTGATTTCATATGCCATCATGCCATTCATACAGATGAACCAAAACCCAGTGAATAAAAGGATATAGAACCTGAGGAGTAGTGATAAACCAGTGCATTGCAATTGTGCTTAATAAAAGTAATATTTTTTAAAAAGCTTTCAAAATAACATTTATGATCTCTGGCTGATGTGATTTGTATATCCTACTGACTAGAGAGTGTAACCATATTTATTTTTGTTGTTGTAGAATCGAATGGAAGAAAGCAAGGCCTTATTTAAAACTATAATTACATATCCCTGGTTTCTGAATTCTTCAGTAATTTTGTTTTTAAATAAAAAAGATCTTCTAGAAGAGAAAATCATGTATTCCCATCTAATTAGTTACTTTCCGGAATACACAGGTAAGCATTTATCCCACACTATCTTCACAAAGCTAAAAGTCATATTTAAACCAGTTAGTTTTTCCTCATTAAATTGAAAACAAAGTGGAATTAGGCAATATATTTAATATCTATGCTTTCTTAGTCTATCTTTTAAAAGACAACCTTAAGTTACTTAGTTTTCCTGAAACTTTGTTTTTTTACTGCAGCATTGTGGACAAAGTCTTAAGAGATTTCTTGCAGCCATTCTGTTACCATTCGAGTGGCACAATCACTGTTTATGAGAGAAAGCATGTTTTTTTAATCTTCGATCTGAAGAGACAAGATACAGGGGGAACTTTGGGAATACGGCTATTAATCCAACTCTTAATATAGTAAAAACCCACAGGATAGTTTTGCATTATTACAACTTGTTATCTATGTGAAGGTCCAAAGTTAAAAAGCAGCCTGAATAACTTTCCTTAACAAATGTTACTGATACTTAAAGTTGCCAAAGGAATGATGAAAATAATCAGAGATGTATTCCATTACTTAATACAGTATTATATTCTGCAAGACATGTATCACATTGAATCCTACAATTAATAGTGAAAAGAGTTATAAAATTTCATAGCNTTATAAAATTTCATAGCTACAGAGAAAACACACGTCCCTTTCTTGGCCAAAGAGGATCCTGTTTCCTCTGTGTGTTTTAGAAAATTTGATACCTCTCATGGTCTTTGACATACTACAATAATGTAGCAAACTATTAACATATGGTCGGTAATTTCAGTTGCATGTTATTGTAAAAAAATGACTTTGACCTGGAAGGTTTACCATTGAAAAAAAGCATACTCCACACATTTTAGAAAGCAGTGTTGTAACAGCTTTTGCTCCACTAACATATGAATGAGAAAATGCCCACAAGGGAGTATTCCTTTATGGTGATTTGACATTCAAATATTTAATTAGCCTGTTAAGACACTGTCCATATGTTTCTTCCTTGACACATAGCTTTTAACTGTTCGAAACCACTAACTGTGCTTTTGACTGACTAGGACCTAAACAAGATGTCAAGGCTGCCAGAGACTTCATTTTGAAGCTGTATCAGGATCAGAATCCAGACAAGGAGAAAGTAATCTATTCCCACTTCACTTGTGCCACAGACACAGAAAACATTCGTTTCGTCTTCGCTGCTGTCAAGGACACGATCCTGCAGTTAAACCTGAGGGAGTTCAACCTGGTTTAAAGAAAAAACATGGTTGCAGCCACAAAGTGTGGCTTACTAATAGCACAGCCTGTGTTGATAAAAAGAAAAAAGGTGTCTTTAAAAACCATTTACAGAAATGGGAAAAGCATTTGTATTTACTGAAGACGTATAGATTAAGAGAACTTTAAAGAATAAGTTTCAAAGTTTACTTTTTAAGCTATACATTTAAAGTAGTGTTCATATTTCCCATATTAATTTTGTGAGATCTTTTTTGACAGCTGTGGGAATTAAGTATATTTAGAAGAACGTACATAACTACATTGCTGTCCAGCTAGCATTTTCTTAAGAATTTTCTTTTCTTTCTTTTTTAAATTTTATTTAGCATTTACAATCGTACCTTATAAAGTTTCAAACAGTTATGTCTTAAAAATGACAAGTTATTGCTATTTTAGGGAACTAAACATTTTTATGTTCTTGTTCAGAACAATGTAGTTGAAAGACTAGGGTAAACCTATTTCACTTTCTAGAAGCATTTCTCAGTAGCCTTGATAGGCCAAACCCGTTAACTTCCTAGGAATTGTTACAAAAGATTAATTATTGGTTACCCTTGCATATCACTGCCTTTTTGTTCAAGTGCCTTACAATAAATAAAATACCTTTCACAGTTAAGGAATGGCAGATTAAGATCTTTTAGGCAGTCCATGGAATTTACCCTGTTTGAAGGGGAAAAGTGATTCCCAAACAGCGAGGCATTTAGCAAACTTTCTCAGTGTTCACCGCCAGAGGAGCTCAGAGATCATCCACAGCTGCCTGCAATAAACCGGGCCTTAAATTCCTCTGAGTCACTAACATAATGTGCTTTTTTTCACTTTGCATTTTCCTGTCATTGCGCTTTATGGGTAGTTTTGCATGGATTAGAGAGCAGTAAAGCCTTTCCCCTAGAAGATTTCCAGCCATTTCCCCATCTCCCCCACTCCCTGCCCACCTACAAACCTCTCCACTGAAGATGACAGCACCACTAATAGCTCAGTCAGTTCTTCACTGGGTCAAAAATTCTCAGACAAAATAATAAAGACATTAGGGCAATCTTGAAAACCTTTTTTACCCATGAAAAATTCGTGGTCGTCACTGGCATTTGATCAGCTAACCCAGCAACACTGGTAAGGAGAGTGTTTTAGTAGAACAGTCTGCTATTAGCATCAATCCAATCCAAAAGATGTGCTGAGGTTGTTCTGTATTTAAATACATGAAAATTCCATTTTTTCCAAGAAGAAACATTATAGCAACAGTTTTTACTACCAGCGTAGAATGGCAATTTCTGTGCAGCACAGGATGAAGCCAAGTTACATTGATTTTTCAGCTTGAGCAGTGCTTCTGTGTATTCAGCCAGGTTGATAGCTCTCGCAGTTCAGTCCTGTGAAAAGCACACCCTGACCTTTCACTGCCCATAAAAAATGTTTACCATTTCACATATTAAACGGCACAGTTCCCTTTTGTCCAACAATATGGAAAAAAGTAAAGTATGTTCAGAGGTGGTGTTGGTTGCTAAGGAGAAAACAGCCTGTAACGTTTGATTCTTTTGTTCTTTCTGTAGCGTTGGAACAAGAAGTAGAAGCTTGTTCTTGATGCCACTTTAGTGTTTTTCGGGAAGGATGCTGACCTATATGTTGTGCCCGTACTAGTGAATGGCAGTAATGAGTACTGAGGGAACAGTGCATTCGGTACACCGTGGGATGAGACACAGGGTACAGTGCCACTTGTTGAATGAGAAGCTGCCAAGGGGGAGCGACACAAAGCACATCCGTTCGTGTGTTGTCCGTGTGCCACACGTGTCATTTCCACCCTCCCCTCAGAAGTACTGACATCAGGACAAGTCCTCAGACCTGCTGTCCTAAACTAACCACTGTTGCTCACAGTAATTCAAAAGCATTTTTTGTCATAAAATCTGTAGATACTGAAGTTTTACATTAGTTAAGAACTTCCAGACACATGAAAAGAAGGCAACAAAAATACTTCCTTTAGGGCAGCAGGTTTGATGGAGAGAAGGATATGAAATGGCCAGATGCTTGAACTTCTTGATCCAGTTTTGAGTCTCTTGGAAACTTCCAGAAAAACATCTGTTTAAACTCCTAGTGGTTTCATATCTTGAGTTAGGATTTGCTGTCTATGGGAAGAGCACATTGGCACCCTGAATTTGGGAGCCTGGAGCACGAGCTTTGCAGACTGTGAGACAGTTACCATTTTACACAACACATCAATACAAGAATGCGTTTCTTTCACGCTTCACAACCAACGTTTAAAAACATGCACAGGGGCAGTTACCACAACTAACTTCTGCATATAGTTATTGATCTGCTTGATGCAACCAGGAATGAAAACCCACAAAGATAAAAAAACTGGGAGACATCCAGCAAGAAGAGAATTCAGTTTTTCTCCCATTTTACTAAGTAGTGTCCTACTTCATAATACCTATTCTGGCAGTCACATTTGTTTCTGCCTTTGATATACTGATCCAGAGATGAGTTAATAAAAATGTAATGGCATGGATATTCTTTTACTCCTTGTAGGAGGAGACTTAAAAGCCAATTTACTCCTTCCTTGAAGTATTACAAGATTATTTAGAATTCTTATTCCAGATTTCCCCTGAAAACAATCAAAACCTCTTTATAAAAACGCTGTGTCTGCTGTGAGTGGAATTTTAGATCCTTAGATCCCACTTGCAGTCACAAAAGAAAAAATTGTGACCAAGACCATGGTTGCATTTCTTAGGTCAAATAACAACGCTCAGGCTCCTAGGTGACTAGATGACCTTTGAAGGTCCCTTCCAACCCAAACTGTTCTATGATTCTATGCATATACCGGCCAGAAAACTCCTAATTAATCCACCAGAAAGAATAACAACAGGCAAATCTTTACTCGATTATAGAGTTATAGGCAGGAAAAAAGGCATCAGCTATCTGCTAATTTGTTCAGTACTAGACAGAAAAGCATAAGGCACTCAAGAATTGCGTAACCACACTACGACAACATGCATTTCAAGAGATGATGATGATGATAAACACAAATGTTTTCTGTAGGAGAATGTGAAATACTTTGTAAAATTTTGATCTGCATAATGAAACAATTATTGTAATACACATGAAAACCAAATCTAAATCAGAAACACTTTGCAATATCTGAGACAACTACAAATACACAATGCATATTAGAAGTATTTTTCACCAACGGTTCCCACGTTTCATAGCCCTGTTCTTTTGAAATACATGGTCTCGGTTCCTTAAAAAAAAAAAAAAGGAAAAAACCTTCCACAGTATTGCATTAATTTCCATAATAATCCGCACACAATAGTGAGACAGACAGGTCCTTCGCCCAGTCTGGTTTTAGCACAGAACCTCAGACCCTTCCTTGACAAAAGTATTGATCAACATAGGAAAAAAACCACAGCCAAACCTCAATAATTAACTGTTAGGAACTTTAGCCACCTATATCCTTTGTTCCTGGGAAGTAAATGCTTCATTGGTATTGGTTGCTTCTTTAGTTTTTGCTGAACCTTCAGTAAAGATTAGTCACTGAAGATGGAGAGTGATCAACTGGGAGAGTTTAATGGTGGAAAAAGGTACCGTGGAATTGTATGATTTGCTGAAGAAACATTGCGTGCTCTTGACTTGTACAATACTTACGTGATTCCAAGCAATGCAGTCTTTTAGCTGGTAGCTAAGGTAGCTCTTTTCTGGAATTCAAATGTGAAAGGATCAAGAAGGAGGGTGGTGAATCTTCTGAATAGTTTTGTGAAATATTCTCATTCGTGAAGCTAATGCAGTATCAGGAAATATATACAAATCAAATATATACAGATCTATTTAAATGTCATATGGATATTACGAACAAGCCACAAAACTTAGCAATCCTATTAAGGTATGTGATGTATTTACTGAAACTGTTTTACATCAGCAGAGTAATTAGGAAACTTAGGGTCTGTAGTTCAAATTCAGTAATATGTTGTATGTATTAAATTTTAACTACCATTACACAGTAATATTAATCTTTTATTGACTAGTGTGTGGTATTTGATATTTGCACATAGATGGCTAAAAATAACTCAGAAGGAACAAAAGACCTTAGTGATTTGTTTGATATGTGAGTGTATTTTGTGAAGTGCTAAAGATAATAAATAGCTAATGGCACATGTACAAAAAATTTTTGGTAAAAAAAGAGGATACCATAAGAATCTGGTTATCAAGATCTGGGTATCATAGATCTGGATTTCATAGAATCTGGCAACATGATTTATGTTTTTTCAATGTGGCAAAAGAAAAAAAAACCCATACTTTAAAGTAAGCTTATACATGTAAATCCAGTCATTAAAAACTTGTCCTTATAATAAACCAAAGACAAAAACTAAAGTCTGTATTCTGCTTTCACTGAGATGGCTGCAAGAGAAGCTTGGCCTTTGGCTCTCAGAGACAGGGTTTGACTTAATTTGTCAGTTTCTACCTATGAAATTCTGAGTAGTGGTATTAACCTGTTAATTAAAGTAGTATATAAAAAAAAACAAATAATAATCGCATTCAAGTCAAATAAAATTCAGTTTCACTTTATTCAAGGCAAAGAAGAGGTTGGAGGGGGGAGCGGGGAAGGAGGGGGAGGAGCATGGAAACCAGGAGAGCCATGCCATGCAGAGCCATGCAGCTGAACAAAGAGAGGTGCAAACACGGACTCGTAAATATTTTAGCAATGTGTCTGGCATCTTTGATTCTATGTTTGGTTTGTCATTGATTTCTTAGAGGTAACTCTAACCCTTAATAAACTACTACTGATAACCCAAATGACATTTCTCAAAGGTATGAAGTTAGGTAACAGTCATCTAGAAGAGAAACTGTTCTTCAGTACTTCAGTAAAGGCCGTGGTATACTTTTAAACGCAACAGTGAACAGACCCAAATGCCTACATTTTAATTTTTATTGTGATCCCCTTGTCTAATTGCATATAAATTTTTAATAAAAAATATGTCTATTCTGCCTTCTTGTTGAAAAAAAAAAATGCATACTACAATAAGGAATGAGGCACAGCAGAGTGGACATCTCAAACAACTTGCAGTACTCCAGGAATCTACACAACAGCCTATGCCTGAATACCTTTCTCCTCGGCCCAGGCTGATGTATAGTTAAAACCGCGAGAACCGGTATGTGCCAAAAAGCGGCAAAATTCATTCATGGCTGTATGGAGAAAGTGTAAGGAAAAAACAAAGGAAAAAGATACAATTTACTGACTAGAAAAATGGAACTATGGAAAATCACGTTGTCATTACAAGTGGAGACAAGCAGGGAGGTAGGGGAAAGGTCCCATGCTGACTTTTGAACACTTCCAGTGTTTTAGTTCTTGTGTTAAGGCTTTTAGTTAGCACAGAAGATCAAAATATTTTATGCTCTGTAGGAAAAATGCAACTTTGCAGGAATTGTTGTTTTCCAAAACATGAGCTTAACCACAGACATGCATGTTTAAAATAAATCCTTCAACATTAATCGTTAAATTGCTCAAATATTACTGAAGAGCCAGCTGAGATTTGAGAATCAGGAGTCTGTTCGCAAAATAAATCTAAGAAAGTTAAGAACTGGAGATAATTGAAATACAGGCTCTGTGAAAAGAAAATATTTAGAATGGTGTAAATTGAAAAGCTACACAAATGGGAACGTACAAAGTACCTGTGAGAGGTACTAGAAGTGAAAGTTGCAGCAGATACTCAGTAAATACTGGGGATAGAAACAGAAAGGAGACACCACAGTAATCCAAGAATCAAGACCACAATGAGGCTATTAATTGAACTATCATGCCTAAGGTGAAAAGTGATACATGAAAAACAAATTACAGATATAGAATGGTACTCAGTGCACCTAATAACACTACTTATCTAAGGCAAAGTATTCTATTAGTTTGGCACGATAATAACCTGAGTTAATACTCTTGGTACATGCTTGGTATACAAACAAGTGGAGTAACACAGTCAATGTCATAGTTTGGAATCCTCTTACAAACTTTTGTTTCAATTTACAATTTATGGGAAAAATTAAAAGATTACACATATTTTATAACCTGCTAAATGGTTATTCAACACCAAAGGCAAGACTTTCAGTAAATTAAAGAACTGCAATTGTAGGTTAGCATGCTAGTCATTTTAGGTTTTACAATAATGTGACAATTTGGGTATCTCAAGCACTACCAGCAATGTCAGAATTAAATCCTGTAGCTATAAGTATTCCAAACAATTGTTTGGAAATAACATTTTGGCAGCAGGTACTTAGTATATGTACCAGGTATTTTGAAGACTTTGATATGGGAATTTATGGAAACCTTCATGTAACACTGTACTGTTTCCTGTACTTTTTAATATCAACTGCAGTAAACAAGCACTCAATAATACTAGGACTACTAAATCTAAGAAATAAGCAGAATTGCACACATTCAAGTTCTCCCTATTAAAGTTCTGCTGTCTGGATACAAAAGAAAAAAGTTTCATTGGGTAAGAAAAGTTGATAAAAGCAACTGTGAAATACTGTATTTATTATTTAATATAAATTTGATTTTATTAGTCACTTTCTTAAGACACAATACTGTGTAATCCAAGGCATTTATTTTTGGTATGCAACAGTGCACTTATAACCCCATAGACTCCTTAAGTTGCAAGACTGTTAATAATATTTATTTAAAATAATAGGCTTTAATTACTATTTTTAGTGCAGAGATATATTAATTCTCCCCATTATACACTTTTGTAAACTGTTATATTTTCTGTGAATATCATTAGAGGTGCTGCAACACTTCCTTGAGTAGAATATAAAAAAAGTTCACACTAAAAGTGATGTTGTACTGTAAATTCATCATGACCTGGTCCATTCATTTACAAAAAGAAAATAATATTGTTAACTAAGCAGCCACTCCTGTGATCTTCTAAATTAGACTTCTCTGGTCAGTAGTCTCCTTTGTAGAATTTGAGTTGTAAGACTAGTGATTATCAAGTTAACATTTCCCTTGATAAAGAAATTTGAATTTCAATACAGCCTCAAGTCATATGAAACCTAAGACAGAAACTAAGTATTGATTTTCAGAATCAAAACAAAACTGAAAGATCAGCTCTGAATAGTATCATAAGAATTATTCCAGAGTTCAATTTCAATATCAAAAGTAATGGTAAAACAAATTATTTTAAAACTGTATTTATAAAAAATGAAATCTGGAATTCTTACATTAAAAAAACAGAGAAAACAAGCCCAAACTTGGCAGAATTTTTTTGATTGCTAGGGCTTGGTTTTTTTAACTTAATGCCATCTATTTTTGTGATATAGCCATAGACTGTTGTGACCATAGTAAACAATTTCATAAATCTTCCTTCCCTCCTGTTTTTGCTTTTGTTGCTGATATTCAAATAGTTCTGCTTGTTAAACAGGAATTAAAAGGTGGCTGTTCAGTGTTCTTCGTATCTTGGTGCTTCTCCAGTCATTACAATTTTGGCTGATTCTCTCTCACTTCTTCCAGTTTAGAAAGTATCCACTGTGTGAAGGAAAAGAAAAAATAAAAATGTTTCCTTGGTAAAAACCATATAAAGCAGGTGATAAGTTGGCCAGACACTTCACCACCTGGTCTCTTCCTAGCAGAGTTTTTAACACAGCGCTCAAAATTCTACTGTAGATTATAAATCCCTGATTTTCTCACATGAAAATGGAGGCATTTAAGTACCAATATCTGACATTGAATACCACAGCTAATGAAACTGGCTGGGTTGACATTGCAGTTTCCTGGACTGTATTTCAATTACTATTTAAAAAAAAATATGACATCATCATTTCACCTACACCATTATTAATGCTCTGCATTAGTCTACAACTCTAGACAAATCACAGATGACAACAGAGAAGCAAGGATCAGTGAAGACAGAGGACAAGAATATGTTCCAGCAATGTATTAATACAGTTATTTAGAAAGAAGCTTTCTTTAACTATATTTGGTTTCTTTACAGGAATTTCAAGTTCATGTGTTTACTGACCATGGGAGGAAAATCAGTTTCCCAAGAGTCTTAAAAAAAAAAAAAAAA
>VZSZ01004352.1:262351-278509 GCA_013398815.1 Ibidorhyncha struthersii
AGTTACACAAAGAGATTGCCATGAGAAAGCTGCATAATGCTTGCAAGGAAGATGAGTGGTTTATTACAAATCAGATTTTGTTACTGGATCAGGTTCTATGTTACAGATCTTTAGGATCCCCTCCTCCCCATCATAAGCTCACCCCCTCAAGGAAACCAGAGCATTTGTTTACCAGGATGCTGAAGGTTTGAAAGAAGAATTGTCTGTTCAAAAAATCATGATTCACATCAGAATATGGCACTTCTCACAGATGGAACAACCTTGTAGTGTCCACTAGACTGACACAATGTTCACAAAGCAGTGTCACCGAAAATAACCTCATCACCTTTTTACTGCAAGGGCTGCAAGTTTCATTTTCACTGTTCTTGAACACTTCCCTCAGTGTAGTCTCTCTATATACACAAGCACAAATGTCACATTTGCAGAAGTGAGACATAGGCTAAACATCCCAGAAACGATTCTCAAAGAGTTCCTTTCTGTAGGATAGCCCCTAAGGCCCTGATGACAATTTTTGAATGAATCTGTTAAGTATTCCTTCTCTAAGATAAAACCACATTCCTTACCAACCCTGTCCGACAGTGAATTTTCCCCTCATATTTGCATTCCTGTTGCTTTTGTGATGTTCACAGGCCTTTCTAGGAAAATACGCAAATTACATTTTTGTGAGACGTGCACATAACTTTTTCAGCCTTCTTCTCCTTGCTTCAGACTTATGCCACACATAATATGATGCACTAATTCGATTTTTGGAATTGTTCCTGATTTACCTAGGGCATAGGTGGGATTTCATTCCCACACAGACTTCTGGACCTCAATGCCACCCCTGCACCACCACAGCCAAAAAGGAGGAAAGGNCTGTATCTAACCTCAGCTGAGTGAAACTACCCTCCAGAAGACAAAAGCAAGAAACTGATGAGAAGAAGCAAAAGCAACTTAAACTAATGACAGGATGCAACTTCTGCAGACTGTTTCAAAGCATGATCCCAGGGTACCATATCACACTGGTGTGAAGACTGATTTATTGAGGAAATAATTAGCTATGCTAATAAAAACAAAGCAGAACTTTCACAACCCAGCTACCTCATAGTTCTGGTAGCAGACATGAACTGCTCCTACTATCTGCTGTAGTCACATCTGGTGATGTCAGAAAGAAGGGATCATATAGAATACATATATAATAATAGTAGTAATATCATACATCAAATAAACTATTTGTGTTTCTGCTATGGATTTTCTTCATTCTTCAACCAAAACTGTATTTTGAGGAACAGAGGAATGACATCCTCTCCCATCCCCCCAGAATAAAACTAGGAGTAATTTACAAATACTGCTTGTTTTATTAAAACACGCTATTTTAGTTCACATTCTTGATTGTTTAGCTTTTGTTAGCGTTACTGCTAAATCAGCCATTTGACAGACATTTATAATTCCAAAGATTTATGTAAGGAAAAGCGTGGTGTTGGAATTGAGTATTTTTGAAATTCAGTACTGAATAGATCATTGCCATTTCCATCTGTGTGGAAATAAAGAATTTTAAATATACATAGTAGCTTCAGGTTAAGAATTTTTCTGTTTCACTTTTTACACCAAATTTAGCACAGTAATTGAAATAGCACTGTAATAGTATTTTGACTTTACCTTAGCATCCTCTGGACTTTTAAAATTAATAATTTTTCCAAATTCTTTGGCATGGAATACAGACTTAACTCGTTCCTAAAAAAAAAAAAAAAAAAAAAAAATATAAAAAAAAAAAAGTAATTCAAAATTGAAGTTAGTTTCTTCAAACTTTATGACTAAGTTATTTACCATTAAGGCAGCTATATGGTTCAGACGGCCACATCTATCCATTACACTAATCTGAGTATGTTCACATCGCATGCACACACCCTGAGAAACTTCATTTTCTGCATGAAAGCACAGTGGAGTGGAACACTCCAGCAATAACAGACTTCCCTTTTTACCATGGAGTCCCTAGAGACTAAACTGTAAAAGTGTGTAGGAATGGAAGGCAGATAATGGAGTATGAGGGTAACAAAATCTAGTACTCCCTAAGGTTGTTAACTTTTTGTTCTCCTTTGAGTCATTATCCGGGTGGACTTTCCACCAATACTGACTTGCAAGTAGCGGTCTTAGGTAGTGAGAATAGCTTCAGAAATAGCACATAAGTAGTGCTCTGCAATATACAGTTTTCAACCATAGATCTCAGTAAGGAGCAGACTGCAGACATGTGAATGAACTCTGAAATGACTGCTGTGTAGGGGTAAAGATGGATATGTTATTCAGCATTGTCTGAAATGGCAGAAACTCTAAGAATTATTTCATCCTGTAAAAGTTCACTTGCAGTCAGAAATCCAGTTTGGAGGATTCCAAACCAATATGGCTCTGCCTTTCATGCTCTCTGCAATAGAAACAAATAATCTGAGTGAAAAACTGAATGACTTTGTACACTGTTAAGACTGTCCTGACAACCAAGATGTGTAATTACACACGTGAAGCTTATTAAAAACAGAAGCAAAACACGAAATTAAATTCAGTTACCATCTCAACAAGAATTTAAGAAATTTTTTTAAGGAACTTTGCCTCTCTGAGTACACTCAGTTATCAGTGATCATCTTTCTCCTTATGTTCTTTGCCAGTTTACACAGGAAAGTAAGTTTGGGGATTTTTTTAAAGGAAAAATTGCAACTGAGAGCAAAATTCTTCAACTTGCATTGAAAGGGATAAGCGTATGTCATTACAGCTTTTATGAAGCCATTAATATTTTACACTTTTCAATAATTTGATTACTAGAAAATGAAGAAAAATCCTAAGGCATAGCACATGCAAATGTATTGCTCTGATATATCTGAATCTTGGGATGACAACACGGGAGAAGTCCACATATTGGCATACTTCCACAGTGCCAGAGTACGTAATAAAAATATTCTGCTGTCTTCTGAGACAGTTTTGTTGTATCACCATTTTCCAAACTATGAATACACCACGAACTGGTGCATACCAGCAAAAAATTCCTAGGGCTCAAGGGATAAAAATTCATCTGCAAACATCAAGTCACCATTCTGCTTAGAACAGTCAGAAGAAGCTAGTTATCTGAGAGAATTTGCCCATGCCAAATTTCAACTCCCTTCTCTGAATGCATCTCAACTAGAAGAGAGATCAAGTATTCAAAGGAGAGAGATCAGGAATTCAAAGTTCAATTTTATAAACAGTAACACAAAAAGGAAACAAAACATGATTATGTTAACATACCTTGGCTTCAATGCGTAATCTTCTGCCATCAACGATGAATGGTTCTTTGGTAAATTCATCATAAGTGTATTGCCATTCACATGTCAGCTGTCCAAATGTCCCTTTTGTCACAAATAACACACCACTAGGCACCAGAAAATAAAATTAACAATTTAAAAATTAATGTAAAAATACTTAAATTTATCAAGTTACCCAAGCTCTAGTGAAGCAATTCATTGTTCCAAAATATTTCTCATCTAATGATATATAACAACCATACAGCATACTTTCCAAAAGAGTGAATTTTGAACCTTCCTCTAACTTATTTAAAATACCATGTTTCATAGCAAAACCGTAACACTACTTCTAGCTGTATTTCTACAGAAAGTTGTACATATTTTCTATTGGAGAAGGATAGTACCCCACTATTAAACATTAACTCTGTTCCTCCATTATCCTTTTTCCCTTCAGTATGCTAATTTATAAGTGAATTCCACAGTTCCATTGACTTTAGCCTAACCAGATTTATGACAAATCTGTCAGCAAAATAAATCATAAAACCAACACTCCTTTTCTCATTTTAAATAGAGAAATTACTATGACACTCAAAATAGCACACCCTTGCGCTGAACAATGCTGCTGTTGAACAAGATTATTAGCAGTACACTAAGCATGCCTTCCCCATTCTTTTATCTACACACATAATGACACACATGTCAAAGCACAGTTACTGATCAACAATTATCAAGACATGCACATTTTGATACTTTTAAGTGCTTATTATTCAGAGTCAAATCTGTTTACCTTTTTGTTACCATTAACAGATCTGTACTGTTGACCATAGCATGTGCAATGTATCTGAGTTTTGCAAATCTTCCGTTTTCAATTTTCTAAAAGAAACAAAGTTTTATAGCTTTGAATATGCTAGTATAAATTCATGTACTAATTTTGTGCCTAAAATGTATTCATCTTCACAAAGTCTAAATTATAACAAACCACATAGCACTTACTTTTAAATAAAAGTCTACTTTCATAAAGTCAGAATGTGACTAACAGATCTGTGACAGCTAATGTTCATAATTATGTAGAATTATTTGGTTGCTGTTAGTGCAGCTATGCAAATAAGAATCAATCCGACCCAAAACTGGCAAGGAACAGTATATTCTCAAAACATCTCAAGACTCAGTTTTCTACATATTTCTAGTACACACCAAACTTCTGCTTACTACTACAGTTCTGAGACAACAAAAGTAGAATCATAGAATTGTTAAGGTTGGAAAGGGCCTTTAAGATCATCAAGTCCAACCATTAGCCTAACCTGACAAAACCACTTCTAAACCATAT
This sequence comes from Ibidorhyncha struthersii, assembly GCA_013398815.1. Classification (NCBI taxonomy): domain Eukaryota; kingdom Metazoa; phylum Chordata; class Aves; order Charadriiformes; family Charadriidae; genus Ibidorhyncha; species Ibidorhyncha struthersii. Next base: position 266,924 of record VZSZ01004352.1, read on the forward strand.
CCCCAAGTACCACGTCTACCCTTTTTTTAAACACCTCCAGGGATGGCGAATCCACCACCTCCCTGGGCAGCCTATTCCAATGCTGGATAACCCTTTCAGTGAAAAATTTTTTCCTAATATCCAACCTAAACCTCCCCTGGCTTAACTTGAACCCATCTCCTCTCATCCTCTCACTTGTCACTAGGGAGAAGAGGTCAGTCCCCATCTCTCTACAACCTCCTTTCAGGTACGTCTAGAGAGTGATAAGGTCTCCCCTCAGCCTCCTCTTCTCCAGCCTAAACAGCCCCAGTTCCCTCAGCCGTTCCTCTTAAGACTTGTCCCCCAGACCCCTCACCAGTTTTGCTGCCCTAAGTAGTAAGGATTCACTTCCTAATTTATGTCAAGTCACCTCTAAAATGCTGGAGTAATTAACTCTGGGAATAAATAATATACAAGAAGACACTATCATGTAGACAGTGGGACCTAATAATGTACTTGAGGTAATGCTTTGCATTTCTCCATATTGTTTTGTTTTCCCCTGAACTTAATCTTGTGTCATGAATATTGTAGCAGAATATTCTTTAGTGGGCAATAAATTTTAAATATTAATGACAGCAGATGAATCATTTTTAAAAACAGAGGCTCTGTAACTTTAACATGACTTGGCAACCATTGGATCTCTGACTTTCTGAGCAATGAGTGATTACAATAGTGACTGAATTAAGATTGCTGCATTTTAGGTGGGAGTAGCAACATGACTGCTTGTATACTTCCTATCTGTTACAAACTGGAAGCAAAAATAGATTAGCCTAAACCAGTATGATTCAACAACCATTTAACTACAAACATATTGCTTTGGATATGTATGCCAATATTTAAAAACATGTAGGTCAGTTCTCAATGCAGTTAAAACAGCAAGACCATTTAATGAGTATTCATCACCACTGTAAAATGATAAGGACATTTAATTAGGCATATCCTACAACTTCAAATTTGGCTGCGTGGGTAACTCCACTTGCCCAAAAAGATTTTTTTAAATGGTACCCTCCCTCAAAGAGGCTGATTCTTAAAGAGACTAAAATGCAAGAACATATGAGTAACAGGTTGGCAGAGGAGAGCTTTCCAGAAAGCTCTCAGAAAATTCAGGTTATTTTTCTCTCCCCAAAGTCAGGCTACAAAACCACAGCTATTGATCATGTGCCTACATACAAGAGTCACTGCTTGAATGTTTTTCTGCACGAGCTAGTATCAGGCAGGATGAACGCAGCAAGAAGAATGGCATAAGAAATGAGGAATTAAGGGCTTGGAAAACAGATTATTATTTTTCTTATTTTTGGAATCTCCTTATTCAAGCTTTGTCTAGGGGTTGCCATGCCGATTTGAGTATCTCCCTGCCTCTCATATTTAGGTCCAAGCTCCTACTTCATAACTAAATAACCAAAAAATCCTCTCTCAAGGTAGCCTCTACAACATTCCAGCACACAATATGCTGGATGGTCAGAAGACAGAGGTAGTCGTACGGACAGACAGCATGAATAGGATACCTGACCCAGATCCCAGGCTACTGGCCTAAGTTCTATGTCCCAATGGATTTTAAGTGTTAATGGTGTAGCGAGAAAGACAGGGAAAGGGAGGAGAAGGCTGACAGGAACTTACAGAAATAAACATGCATGGAAAGAGCAAAGGAGATTCAGTATGGGTAACAAATCGTTACATTTAATCTGCAAGACTCTGTGCCAATGCCAGTGATTTCTCTTACTGACCAAACACATTATAAATATTGCAAAGTATGACCAGTATCTCTCTTCTGTTAGAAGAAATTATAGGGGAGAAGCATTTAGCATTTCAGCCTTATTAGGATGGAGAGGACCTCTAGTCTTTCTCCTGCATCAAAGAAGATAACTTTTGTATTGAGAGGCTTACCTCAATGCTACGCAAAGCACAAGAAAGTTAATAACCTTAAGTGGGACTTAAGGCCGCAGGGTTACCTCCTTCTGTCTTTTCATTAGCTCGCTAGTTAATTTTCAACAAGTCATGTCACTCCACTGTAACTTACTCATTTTATTGATAATGAATTGAGAATGATGAAAATTATTATAGAAATACAGTACTTAACTATCACACAGGTTGCAATCCTAAAGAAAAGCTATTTAAATGTCCACCAGATTCCACAAAAAAAGTATTTCATTCTACTAAGATACACAAAAAAGATTTGCTCAGCACAAAGATATTGTTAACATGTGGTAGGCACTGAGCTAACTACTCCTCATTGTTAACTCTGAGTCAAAGATCATAAACTCAAGTTATCTGCGTTCTATAGTTTCGTAGACAATAGACACCAACTGTGAAATAAGCACACGAAGAGGCTGCACAGTCCACTTGCAAAGGTAACACTTGCATCTATGCCCATGCTGAGTAGTAACTACTTCTAAATTTTCTGCCTTTAGATTTTTCTACCCTTCATTTACAACCTTTATCCCTCTTAGCATTAGACTTGCACCTATTCATTAGGAAATACATCACAGTGGGATATGCCAATCTACTGCTGACAATTCATACAGCAAGATCACTACCGCGCTCTGCTACTGAAGTGCCTTACACAACTCAAACATAAAAGGATATGCATCCATATCAAGGGATCAATTACGTAAATATGGTTTTAAAATTTTACAATATGTAGCTATTAATCGTTTGAAGAAAGACAGTAACTTGGACCACTGTTTGGTGATGCAAAACTATGAAAGTTAACACTGATCAATCACTTTGTTCAATATTAGTTTCACCACTGGAAGAAACCAAATACTAATTTTTAACACACAACTTCTGTATTTCAAATTAAAAAGGGTTTAATAACCTGATTACTTTAGTATGTTGCCGTTCATTGACTAGACATGGAAACTGAATGAGCCTATTGAAAAAAGACACTCCAGCAGCTGTAAAATGTGAAGTAATCGAAGCACAAATCCTCTTTGCAAATTGTTCTTACCTGTCATACAAATGCTTAGATGTCATTGCAATGATCTAACAGTAGTTGTGATCATTTGTGCAGGGACGGCTATGCAAACATGCTCAGCTTCTTAAAAGTGGCATCTCTGCATTTGGAAAGATTCCTAATAACACCACATGATCTTAACTTACTGAGGAGCAAGCACAGATGCCTTTGATAAAGTTATAAATGAAACAGTAGAGTTTAAGTAATGGAGGTGAAATTTAATATCCATGATCCTTCTGGTTATAGTTCTAAAAAATACTAGTATTATGTGTGATGCAAAAGCCAGAATGTTTGATATCTTTCTTGAACTCATCTCAACTGAGATGACACGTAAAAAAAAAAGTACCGTAAAGACCATTACTGTGTTAAAAGAGGTTACAAATACGTTACTCTCCTCTCTAGATGTTCAGTTTAACTTTAAGTTTTCAGTTGGATTTTAGATTGCCAGTGTATTTCCCTATGAACTGATTACTGTCCAAATGTATGAGTTCTGAAGGCAATTCACTGTTATTGCTAGAATCTCCAATATTGAATGTATGTTTCAGCTCGAATTATAAGGTGACTTCTTCAAAAGCTGTAGAATTGCTACTTTCAGCAGGCTAACCTGGTATAATTACATAGCAAATCTTCCCCACAAAAATGTTTAATAATTCTAAGCAGTACCCAGGTCACTGGTTAGATCTAGCTTGAATGTGTGTGCAAAGAAGGGAAAAATTGTTAAATAAAGAAAAAAAAAACACCCATGTAAAACATTCCTTTTTCTGCCATGCCAAATTCTCTCCTCGTCCTTTACTAATAAGAACTAACCCTAACCCTTTATTGCCTACTCCCTCATTCCAGTTATCCTAACGTGCAATGTCATTATACAAAAAGCAAAGCTTTTGTCCATGATGTGTTAGTGCCTGAATTCAAGATCCCATTCAGCGATGCTGAACAGCAACTCTGAAATCAACATGGTTTTGTTCAAATCAACAGAAATTTGTAGTCAAGGTTAACACTTCAATTTAAAGCATGCAGGACAGTAAAAATTAGGACAGCAGCTTTCTTTCAGGACACAGTTTCTTTTCACAACAGAAATATAATTTGCCTATGCTGACTGGCAGAATTATTCATTTGGTGAGCTGAATGGAGAAACCACACTGACATACACTTTCACTATGATGATCACATCTAGACGTTCTTTGTGCTTCCCTGCCAATACAAAGTTCTTTGATTTGTAGCATCTGAAGTGATTACTGTATCAGCAGGGAAACTGGAAAATATTTCAGTTTTCTTTTCTGTATCCTCTGTCAGCAAACAAGCTGGTGTATGCTTTGCCTAGGACACTAAGTTTTTACTTGCTTCTTCACCATATATTAGCATTTACGCTGCAACCACAAACAAGCTAAAATGAAACCGAGTCACACAAGCTTCCATGTTCTTCTAAAAACAACTGGTCTTAGCTAGTCTCAGCCAGCTTCCTGTAAATAAATATAAGTCTTCTATTCAGGGATGGGCAATGGTGATATGCAAATGTTGTACATTCCAGTGGTAAGGATCCTGCTGTTTCCTTTAAGCTAGACACAACAGGTTTTCCAAAGGAAGATGGATAATGAGAGCTGTGACTCAAGTAAGGGAGAAGCAAGCTAGATACCATGCATGACTGGATGCCTGGTAAGAGTCAGGACGCTGTTGAATAAAAAGGAAGTTACTTTGAACTTTGGAAAGAATTTCTCCCTGTAACTTTATGAAGTGAAACCTCTGTTTTAGAGTAGTTCACAATATGGATATTTATGTTTTGATTTGAAGCCAAAAGGTGTGTGAGGGAAGGAGAGAAACGAGGAGTATGACACACTTCTCCCACTCCTCAGATGTTCCTCCTGGCAGACTGAAGTTCGAAAAATAACAAACAAGGGTCTGTTCAACCCATTTCAACATTCTGCCACCTGATCTGAAGCTTACCTCAGGACCAAAAAGGGTGCACTGAACTGAAAGAAAAACACCTCCAATACAGTAGGACACAGTATTGAAGCACGGCTTTGAAGGCTCGTCTTCTCTACAAGCTTACATCCACGGCGGCATAGTTAGGCAGCAACCTTATACAACTCTTTAAAAGAGCCCTCACAAACTCATACACAATAAAGGCAAACTAAAAATTAAAAAAGGCTTTGAATTCATTTTGGTTTTGGGTAGGCACTGAGTTGTGACACAGAGAACTCCACCGATTTCGTGGTGCAAGAGTTAATCACTTAGGCTCATAAGCATGAGGCTAGCCTATTTTTCAGCTTTAGTCCTGGGCAGGTCTATAGGTTCTGTAAATGACTAATAACAACAAAGATATAAAGAGTCTATTAAATGATCCTAGAAACTATCTATAGTATCCTTGTGCACTGACTTAAGTCTACAGAGCCTCCTGAGAAATCAAAAAGACCGAAGAAACCTGGACAAAAGGGATGTTCCAGATAACATAAAACATGAAGTGCACAGCTAATTCTTCACCTCAGCAAGGAGGAAGCATATAAATTCAAGTTACCGCTACACAAGTCAGTAAAAGAGTAAAACTAAACACTTAGGAAAAGCTGAATCATCAACTTGCTATGCAGCAGAAATGCAACCTGAGCTGAAAGGATGGCAGCTAGTCCTGGAGTTTTCAGCAACAGGACTGGACTTCAAATTCAATTCACCAGTGAAAAAGTGGGGAGAAAAAATTGTGCAGCCAAAAGTTAAACTACTAAAATACATCAAACTGAAGGGGAAGGAAAAAAAAAAAGGCATTTGAAAAGATGGCCTGTATTTTTTGATATGTTACTTCAAATCCCTAAAAAAAAGAATGTCTAAATTTTTTAATTTTTTTTTTTTTTTCTGACTTAAAGAGCATCAGTTCAGCTAGTTAGGTATTGTACTTTTCACAGGTTTTGGTTCCATGACTTAGAGAGAAATTAACTTCTAATATCCCAGGTGATTCAATTTTTTGTTATCCTAAATCCAAATTATGTCTTTTCCCCATGTATATTCAGAGGAAGATAGACTCAAGACAGAAACAAATAAAATATTTGTACAAAATGACTACATTTTTTATTAACAAAAACTTCAAAATAGAACTATACTCCATGAAAGAGACAAAATACGGTAAGGTATATAATCATATTTGCCAACTATACTGGCAAAGTTTTCTACTGGTTTTTATTTTATTTTTTGATAGCATTCTACAACCTTTCTACCTACTGAGTAAAGAAAGAACTCCTTCTAGTTATATTGCAGTGGAATGTGAATTAGTGATACCTGACCCAGCAGTACTACCATTCATGTTAAATTTTACTTCCACATTCTGTAATGATTTGTAGAATTGTAAGTTAAAAAAACTTCAAAAGTTAGGTCAATTTGATTAAAAAAAAGTTATTTTTAAAAATCAATTCTTATTTTTGCAGGGATAATTTTTCAGTCAAAAATTATTACATTCATTTCTAAAGCTGTTTTAGAATGAGGAAAAAATCCGTTTTGTAACTATTTTAGGATGAGGAAAAAAACTGTTTTGGTATAAAATTGACATGCATTGTCTTGTAAGACAGGTCATTACAGAAGAAAACCAAAGTTTTATAGGATAAAAGAGATTGTACTAAAAAGCCAAAAAGAAAAAAGAAAATTTCAGGTAACATATTCAAAGTTCCCAAAACCCAGTGAAGTTAAAATGCAGCAGTAACCTTTCCAAAAAGTTGTACCTAACAATTTCCTCAACTTTTAGGCATGACGAATCTTTTTTTTCAGAACTGAAGTTTAAAATAATTTCCTACATTCTTCAAAGAAATACCTGAGATCCATTTGTATCTGAAATATTCAAAATCCTTCCCACAATGTTTCGGGCAGTAACACATCACTATAGTGTCTTTCATCTATTTCAGCAAGACATCCTTTTGAGATTACAGTATCACAAAATAAGTAGCAATATACAATCTGTGGCCATCTTAAGCATTGGGAGTGTCACCTAAAACAACCTCTTGAGTTTGTCCCCTCTGTTGTTTGGGAGATTACAGGCACACATTTCCTTGGCTCACTGCCCAAGAGGTCAGACTGTACAGCAGCTTTTGAAGGCACAGAGCCAGAATAAGCACTTATGGATTAACGTTTTTTTCCCCATCAGAATTTTGATTACTGGAAGATAATAGACAACGAAGGACATGACATTGCCTTTGTAAATAAGCAGACATTTTAGAAGCTCTTGTTGCTTTAGAGCAACTCTGATTCTTCAGATGTTGGCAGAAGAGTTAATTCTTACTACAGTACTTATTGATACATAAGTATTTATTGCAAGATATCTTTAAAATGCAACACTAAAATCTAAATTTAGCCACAAACCACAAAAAAAGTGAGAAAACTGTGCAACTGTTCCAGTGAATAGAGAATAAAACAGTTTTTAAAGAAACAAGTAACTTGTAAAGCTATATTGTAAATCTACAACACAGAATTATAGTGGTTCAGTATTATTTGTTCCCCCCACCTCCACCCTCCCGTGTATAGGTAAATAAAAACCTAAATACTTCAGCATGTTACATATGTTTTACTACACACAGCCTTGTTGAAGTACTGGTATTTTCTCCAGCTGTCCATGATTTTACATAGGGTTTAGTTCTGGGGTGGATTTTGATCTTTTTTTTTTGTTGTTGGTATGAAAACATTGATTTAAGAACCAATAATTTACGGTCACAATCAAAAATAAGTAAATAAACCGTTGTGTCACACATCTAAGGATTCCAAAGGACACCCAAAGTACTTAAAAATTACAGTAAAACAAATGATAAATGAAAAATTAAAGGGTTATGTTAAATGCTCCTTTCAAAATACATGTATTTTATCTTTTAAATACTTTCATAGGCCATTTAGTGTTTTTAAATAATCTAGTTCCAGGAAACACAATAAACAATTTTGTAACAGAACAGATGAATCCATTTTAGATATACTTTAGACGTGTTTATTGTTAAAAATAAAAGCAGACAAAATACTTTTGAAATATGAAATAAAACAGTCAAACAGCATTTTAACACCAGTAATGACTGTACAACTCAGTAAAGCTTTACTAAACGCATTTAAAACATTCCATCTGGCAAATTATAAATAAAACCTGTCAAACACATAAATGCAAAACCATTAAATACACTTGATAGAAACATATCCGTAAATAAACTCTAAGTCACAGTATTACTATTTCTTTATATTATTCAGTACTATTTTCACCTAATGTCCAGTTTTATCTATAAGACTATTTTTATTATATTCTTTGCTCCTTTCCCTAGCATTCATCATCATACAGTTTATTTCCCCACATTTTTTTTTTGCACAGTTTTGAAAATAAGATTTAATATCAGACAACCCCAATTTCTCACTGGGAATTATAGCAGCAACATTTAATACTTAAAGGTCAAAATAACGTGACAAAGGCCATGTATATCCTGTTACAGTCCGTATTATCCTAACTGTCATCATCATCACTACTATTGTGAGTCTTAGTCCATTCCCTGTAGGCCTGTCTTTTCTGAAAGCATGGTAAAGGAAGAAGAAAGCAGAAGTATTAGTTTAGCATATTAGTTTGTCTGGCAAATTTGTTAATTAAAGCAAACTAAAACCCCAGAAAATAAATTCTGAAGTGACACCCTAGTTTAGGACATGGTATGAGCAGCCAAAATCGCCTATATCCTATTTCCTTTATTGAGCATATACAATCTGTAAATCACTAAAAGAAGTGTTACTCCAATCTAATCCAGTAATTCATTGAAACTGTTACAACACAGTGACTGCAGTGGGGCCAGTCACCAGACCTGTATGCATAGAAATAATATAAAAGGGAAGAATAATCTTTTTCTCCCCCCGTTAGAATATATTATGCTATTCAAACTGTTTCAGATAGGGAACACATGATACACTGACTCTCATGCAAAACAAAGAAATATCACTAGAACCAGAAACAATGAGAACCAAAACCATCAGTACACTTGAGGGTATAAGAAGGTTAAGACATCAAACATACTATTATTAGAAATTAATGTCTGAAAAAAATTTATGCAATTCATTATTTTCTGGGAGAATTTTCTGTCTACAAGGAGAATTACAACGCTGTTTGGATCTTTCAAACATTTCTTCTAGAGTAGTTCTGCCTTAGAATTATCATTACTGAAAACTAATATGAAACATATAATTTTTCAGCGTTAGCTACTTTCAAATGGTGGCTGCCATCACAAAATACGACAGGCATTACACAAGGCAATGCCTTTATGCTTTTGTAAGTTGGATAGTAGAAGGTGGTGGTATTGTACTGAACCACACAACAGAAAAACTAGAATTACATATTAGATTGCAGAATGCTTTAAAGGTTTCTCAGGAAAGGAACAAAATGCAAACACACAAATTTAAGAAATAAAAGCAATGCGAAGTCATGAGAGAAGTCTGCACATTAGAGCTGACACTGTTCTCTTGCTAGCATTTGTTTTAGTGGGAGACTTTAAAACAGAAAGGGAGATGTTTTGAAATTAATTTTCTTACCAAAAAGAGGAGAAAGAAGAACAGCAACAAGTTTATGCTCTTCATCAGTAGTAGCTTCTAACTATGCTCTAGTTAAGGTAATACAGGTTTATAACACTGGGTTTAAATTGGAAAGCACAGGTACCGCTACCTCGTTAGAGGTAGAGGCAGGCAGAGGCATACTATTTTTTATCAAAGAACTTTCACAGTCTGCTGAACTAGATCACCAGTGAATGGTATGATGAACATAGCTGAGATGCCCCAGACAGGACAATCCTCTTGTACCAGAAAACAAAATATACACTAATGAAGTGCAGAAGAAACAAACAACCAAACCGGAACTTGAGATGAAACAAACAGCTGGAGCGATTCTCAAAATAGTCTAAAAATCCTCTCCAAAGGCTACTTCATACTTCATTCTTATCTGCTTCTCCAAAAAGGCTATTTCTGTATGACTTCAACATTTCCCTGGCACACTGTGAATCCTTTAACGCTATTATAAAAATTCCGTTTACATTCATGCAATCACTAATTATTACTTTATTTCTTATGTTTGAATATTTCTAAGATGCAGGTTTACTACTAACAGAGCAAAAATAGAAACTTTGTAAGCTGCATAACAGTTGAAATTGTTTCTACTTTGATATTTGAGTCACATTTGCTTAAATGGCAGCTGAATTATTTAAGAATAACTGTTGCTCAGCATGTTCTTCATGCAAACAGTATTCCACTTCACATTATTTACATTCTTTCAATGGCTGCAGTATAACATAAATACAGCTATTTTACGTGTGTTTAAAATGCTGTTTTGCATAAAATTGAGATTAAAAGTCATTGATTAAAGTGTGTATTATAAAATCACTGAAAAAAGTATCTTTGTATTTATCATCACTGTTTATCAAAAATAAAAATTAGAGACAAACCTTTTTAACTACACATACAAACCTTTTTCTTCTTTCAAAATGCTTTGTATCTTGCACAAACTTCTACAGATATACTAGTATAAATTACGGTGTCATTCTCAAGAGCTGTATCACAGAAACTAAATCACCAAAGTGGTCATAAGCCTAAGAAATTAGATGAAACTCCTTGACTACTAAGTAAGGGATGGTAGGGAATTTAAGAAATGGGAAGTTCTGTAAAATATTTGTTACAATATGGGATGAGTTAAAATATATGTCAAATCATCTTTCATTTTCTTCACCTGTAACATTTGACTTCCGGTTCCATCTCTTAATCTGTAAGGTCTAATAACTCCATCTTCACCAAAGAAGCGAGGTGGGCGCAGGCTTATCACATCTTCTGATGAATCTGCAACTCTGACAATAAAGCAGCAAATTTAATATATGTGTCAATATCTCTACTCAGCTATAATTAGAAAAGGCTCTAAATTATTTTAAATACAAACTAAATTCAAGTACTAGTACAGCAACTGTTGTTTTCTATATATGTACTTTTGCATATGAATAGGCGTTGAGTAGATATTCTATGAAACAGTAATAGATTTTACTCAGAAATCTATTTCAGAGAATGGTTATTAGAAAATTAGATGGCATACGGCAGCACACACCTGCAAAACTTAATTAGTGTCTAAGTATTGTACTTCAAAACTTCTGTGTCCTACAGAACTTCTGCTCTTGTATTTCTCTGCTAAAGAAGTCTAAGTGGAACACAAAAGAGTCTGGCAATCTTATGGCAACAGAAGTAGTCCAGCTTGCTAAGAACAGGGCCATTAAACAGCTGTATTCAGATGACGCTACTAAATGCCCTCTCAAAACACTTTCTCCTACTTCTTTATACAATACAGCACGAGATAATCTCCAGCAACAGGTTTATTAAAGTGACACTACCACAGTATTCAATATGCAGTCTCACCACAGTACTCATTCTGAACGACCAGGACAGATCCTGGCACAACCTGGTAGTCTTGGAACTCATCTCGTATAGTAATAATATAAAAAGTAACTACTGATGCAGCCGAGAAGTCTTTTTTTTTTCNTTATTTATTATATAAATAACAATATGGATAAGATTGTTTTCTAGCTCATCTGTATTAATGGCAAAGTTGAGAGATCTAGGAACACTGATGCAAAAGTGACACAAAGACACAATGTACTAATGTCTGT
>VZSZ01004352.1:286309-296389 GCA_013398815.1 Ibidorhyncha struthersii
TTTTTTTTTTTGAGGCATTTTCCTTTACTGGTGAGAAGAAGGCTTCCCATAGTGGTGTAAGATAAACACATTTCCTGTAGCCAGAACTATTTTAATCAAGTAGCAGCATTTTACACTATATGTAGCACCACTAAACAGAGAGTTTTTCTAAATTAAAAAAAGACTAAAAATCTGCATTGAAAAGACACATAAAAATCCTTGCTTTACTCTGCAATTATCTGGATAATAAAGGGGGCTGAGCTTTCATCTCTAAATGTTCTGATCTTTCCAAGAATGACTTGGCATAAAATTATCTTGCATTATGTTTCCTTCTATAATGATTTTTTTATTTTAAAGCTTGATTAAAGATAATCAATAGCAAAAGAGATAGAGCATGTCAAAATACTTACTTAATATGAGATATCTGTGAATGTCCTGCAGTTCTCATGACAATACTGACATCAGTAAATGGTTTTGGTGCTATGAAGTTGTAAAATAAAAGGAGATCAGCACAGATTTTTGTCATGTATATGTCTTTATATTTTTTATATGAAAATGTTGTATATGTTCAGCATTTTATCAGTCCTGTAAAGCAGCATTACATAATGGATGTGACTGGCAAACAACTAAGTCAGGGAAAAGAGCAGGAACAGAAAGGAACAGGAAGGCAAGGATGCAGTGAAACATTGAAATTCTGTTTCACTGATCTCTGAAAATGTGCCGCTTCCCTTTAAAAGCAAATTAATATTGATATAATCTTTGACTTATATGATTTCCCTTGTCATGGAATAAGATTTTTCAACAGCTGATACACAAATATAAACTAAACACAAAAAATAATTTGACAGATTAATGCATTCTAGTTTGAAATTGATCATATTCACAAACACCTGACAACTTTCTAGCTTCTGTACCAAATTACGAGCAGTATTCTTTGTCTCAATCCAGAATCCCTCCAGAGATTCCTCTAGTGTTCAAGTGACTTTGCCCTGAATGAGTTAATGGAAGACTACGGTTCATCATACAGTATACTGACATTGAGCTCTATGCCTCAAGCAATGGAGAAGTCACAAGGCTACGACAGAACGGGCAAAATATACATTTGCCATCTACAGCAATTATAAATGGTGCCTTGCATAGCAATTTTGATTTTAGACTGGCACCAGCACACATTTCATTTCTTATTAGATTATTTCAGATAGGTCACTAGGGCAACTATTGCATGCAAGCAAAGGGAAAAATAAATTACATAATTAAGACAAACAGTTTATGTGGGGCTGTGGGGAAAAATCAGATGACTAAAGATGAAACGTGAATCCTCACTGCCCCAGAACTCCAAATGCAAATAATACAGAAATGGCGCAAAAGATTCACTACCACCAAGATAAGCAATATTTTGATCTTTTTCTTATTGTCAGCAGGCAGCTCTTGTTTCACATGTGGTCTGAATGTAACTGCTAAAAGCCTGTTTTAAGTTTGATCCAAACATAGCTGTCACGTTATGCTCTCCAAGAGCACTGAATTAGTGTGTCAAAAAGATGTCCTTAAAAGATATGATATTGATGGTTGAAAGAAATTTTGTTTTCTTAACGGTTTAAATGGTTTTATATTTATCTTCTGTGTAGAGAAAACTGCTGCCCTATCTCTAACATCAGTATTTGTGTTATCTGTAGTCAGTAAGCTTATAAAGACTTCATCTGATAAAAGTGACATGGTTAACTTCAGTACAAGCAAGTTATCTTGTCATTTTAGAAGTAAGGATTATCTTAAACTAGAACAACAAACCTGAATCCAAGGTGATGGACTTTGGAGGTTTAATAGGATAGAACACAAAGGGAAATATGGCTCCAGGAATCTGGTTTTGTATCTAATAGGGGTAAGGACAGGACAAGGTGCAGCACATTAGCTTTTCAGTAGTGAAATATTTTAAAATCAGGACAAACACAAGAATTATGAACATTACCTGTAGCATTCCACCAATTCAAAAGCAAAAAAAAAAAAGACAGTGTTGTGGTTCAAAATATTCCCGTTTTCAAAATGAAATAATCCAATCCAAATAGTCTAGAAAAGCTCCTCTAAGTTGGTGGTAAAAAATGCTCCACAGAATTTTTGCAAATTGTTTTTAAAAACATATGCAAGGCAACAAATTGTACCTTTTTTTTTGTTGGTTTTAAAGGAAACCACAAGAAAAAGCATGGAAGATGAATGGTAAATGTTTTTCCTGAACAGTCATACTTGTCTGTTTGTTGTTGGGTTGGGTTTTTTCCCCAGAAGCATTTAAGGGGTATTTCCAAAGATTGAGAAGCACTGATGTAAAAGCCAATGAGTACAATGAAATTCAAAACATGACAAATCCAAACAATTCTAAAAACAAATCCAAGTTTCCATCAAAATTGCAGGGTTGATTTTTTTTTCCCCCAATAAAAAACTTACTGGTTTTTGACAAGACTCACCTGTATCCTGTAAATTTGAATTCTGAAAGACTTCTGATGTGCAGATGAACTGTATTCTACTTTTAAAGCTGGCAGATAATTCCTTCTGATAGGAATCTCATTTGGTTGCTGAATTTTCATGTTCAATCCATTAGGAGTTAAACATACCTATTGTATTATTAAAGGAAATTTGGTATGTGTTTCAAAATACTGCTTTTTATGATCTACTTTAAAATTTACACTGTTCATTAACATTGTAAAGATAGCTTAGCAGTAAAAGTTTTGCAGCTTAAGTCACAACTTTCGTTTATTTAAAATAAATTTTGTAATAAATTTCAACAGAAGTAAAACTACAAAATATTGCATTATTTGGGGAATTACTAGCATTTAATAAGTGGCTTTCTAGAGATAAGGCAGAGTAGTATAATATAAGAGTATACAACTGAGATAAAAATTGGCTTATTTACCTATACCATGTTCATTTACCTACAACACCCTTCTAATGAGTATCTAGAATTTACAGAGGAAGACAGCAGCATTTGAAGCATAATGTGCTTCTACATTCCAGAATAATTTCTGGAATTATTTTTTCATATGTTTGTGGTTGAATGATACAGTTGAATTATCCCACAATAAGGCACTTGAAAAATACAAGATTTTGTGCTAAAACAAACAAACAAACCCAAAACTAACACCCGGCCCATCTCCCCAGCACAACAAATGAACCAAATGTAAAGCTTCCTTACTCTAGCTTTATGCATATTTAGTCCCACCACCCTCAAAAGTGTTACATTTCAATTTCAAAGTCAGAGGCTAACAAAAAGAAGTCTGTAGCAAGCTTTCAAACTTTTATGTATTTTTTTTTCCAATTATTTTTTTTCTAGACAGAGATAAAAAAGGGTTTTCAAATGGATTTGGTAAATCAATCACCTCAATTTTCACTGGTAGTTTCTACAAAGATAGTAAAATTGATACATTATCTTTTTCCCGTTTATACATGTAAACAATAGAATTAGAGAACTATCAGTATTACCAAAACATTTGATTCCAACTCAATAATCTTATTTTCTGAAGGAGTTAGCTCACTGTAATCTTTGAATTCTTGTTCTAATTTATCAGTCTGCTTAACACTCATTGGTCTCCATCTTGACTTCTTCTTGGGTTTTGTCTCCCAAACCACATCAGAACTTCAAAAACAAAACAAAAGTACCAAGAGAGAAGGATTAGTTATTTCAAAACAAGTTTCACCTACCGTAGTATGGCTTTTAGTAGGTTATAACTACGGAATGAGCCACTACATCATAAAGCACTACTGTAGTAAATAAGAGTGACCCAAATCACCGACTGCCTTCTTGGTACTAAGTGGAAGCCAGTCTCTCCAACATAATGCAAAAAAGAAAAGTTAAAAGCAAGCCTGTATAAGTCCCCACTTTGATGAAGATGGGTATGGAACTGAGCTTAATAAGGAAGCTCAGTTTCAACAGTACTGCCATACATTATTCTATAGTCTCAATGCAGTTTTCTGCATATACTCCCACATGTATTTTGGCATAACTGAATTTACTAGAAATTAAGAACTTAAGTCAAGGCAAAATGCCTCCTGAACTGGCTCTTATTTTTGACAGCTAGTTTCTTCACTCTTTCCGTCTCAATCAATAGGTGGTGATTTTGGTTTACATGTTTCCTCTACTGATTTTATGTGAGGGTTTTTTATTTCATTTGTTCTGTTGTTTGGGGGTTTTGTTACCATGGTGTCCCCAAACCAGTTCTTTTCTTGTGTCTCTTACTTTTACTATTAAAAAAATAAGAAAATAATTAATCATCCTTAAAGGCCGCTGGACTCTGCTTAATTCCACTACTTCTGTGAGAAGCTCGTGTCAGATTTCACCTTACAGTCAAATCAAAGGCACATCACAGGGAACAAACCAACACTATCAGACACATGGAGGGCATTTCTTCTTTCCACAAGTTATTCTATAACCCACAATTAAATAGCTTTCCAGATACAGACCCCTAATCCAATCCCTTCTAGCTACATCTGTGCCTGTGTTCAGATACATCAAGGGCAGAACCACCCAAAAAGAGGTGAGCTAAAGGGCAAAACAACAGCTACAAAATAGAGTACTGCCTTGAAGGGAAATTTTCCTTTTCTTCTCTCCCTCTCCCCACAGCGTTGTGATCCCAGAACTGGCATGGCGAAACTTGTTTCTGCATCAAGTTACATACAAACTGCCTTTTTTGTTCTTTTTATAACAAGAGATTCGCAAGAGGGAACATTCTGAATAATACGTTTTTCTGTTCCTTGGGTATGGAAATCTCTTATCCTCAGAAAGAGCTTTCTGGAGTTTGACATTCACTCAGGGTTTAACAAGGAAACAATATGAACTATTAGCAATGTTAAACTACTGACTATGGATGACTGCTTCCAAAAAACACTGATTCAGTGAAATTTCAACACTGCTTTGAATCTAGGCAATTAGCTGCCACTTTTAATTGAGTGTTTCCACTATCTAGATAGTTATCAGAGCTCAGTTTCTCAGGTGAGGGTATTTCCTTTGTGAATGATAGATGTGAATACATGAAGCATATGTGCGAGGCAAAGAATTGATCAAGAGAAAACACCTGCAACCTCACGGCTAAGAATACATAGAAGTGTGTGGATTACGGCAATGAGATACAAGTGTCCCTTAAGCATTCTAAAAAGCCCCTGTTTGAATCTATATATAGAATCACAGAATCATTGAATTGTCCAGGTTGGAAGGAACCTTTAAGATCAAGTCCAACCATCAACCTAACACTGCCAAAACCACCACTAAACCATATTCCTAAGCGCCACATCTACCCATCTTTTAAATACCTGCAGGGATGGCCACTCCACCACTTCCCGGGGCAGCCTGTTCAAGTACTTGACTACCCTGTCAGTGAACAAATTTTTCCTAATATCCAACCTAAACCTACCCTGGCGTAACGTGAACCCATCTCCTCTCGTCCTCTCACTTGTCACCAGGGAGAAGAGGTCAGTCCCCATCTCTCTACACCCTCCTTTCAGGTAGCTGTAGAGAGTGATAAGGTCTCCTCTCAGCCTCCTCTTCTCCAGGCTAAGCAGCCCCAGTTCCCTCAGCCGCTCCCCATAAGACTTGTTCTCCAGACCCCTCACCAGCTTTGTTGCCCTTCCCTGGACACACTCCAGTACTTCAATGTCTTTCTTGTATTGAAGGGCCCAAAAATGAACACAGTACTCGAGGTATATATGAGAGATACAGATATGTAGGTATGAATAACAGCACACATTTCTTAAGTATTACATATTTTTTTTCTGCTTCCCTCTGAAAAGTTATAGTAGAAAACCTAAAGTATTAGAGCCTTGGAGTTGCCATAATTTCTCAGTCAAACTTAAAGAGAACTACAAGCTGCTACTGCATCAAAATTCTCGATGCAGAATTCAGCGATTTGTTTCTGTAATGAAGACAGAAAAATCCACTGACACAAACTATCCACAGACCTTACTCCTTAAAACTCTATTATCACTCCCCAAACTACATGGACAGGATATACTTCTGTTCAATGTATTGGGAAGTTTGCCATACAGAGTTACAATTACAAGTTGCAAACACACCTACATCCAAATACAGAAACCATATGCATTAATATTAAACACAATGAAAACATTTCTTTCCAATTGGAAAACATAATGATTTAGTTCCAAGTACCCTCACCTCTTTTTGCTCTCCCATTGCACCCCAAAATGAAATTCAGTGATTGAAAATACCTGAAGTTAAACACTTTAGACTGTTACACACAAAATAAGTTACCTTGTAATTCCAATGTAGGACACCTCTTGCTTTGTATAATTATTAACCAATGAAATTCCAACATCTTGCAAGGACAGAACTATTTCTTGTTCTGCTAGTTCTGCTTTTACACTTTCATATGTCAATTTAAATACATTCTCATCTTCAGTGATCAGGACAATACGCTGCAAACCTTCAAAAAATGACACTAGATAGACCACTTTTCTACAATCCAGCCTGAGTATTTCCATTTTGTCCTACAAACAAGAGAGAAAAAGTTTTTACAACTCTATTAATCATTCTACTCCACAAGCAAATGCAAAAGTCTTAATAACATTAACAACAATAAAAGGAATTTTTTAAAGGTACAGCAGTCACACACACACACACTGTTGAACTGAAGACAATTTGGTCAATTTTGGACAATTTTTTTATTGGTACAAGCTCCAGCAAACAGCGTTGTTACTGTTCTGTGATGGAACCTCATATATGAGGTTGATGATCATACTCATTACATATGGAATTTCGTACATACACGGATGAACAGAATAATAAACTAGACAGCATTAAAAGATTTAGGTAATAAACATACCTCTTTTGGGGTAATTTCCTCAGTTCTATTTCCACACTTCCATTTCAATTTTCTAGATCCTGCTGGATCTGCCCAAGTATACAATACTGCCTTATTTGGCTGAAGACAGTCTTCCAATTCACTGAGAGAGCTAGAAAAAAGTAATATTAAGTTAAAATGTGTCAATGAATATGTTGTGTCAATGACTTCTGCATTCTAGCATTTCAACAAGAACACTTTAATTATTTTTCCAAATAATGAAAATGAAAACATAAAACAACATTGTGCATGAAAACACATGCACAAAACCATCTCAGGACAATAATAAAAACAGTATTTACACTTCAAAATACTTACGTATACTTTAGAAATAAGGTATAGACAGTAAATTTAAAATATTTATTTTCTTCCCCACCTGTGATTAACAGGGAAACATTAAGTAGAGAAAAAAATGAGACAGTGGAGCTTACAAGCTAAAAGGAAAATTCAGGATTTGTGCTTCCTAACATTAATATTCCAAGAGAAGAAAAGTGTGTTCAAAATCTGTTGTTTATTAAAGTCTTCCCCTACATGATTTGCTGAAGGGAAAAGAGTGCAGTGTTTTATCTGAATACAGTGGATATTTTCAGACAAACAGTTTTTAAACTCCATTCCCCCTCACATGCAGTTAAAAACTTGCAGACGTGTCTTCTACAGCGCTCTGAAAGGCGCCTACCACAGGAGGGGAAGTGAAGAGGGAGGCACTGATCTCTTCTCCCTGCGCCAGGGAAGGTTCACACTGGGCATTAGGAAACAATTCTTTACCAAGAGTGTGGTCAAACACTGGAACAGGCGTCCTAGAGAGGTGGTTGATGCCCCAAGCCTGTCAGTGTTTAAGAGGCATTTCAACAATGCCATTAATAACACACTTCAACTTTTGGTCAGTCCTCAATTGATGAAGCCAGTTGGACTAGATTGTAGGTCCCTTACAACTAAATATTCTATTCTGTTCTTCATAGTTCATTACAAATACTACTATACTTCCTAAATTTACACTAGGGATGCCCCAAAAAACAGCTAAAAAAATAAAAATTTCTAATCTTTACAGATAAAAGCCAAAGCAAACTGACTGTATTCTTCAGACAAAGGAGAACATCCAGCTGCGAGCTTAATTTGACTAGCAGCTCTTCCACTTTTCAGGTAAAGGTCTTTAAACAACACTTCTCTGATTGACTGACAGGAAAAAGTTATTATTCTCTGACTGAGGAAGATATGGTACAGGCTGTTCGGCTTTAAAAAAAAAAAAGGTAAAAAAACCAGGTAAACAATCCTGCAGATGAGCTTATACTTCTCAGCATTGTACAGTATCCACATATGGTAGCAAAGCATTACAAAGACATTCTACCTTGAGAACGGAAGTAGTACAGCTGCATATAGGTGCAGAACCAAATTTTCAATGATCGCAGATAATTTGTATTTGTTAAAATAATTTTGGTTTTAGTCTGTCTTGACAAGATTTATGTAATTACCTACCCATTTTTCAGTCCCTTCCCTCACCTCTCCCATAACTTTTTAAACCATTCTTTCAGCTAAATCTCAGCTAAGCATGATAGAACAGTAAAAGTCTCAAATCTAATTACATTTACAACTCATTTGTTACTTCTTCTGCACAGGCAGTACCTACACAGTTCCAGAAAAGCCAAGCACATCCTTTGTTCCCTACCAGCAATGTAAAGGAATGTAGAGGGCAAGGCCACAAAACTCAAAAAAAGAGACCAGAGGTCTTCTTTAGCTCACAAAACAGCTTATTTACTTGTAGAAACAGGCACATAGCACTACCTAACGCTGCTCTTAACAATTCATTTTCTTCAATTTATAAAATAAGAGATTTTTGGGTGCTCTGACAAAATTAGACAGCCATTTCTTAAAAAAATTGGCTTCTCAAGAAACAGACATGCTTCCAATACACCAAATAACAGTTCACGTCTCCATGCAGACATCCATACTAAAACTCTTCTTACATACCTTTGTCCATACTCAATAATTTCCTCTTTAGTATGGTTTATCAACAGAAACGGAGCTGCGCCATCATGGTAATTAGAAAAGGTAATCACTGTAGAATGTTCAGTCAGGTTAACATCCACTGTAATTCCTCCAAGCTAAAAGATGTAAAAATTATAAACAACAGTGGAATGAATTTCTAGTAAAACAAATTTAAATATTTTGGAAAACTTTTATAAGATAAAAACATCAAATAGTCAAACAACCAACCTGTTTTGCCATATCTTTAAAATATTTCCCTGATCCCTACTAAATAACAGGCACTGCACTTAGTTATCAAACTACAAAGGAGTTCTGTACTGTCAAAATTTAGGCTGGCAGTAGAGAAATCTTCCTTGAACCATTCATACATATTAATGCCCTCCAAAACATTCTACTGTTAAAACCACTCATATTTAAAAACTACTGCTAGATGAGCTTACATGTAACATAAATGTAAATTTGTTGGAGTCAAAGTTACTTTTCAAAGTAACTTAGTGTTACTTCAGAACTAATGTAAAGACTTCTCAGCCTCAGCTAGAGAACACTAGCAAAACATTCCGTTTCAGCTTCTATAGATCCACTTCTCAGAGAAGTGTTTCAAACGAAACACCTACTTGTATCTGTGTGTACACACACAGGAAGGAAAAAGCATGAGAATAAGACTAATACACTTGGGTATACAAAATCTTTTCCCCAGCTAATGTTTTGCAATACTTGATTGTATGGGAAGATAAAGTTTTGAGAACTGAAATGAAACATTTATGTCGTTTTACCTAATTTCCAAAGGCAACCATTTACCTTGTTGTCCAAATGCAGTAGCAGACAGTTTTCTTGCTTATCAAAATTTATCTTCTTTGGGGGAAGATCAGAATTTTCAACTCTAACAAGCAGTTTGTTGGCATCATTTTCAGGCCAAAAGGGAATGCACTAGAAAAAAAATCAGGTGTTTTAAAGTAAGTGAGAAAACAAACTAGACATTAAATGTCATTCACTTTAGCCCAAAGCGAAATTTCTACTAAAATTCTATGCAAAAATGTAATGAATTGGATCAGAAACTCTATTAAAAAACCTTAAAGTAATTACTTACCTGAAAATGATAAACTGAAATGACATTAGAAATAATTCAGACTACAGTGAAGAAACTGAGGAGTTAAGTAGCTGGAAGTGAAAACAGTAAGACTCCATATTCACATGAAGTAGACTTAAAATGGATAATGTCTATGAAACCCAGAGTATAAAGCTGAGCATGGCTACAACACCTAAATGGCCAAGCTTGTTACAAAAA
>VZSZ01004352.1:296401-317645 GCA_013398815.1 Ibidorhyncha struthersii
ATATTTTATATATATATTAAAATACATATTCACATACATATACACACATATATATGTGGGTATAAAACATAAATAAAATACGAAGCATTAGGCAGCTAAACCAGAGAGCGTGTTCTGCTATTCACATCCACAACTGAAATCACAGCCATTCTGGGTTTAAAAATTCCACAGACAATCTCTGTTCAATAGTTTACACAGCAAATGGACAAGACAAGGAGGCAGTGAAGACGAAAGTTTTAATTGGAACGAATGAAGAGTTTCTAACTAATTGAAAGAATCCTGCCACAGGCACAAGCTATGATTAACAATAACTCTGAACCAGCAAGAGCCAAAGTCCGTCTAGGCAGACCAGTTTTGCTGTATTTCAAACTGTTCACCTGCAACATCCAAAACTTCAGGAGCATCCTTCTCCAACACAGGTTGAGAAATGAGATGTTTATGTTTAATTGCGTCTGAATCCTAGAATTAAATCTTAAATGGTGAA
Organism: Ibidorhyncha struthersii; assembly: GCA_013398815.1. NCBI lineage: Eukaryota > Metazoa > Chordata > Aves > Charadriiformes > Charadriidae > Ibidorhyncha > Ibidorhyncha struthersii. The sequence continues at coordinate 296,886 of VZSZ01004352.1, forward strand.
AGACTAGTTCACCAACTTACCATGCCACTAAGTTCCCTTTCCCATTGTTTCTCACACCACAGGAAGCAGGAAGACAAAGGAAAAAAATATAGTTAAACAGCAAGATTGAAGGTGTTATCTGCATCAACGTGTATCCTATAAAGGAAATTTAAATTGTGTTGTAGACTAGCATAAAACATAGCAAGTATGTCTCAACATCAAAATTAAGAGAGCTCACAGGAAATTCAAGGAGAATCAGTCAACAGTAAATGAAAGTTTAAAATCAAACCCAAAATAAATAAAAAGGATTGGCTAAACAAGAAGTTACAGAATCAACCAGAGAACTGAAAAATTAATTTTTGCAATCTTGTTTAGCCACAGAACATGTCACAAGATGATGCTGTTTCCAAATGTTTTGCCACACGCTTGGTAAGTGCTTCACTAGATGTATTTACACAACAATCTCCATTCCATAATAGCACCTTTAATTTATATTTAGTAGTGGTCTCATGTACAGTCTTCGGCAATGTTTTCTCTCTTTCTTTCTTCCTTTCCTTCTTTCTTTCCCTAAGGATGTATGTTAGTCAATTGTTTTGTCCTACACCTAATTCGAAGGACTATCCTTGGCAAGCAATTTCATGCTAATCACTGTCCAACAAGTTCTATTACAACCTTTGAAGAATAATGGATTTTTCTGAAAGTAACAATTAAACTTTCTGATAGATCTACTGCTTTCTAGACAGGGAACATGTCTGAGAGGAGATGGGTTCTATACAAGGATTGCTTTCTTCCCTGAGAAGATAGACTATCCGTCACTAACAAAGATGAGTGGATAAGAAAAGCACTTTCTTTAACTTAAAGTGACAAAAATAGAATGGGGGGAGAAGGGAGCAAGCTGAGGTATTGAATTAACACTTCGACAAGCTTGGTTTTTTTGCAGATCAATCTAATGTAAAAGAGTAAAGTGAGAAGTACTCAAAAAAAATCACAGGCATTAATATTAAAAAAAAAAAATCTAGGTTAGCTGGATAGCAGAGTTCCATATCTCAAGAACAGGATCAGAACTTGGTCCTGGAAATCTTACTTGGATGCCCAAAGATAGATCGATAATGACTGGACTCTTCCTAGATTTAGAAGAGACAAGAAACATAATGGATTGAGCAACTGTGTTACAAATGAACAACCTTGGCAGACTTAACTGTCACAACACAGATTTTTAGAGACTGCTTATCAAAAGGGAAATTATCAACACACAATGTGGAAAGGCAAACAATTTTGGGAGTTAAATTTGGAATAATTTAGGAAGGGATACAGATTACCCTGTTGACCTCTGCTACTCCATTTGATAAACTGCCATATCTAATCTTCCAAAAGATATTAGGAGTAATCCTAAAATCTACCATTCCTCCGTTGATACTTGATAACTGAAAGGAGACTAAGATCAATTAATATAATTATGAAACACCTGAGAAACAATGATGCTTGTGGGACAAGCTAGAAAATTCTGTAAGTGTATCAATAAAACAGCCAGCACAGGAAAACCACACATTATATATGTAGCAATGGATTTGAACTTTCAAAACTATTACCTTTGAATACTTTTTTGTAGAATGGTTCCTGTAAAATAATTCAATTTATTCTAATAACAACTCTATATCAAGTATAAATCACAAAACATCAAGAAGTAAAATCTACCTATGTTTTTTCAGAGTAAGTAGTTAGATATGAAGTGGCCCATGCCACTACACGTGAACCTTTGTCATTTCAGAGCTTTATCAACAAACTAGATGAGGAATCACACATGTAAAAAACCCAAAACTATGCAGATTCAAACAAAAGCTTGGTTCAGAGGAACATAAGAATATTACGAAATAGAACAAATGTACGGACTTATGGCAAACAGGCTATTCTTGAGTAAAAGCAAAGAACCTTTTTTGAAAACAATGATAACCAGTACGGAAAGCTGAACCAACTTAAACACTTAAAGATCTAAACATCATTGCGTACAATTAAAAATCACAACGGAGCAATGAGAACAAAAACCAAGCAAGGTAGTATCTATTTCATAAATAGAAATAATGATATTTAAATGGCATTTCTCTTCCATAATCATTAAAGAGAAAATGCATCCTTAAGGAGAATGTGTTGAAGGTACCAAAAATGTAACAAAAAGATCCAGTTATGAATCCAATTTAAAACACTCCTTTAACCTTGGTATTTCAGTTAGCAAGCATTTTTGGTAACCATTTGGAGTATCTACAATGATACTGCAAAGTACGAGGGCCTCCAACCACACTATTTGTTAGGCTAAACTCTGTCTGTCTTTTGGGTATGCTCTCTTCAACTCACTGGAGGGAAGGAGGGAGATTTCGCTTTTCCCAGAAGGCAGTAGGGATCACTTTCAGCTTTCATAGACCTCCAACACTACCCCAAACAGGCATCACTTTCCCTACATGTCCTGAAGGAAAGCATGATGGCCTCAAAACTCAAAGCACATACAAAACATACATGTGGGATACTGCAGTGCAAACAGCCAAGCTGCACGCTCAGTCTGCAGCAGTCAAGACATCTGCAGCATAGACAAAAGCCCAAATGCCATTTCAACACCACTTGGCCTGGGGGCCAGTGATCCCTCTTCTAGAAATGATGCATTAAGCATTAAAAAACAGCAGTGAGACTAGTCCCAGAAGAGTTTAGAGCTATCTGAACTGATCAACATGAGGGATTTTCTTCCTATATGAAAGTGGCGTGACACATACCAGGTCAGCCAAACCACCCCATAGATAACACTGCAAAAACTGAACAGACATTTCAGCGCCACTGCACAGACAGATAATATAGTAACAGTACAGGTCTTTTTCCTCATACTATTTATGATTCAGGTAACAAACATTCCAATTACAATGCAAACCAGCTTTATAATATGTCATAAAGCAACCCTGAGAAAAGGTAACAGGACACAGGTAATTTATGGAAAAAGCACGATATATTCAGACATTGCCCTTGCACACTATGCCTGGCTCATATTTTCCATCAGTGAGTGTTAAAATTAATTCATTTTCTTTTTCCTTAGAGAAACAACTTGGAATAGCTTCCTTTATAACTCTACCTGTTGCAGAACAATAGGAATCCACTTCTCCTTGCCTTCTTCAGCGACTTCCAAAGTGTATTTGCTTCTATTTGAGATCATAAAAAATGGAGTGAAAGTCACAATTCTAGTAATATTAAAACTGCTGTTGTTTATGGTGACACCAACCTGTGAATATAAAGACATTGTTAGAAGTACACTGTTCTTACCTCATTTATATTTCCTGAAAGTAATGAATTTGAAAGATAAATTTAACTCACTTGATATTCCTTTTTATGACTTTTGCACTTCACAGAACCATGACTTCCAACAGTGTCCAGTGAAAACTGATCAGATAGTTCACTGTCAGTCACCATAAGCTGCACCTATGAAGCACCACCCTGAATTAATTTTCAATTTACAGACACTAACAGCATTTAAAGTCATATATAATGTATGCACATATATAAATATGAGTGAAATACTGGAAATACTGGTGTTTCTATTAGAAATTCAACATGTAACAATTGCCAGTATCGTCTCACAAAGGTATTTGCTACCACCCTTAGTCACAAGCTACGTGGAATAAGCGTTATAAGTGTAAGATACTTCAGAGGAAGCAACCGCATAAGGATCCTTTCCAAAATTTATCACAATTAAAATCTCAAAGATGAATCAACAGTCTTGTAATCTCTCTCGTATCATTCATCCATCAGTAATATTCAGCATTAAAAAACTCACGTAGTAGACTCAAATGGCAAACTGCATCTCAATCTTAGCTTACTACCAACTCAGACCCAATCTACCAACCATCACTGCAAGCATTCATTTTTCAAGTAGCATTCATTTTTAAAGTACCACAGCTTTACCCTTCTTACAGAACTTCTACATCTCATTTAGAATAAAGAGCTCTATTGATGCAGTTTAAATGAGATGAAGAAAATTTTTTTATTTAGGACACACCTCTCAGTGACCTCTCCTCTGAAAGATAAGAATCTCTTTCTTAACAATACCTTTCATAATAAATTTCCCACCTCAAGCATATCTGACAACACACTTATTTAAAATATTCTGTCTTTAGACACAGATAACATAGATTTCATGCCCTTTACAGAGCATAGTGTAAAAATGCTTTCATACAACAACATAAGGGAGTACACAGCTGTCAGGTTTTATAAAATATAATACCTTATTATTCTGGAGGAAGTTTTTGGGCTGGAAAGAAAAAAGGAGCGGCTTTTTGTAATCCGGAGGATGCTTGCGGTGAATACCATCAGCTTTGTATTGCAACATTCGACCAGTTTTATTTACCATCCAGTACGGACTGTGAATTGCTATAACCATCTGCCCAGTTGTGTAGGTCACATGGACAGCAATATCCAGTTCAGTCTTATCCAACTCCGTGATGCAGTAAAATGTCGTAAAGCTGATATCCGGTAGACTGCTTTTTATATGGTACTCACTTTTCCAATTTTGATCAAGATAGTTAAGCAACTGTAAATCTAGTTTTGTTTGATCCAAGACTGCATTATGAATCTGGGCTGAACATCCTTCTTGTAGAGTGTCATATTTGTTCCCATCTCCCTTTAAGAAAAATGCAAACAGTGTACATTTACATGAGTCACATTGAAAATTCACATCAACTTTTATTTTCCAGCTAGCTTTGAAAATCAAGATGCAAGTTATTTAAGCCAAATTTGAAAATGCTTATTATGCTATTTAACTATGTTAAATTCTTAAATGTCTACCTTAATACAACATTTTACATAAAAAAAAAAACCTATGCATGGTCATCAATATTTAACACCCCCCAAAAAAAAAATCTGTCACCAAATTCAAATACATAAACCTGCTTGAATAACAGATTTTATCAACTCAGTATTTTTTCACTAAATTTAAATTTGTAAGAGACATGCACAGAAAAGAGCCTGTTACTTCCATACATTTGATAGAGGCCGCAGTCTCTACCTCTAGCAATTGAGCATTTGTGACAAAATTTTATGATTAAATTCTACTATTTGAGTCCAAATACTAAACACTAAGACCATCTGGAAAAAAAAATGTTTCAGTGTTTCCCATCTATATTTCTATTATCCTAAGTCTACATTAGTAAGCAGTGGGACAAAACCATAGCACATTCTCTGAACGAAACATTTACTGCTGAGGAACCAATGTCCACACTAATGTGTTTTAGGTTTTTTACTTGAGACTGGGTCTCATCTGGCCCTGGAATGAATGCCTATTAACAGTCAAAGTGCATGTAATTATATTCTTTTCAGATGAAATTAAACAAAGTCTGGCACTAGGCTGCAATTCAAGCCAAAACGTGGCAAAAAGGCAGATCTGTGAGAATTCATTAAAACCATGCTACTGCCAGAAGTCAGTGACAGAACATAAAGTGCTACTATAGGCTGACCCACTTATGTCACTTGAGGCAGTCATAATTCACAGGAACGACCACACTGTTTAATTACACTCAAGCTGCACTGGAGCAACAGTAAGCGACTCTCTCACAGGGCTAAAGATGTACAGTGTAAGTTTTACTTTGCATATGTATCTAAAGTATGAACTTACTACTAGTGATTAATACCACCACTTTTCACATTCTGGTACTGTTTCATTTCTGTAGACACAAGCTTGCCCTAACAAGATCTGTTAAGAGTGTTTGTGAAGCAAGTTTACAGAAGCCCTTTCTTTTAATATCCATTTATAAAAATATGTCAACCAGTTGGTCAGCTTTCATACCATAGGTGGGAAATATCATGAAAAATTTAAACATTAAAGAATTACCTCAACAGAATAAGTTATCTGATAAGGAAGAAGATTGCGGAGAAGAACAGAAGGCCATAAATGAACAACATATGGAAAATCCCATTGATCTTCTGCACATAATGACGATGTTGCTGTGTCTTTTACAGGAACAATATTGATGATGAGTGAGTTGTTAGTTGACCTCACGGACTGGCATTTCCTTTGTAACAAACTGTCAACGTTTTTCATAATTTCATCAAATGTAATTCCTTCACACGTATCATATTCTCCATCCACTCCATTTTCATTGGCTACTGGTTGCAAACTCAGTACAGATCTGTAAATTAAAACGTTTTTTAAACACTCAATATGAAATTGAATTTTTCAGTTATAGAAGAGTACTATGCAACACTAACATTCTAATATTACTTGGATTTTGGAAGATTTCTGACAGCAATTCATTGTATGCCTTTATCTCATGTAAAGGAGGAAGCAAAAGGTGGTTGGGAGCCCAAAAGTTCCTGGAATTGTACCAGCTGGGGTTTTTTGTTCCTAACCTTCACATAGCTCCCCTGCAAAGAAGGGATTGTTGGAGATTCTTATGAAAAGGCTACTGAATTCTTTTACAAGTGCGACTATACTCCTGTTCCAAGCAAGAGGTCTGGATAAACAATTCACTCCTATGACAGATCTGCAGAAAGTGCCCTTATTTCCATAGTCACAGAGAGCATCAAATTTATTAATTATTTACACACATGACTTTTGTAAGGCAACTGCTTTAATCCAATCAGCTGCTCCTTGACTGAAGATTTTTGTTAGTAAACATTTCCTGACTGCCTAGTGGAACTCACCCATATATCCGTGCAATGAATCAGAATGTCACTAAACCTTATTTAATAAAATAAATATAGACAGAAATATTAATGACCTTAGACTATCTACAATAAAGAGTAACTCTTTTAATGAAAAAGACACACCAGTGTAATCTTTAAAAAGATGGGGAGAGTGTTTGGGTGAAAACAGAAGGAAAAGGTCTCTGTAATCATAAAAAACAATCAAAGCAAACTTATGTGCCTAAAAGTTGGTGACAGTTCAGCTAAATTGTACATACAAACTCACTGCAGTTTTAAGTGGGTATTAGCTTGAAGGTGTTAATACCCCAGCTATGTGGAAGCCAAATCTTTTTACGGCTGACAAGTCTTTTTCTACATCTGTGATAAGAGTATAAGTGTATTTGCTTCAATTTTTTACTTAAGAATCACAGAAATCAAAAGAAACCCTTCTCAAAAAAAAAAAAAAAGAAAAAACCTGCTGTAATACATTACTAGACATCACTGCACCAAGAAAAATGTCTGTACCGTATGGACAACAATCACTGTGTTCCAGAAGCATCTAGGCTCAGACTCTTAAAGTAACTTAGCTAATTTAAGTTGTTTGGTAAAATGGATTTTGAAACAATTCCAGTTCAAGAATTAAATAGTATTCTGTTTAACTCAGACTAGATGCTCTGACAAGATCCTACCCAACAATGATAGTACAGTATTAATAACAGCATTAAGTAGCAAAGCGAAACAAATTTTTTTTTAGCATAATTGTATGGATACAATAATAAACAATATATCAACAAATTCCATGATAAAAGAACAATGCAATACAGTACCTGTAAGAGGACAATGGTATGTTGAATTCATTTTCTGGTGAAGCTGCCCCTAAACATCTTCCTTCCTCAAAAATATTTAGTGGGATTGAAAAATGATTCCTTATCTGTGTGAAATAAAAATCCAGCAACGTACATGAAGAAAAACTGGAAAGAAAGTGTTTTGAGCCTAATAGAGCACAGAATGAGAAGTCTCTCATCTTAACCATTTACCATTAAAGTTCAGGTATTCCAAATGAACTGTCTCTACTACTAGTGAATCTCCTTAAATGATTTGGTGGTGCAATTTAATGCTATATTTTAATTATGTAATTGATACGTTAGCTGTAAAATTCATTTCAAGGAGAAATATAAAACTCTGTAAAACCAAAGACAAGTAAATCTGAAGCATAGAATAAACTTTCCAAAGAACTTGCTCCTAAAAATATAACAGATACGTGGGTTTGTGGGTCAAAATCCGTATGACAGAAAACACATGGGAAGTCAAGTATTTACTTAAGGTTAAACCATCAATGCCCATTATAAGTTGGGGGGTATATAGTTTTCATATTCTTTGCAAACTTTTTTTTATTTCAGGGTTAATTTAATAGCATTATTAGCCCTGGGAAAAAAAAATTAAAGTTTATTTTAGGGAAGAATAAAACAGTAAATCTGGTTATTAACCAAGTCATAAACCCCTCCGGGCAAAAGCAGCAAGTGAAACATAACAGGGACACTATCACTACAGAACACTAATATCTGGACCATCCCTGTACTTTTAAATTATATAATGTCTACCAAAAATACCATTAAATGGAAATAGATATATGCTCAAAGGGCTCATTCCTCAGCTGACTTGGTACTAAATTTGAAATTCATGTATTAATGGTACAGGATAAAAAAAAACAAACTAATCTGATAGAAGGAAACCTCAGAGAGCCAAGGTAACGTTAAGAAGTTTTATCACTTCACACAAAGCAAATAGTTCAACAAGACTAAAATTAGAGCTAGTTTAGAAAATACTACTGAAGAATTATCATGATGTAAAATCTGGTCTATTTCCACCTCCAGCCCCATCTTTGCCACTTTGAAAATGCTTGCTGTTCTTGAAAATCTCTTCCAAACTACCTTATAATACACAGCAACAAAGCTATATGTTAAAGTTTTTAAAAGATTTTTTTTTTAAAATGTTCATTTAAAGACTACAGGATCATTACTGTTCATTAAAAAATTAAAATCATAATGAAATTATAATGAATAGAAATATAATAACCTGTATAGGAGAACGTATAGTTATCATCTTGCTTCCTTCAACAGTATCAATTTGGCAGACAATGGACCTTTCAACACCTGATTCCTCGTGTCTCACTCTGTAAATACATCGACCCACTTTTGTCAATGGAATCTTTTCCACCGTGGAATGATTATGCGGACCTAGAATTTACAAGATGAGAAATGAATGACTGAAAGGGACCATAAAGATACATTTGAAAGACAGGAACATGCATTCAATAGAATTTTCTGTATCATTCAATCCATTAAAAAAAAGGCAGACGAAAAAGTACAATCACTACTTATTAATATGCCAATCTTGCAGTGTTACTAAAGAAACAGCAAAAATTCTTTTTTCACCACAGGAAAAAAAGTAAATGAGTCCATCACTCGAATATTTAAGTGGGTTTTGTCACTGTAAATAAAATTAGTGCCTAAAGAGATGTTTATAAGATGTAACAGCTTAAGAACAAGGCACAGCTCATATATATTGCAAAAACAATTCAACTAATAAATCATATGGTCAAGACCAGTTTGAAAAACAGTTTTCAAAAGCTGACAATTTTTACAATAAATCAACTTAAATTGTTAACACACACACTATTAAAAATAGGTAAATTTTACTTTTAGCTTAAACTATGTTTTACTTTAACTTATTTGAAACAATGTTTTCTTAAAAACATCCCCCTTAAGAGTAACTTCTTCTATGAACACACATATATACAGGTCTCAATTCTACCAAAAAAGAAATCATTTTTGGCCATTTAATTAATGTGTGAATACAAACAAAAATATCTGATTGCAGTAAGATTATGAAATAAAGATTAGTTACCTAAATAATTTATTATAATAGATGATTTATGCATCTAGAATCCAAAGAAACACTCCTTTCACGTAATCTAGTCCCCCAATACTTACTGAGCTGGACAAGATGCAGTATTGTGCACCATGAAGTATTTACAAAAAACAGAACATATATGAACTTTGGAACTTACAGATCTGAATGTAAAACCTCTTGCTACTCAGAGTTGTCATTGCTGTGAACTGGTCACTCTCATTTTTAGTTCTGACAAATTCCATATTTAAATTCTCTCCATCTCTTAAGTGAAATATTTTTGCTCCAAATTCAACATTAAGGACACTAAAAGAATCACTAGGCGAGACAGTGATCGGAAGTCCTAAAGAATTTATTATTACAAATGGTGCTCGGTCTTTTTTGAAGATGTCTGAAGTTTGACTAGCTGCTTCAGCAAATGCCTAGAAAGTAAAGCATAGATACAAAACACAAATATACTGAGTAAGACTTCATCAAGACAATCAAGACATTCATTTAAGAATTCTGACACTGCACAGTTAAGTGATCTTCCTTACCGTGCCCAAGTTACTCAACATTTGTAGCCCACATTTGGATAGTGTAATGTTCAGCTGGTCTTTTGAGGAAACATTTATTACTGTTTTATATTCTGGAACTTTGTAGTTTTCCTCTTCTGCATCTGATTCAACCAATGCTTTTTTAGCCTTCTTCTTCATCTGAAAGAAGATTTTTAAAAGAATTCTTATCTGACCACTCCTTCTGTAGAAGCAAGTTTCACCTCAAGACTCTTTCTTTCTCTTTCCCACTTCTATGTCCTGCCATGCTTTTCCTTTTTTTGTTCATGTTTTTGTTCTCAAATAAAAACAAATGAAGGAGAGAATTCAGAAGTCAGTAATATTCCTGTAACAGTAGCTAAATTTATGATTATTCAAAAATAAAGAACATAAACTTATAAACTTATTACTAACATACCCAAACGCTGGATGAAACACTGTGTAATAACTATTATTGATCTCCCATTCTTAAAATAGGAAAATAGAAAAAAAAAAAACACAAATATAGTCCTTATACATTTTCAAACCAAGTACTGATTTTGCATGTTTTCATTTAGTTGAAGGATTTTTTATTTTTCCTTCAAACAAATGAAAACATACAAAATAAGTAAAAATCACATGGAATACATTTCCTGGCCTTCAACACTCCTTGAAATGATGTATTTCCAAATGTTGTATTTCAAATCCAGGCAAGAAGAGGTTGACTCACTATCTCCTACCCTTCTCCCACATTAGGTCTCGTATCTTAAACAACACAAAAGAAGTTAAGACAAAAGAAGAAGGGGAAAAAAAAAAAACTCCCTTCCTTAAATAAATGCTTATCTACCTCGACACAAGAATTTAGACAATTTCCTTATGAAAGACAGAACTGAAGTGGTAAGAGTACTACAACAGTGCACTCTGGGCTAGTCAATAACAGATACCAATTTTCCCAATGTGTTTCTGCTACAGATATTACTGCGGAACAAGATGAGCAGTCTTCAATCTTTCCAAAGTTACTGAATGTATCATTAGCATATGACCTAACTTTAGAAAAACTGATATAAAGAGCTTATGATTATCTAGTACGACTGGAATCAAATCTTCTTGCCACCTGAAAGACAATAGTATTTAAAAAATCTGTGAGTCTGGATCTTCACTTGTGCAAGAGCTGGTTTCATTCACTAATTGGGAAAAAAGTCTCAATAACCAACATGAAGGAACAAAGTTAGATTAGGCTCAGCAATGAAAGGTGCAGAGCACTTGTTTTTCTAAGGTATTGAAATGGAAGATTTGAGTTCAGCTGTCCTCAAACCAGGACAAAAATATACCTTGATTTCCAGAATCCATGGTTTGAATAAATCAGTCTTCTCAACTTCTAGTGGTTCAAGCAAAGGTTCCCACACCCCAAACATCTCATTAAAATAGTGTACCTATCAAAATACAGAAGTCAATTAGGACATTACATGCAACTGTTAAACCAATGAATGCTCTACAGATTTCAAGACTTAAAATTCTATANCTTTCAGCTCCCACCACAAGATGAAGCAAATGTATTAGAAAAAATAAATGAGGCAGCTAAGTCTTTACTGCAGAGACCCACTTCCAAATAAGTAGTATAATGTGTGTCACTTCAAATATAATTTTGACTTGAACTGCAGGCACTGGAAGTATGAAGCACTATAAATAAGGAAAAATCTACCTACAAGAACCACTGAATTTTATGTCACCGATTTCCAAATATGAGCCCGTTTAGACCTTTTATGTACAATACTGGTAACATTGTATTTTATAGAAATGACACATGAATATATTCTACTGCAATATTAAATTGAAATTGTCAAAGAGTTTTAGACAGTTGCTACTCCAAAATTGAATGCAACAGGCCTTTAGCAACTTGTATAGAGTGTAGATGTGAGACAGTATATCACCAATTACTGCCATTAATATAATCTATCTAATGCATTGGATCTGAATTTTAACTACCTTATCACCTCATTCCCATCCTGCTCCCACGATATGTATCTACAGGATTTTAGTCATCAAATATATGGATTGTTTTTCTTTTATTGCCTAAATAACATAACAGGTTTAACGTCTTAAGAAAACTTTTCTTTCTTATGTAGGAGTTCTCACCTCTAGCTCAAGATGAGAACGTAAGTTGATCAGAGTACTCCAGTTTTTGACTTCTCCAAGAAATGAGGACTTGGCTAAAAGCATTGGTACAGTTCGGTGCCCTACCCCAGCTTCAAGTGTTAGAAAAACAGATTCTACATTCATTTTCAATGACTCTCCTGTGGGAACCAGTTCTGCAGTTGGATTTGTGTCTTCATTTTCATTTGATTCTTCAAGAAACCACATTTTTAGATTTTTTATATCTTTCTTATTCCACAAGTCTGGAGGAATTTGACTGATCTCTTCTTCTGTTGTTTCTGCAGTTTGATACAGGGCTGATGTAATAGTAATTACTGTGTTTATGATTATTGGTGAAACCTAGAAATAAGAAGTTGGAATAATTGCAAATGAGACGCTAGTACAGGAAACAGCTTTCACACACAAAATTCTGATTAATATGTTACACTAATTAAACACTTCTTTCTCCAGGACTCTTATGTTTGAAAAATCATTCCTTTCCACAAGCTACAGTTCAACCTATTCAGATTTTCAGCCCCTGCCTTTCTTCCAGATAGGAGCTTTCTACATCATCCAATGCTCCATTCTGAACACTTCAAAACTTATCTCTGCACATCAGGCCATTTTATAAAACACAGATTCCAAAATCAAAGCATTGTGACACAATTGTTAATTTTCAGTTTTGTTTGTTTTCACATGCTAAACAGGTAGGCAACCTGACAAAGAACAGAAACAATTCCCCACTTCAGTCATTCCTGATTTTTTTTTTTTCAAGAAACACATCCCACAAGCCACTTCAAAGCCTTCTGAGCAGAAAGTAGTAGAGAACTAAAAACACCATAAAAGTCTACCTACTTTTATTGTTAGAGATTTAATCGTTAGATCAGCTGTCTGTGGATTAGTACCTGACTGCTTCATTTCAAAGAAGAAGTCACAAGGCTGTAATACCTATACAAAAGAGTAAAAACACGTTAAATAGAGAAAAAATGTTTTAAAAAATCATATACTTTTAAATACTACACATCAAAAGTACCAAAAGGAAAAATTACCATTATTTGGTCCTTCAAAATTATGGGTAATCTAAACACTAGTAACATGTTCAAACAAAGAAAAAAGTATCAGAAGCATCACCTCAGCCATTCTTAATCATTAAAGATTCAGATGTCAGCTATAGTAAAGTGCATTACACTTCAGTAACTCCACTCTTTAGGTAAAGTCTGCTGATGTCTTCAAATATGCGCATCATCATGCCTGTGACTTTTGAGGAGAACCAGACTTTTCGATTAAGGGCAATACAGCAACAATAGTCACAGTTTTCCTGAGTAAAAATATCACTGTTTGAATCACAATTACTCAGTTCCAGCTTTATTTTACAAACAGTCCTTGCATACTCCCATTTGCCAAGGTTTACCAAAACCAAACCTAAGGTACACTATAAACAAAATCATAGTGTTATGTGATTAATAAAGCACTCAGATATAGTTAGCCTCCACTGATACTGTATGGACAGGAAAATTTGCTCTCCAGTCCCTATCTGAGAAGATAAGCCTTTCTAAAATGGTCATTTCAGTCCATAGTGATTTTGTAATCTTTCTCAACATCTCTGTCCATATCTGAACCAGATGCTGGGGGCATAACAACACCCTGAATCAGTTTTACCACTTTTCCCAAGGGAGTTTGATCTAACAGAAGTTTTGTCCGTATTAATATTTTATCCTCTGCTGCTCAAATTATTTTTTGCTTCTTCTGTGTTACAGCCAGGAATAAAAACCAACATATTCTTCTTTAGACCAAGGTACATGTGAGAAATGTGCAGAAAGAACCTCTTCACTTCTGCTACTCTAAATCCAGAGGCTAGTTGCCTGTGTATATGGGGAAACCTAAGCATCAGGAGGATGAATCTATCCATCACTAGTGTCCCCAAAGTTTAGGCAACATAAAAGCTTCACATTAATATCAGCCTACAGATATCTTGTAATCTTCTTATTACCTCATATCATACATGTTTTTTCTTGACTAAAGGCTGCCATGGAATATCATCTGAAACTCTGTTTCTCTTATTATTTTCCCAGACTGAAATTGTATTGTTTACAAAAAAAATGGCTTTGGAGATTTCCTTAGGTACTTGCTTTCAAAAAGGGCAGTTATGCTGCTACCTGCAGAGAACATCATCTTTTTTGACCTCTACTACGTTCTTGAGAGCTTTCTGAGTCTGTCAAAGTCGGCACTGTTTTAAGCATCAAAACTAATGTCCACTGAAGTTTCTTCCCTCTTTATAACACAAGCATCCTGTTACATACAGGTCATCTTCTCTGTTTCTACAGTCTGAGATAAAAGATTCTGGCAGAAGATATTCCTGTAAGAGGGAAAGCTTGTTGTGAAGCCTTCTAATTGCTTTCTACAAAGCTGGGCACATTTATGCCACGTTTGCCAGCTACAGAAATGGAAATCAAGCAACTTCGCATTGTGTTTTGGCTAACAGTGCAAGCGCATCACTTTCTCAATAACTAGATTGTTAACAGATTAATGCAATCAAAGACTGTGTGTACCCAAGGACTAAACTGAGCTGCTATGAAAGTATCTCATAAGGAGATGAAGTGGAAGTCCCAGTCCTTTGTGCTTATAGCTTTGGTCTTTCCTACAGAGCATCACAAAGTAAGCAGGCATTAATGCAGAGCTGAAAAGACTCATTCTTCAAACTTCATCTGTGGTCTGAGGAGACAGATAACAGTTGGATATACTGTCAAATGGAATTTTTTCTCTGATCATTATAGTCTGCTGTAGAGGCAGAAAAGCTGTAAGAACCTCCAAGAGTCAATGCATTCCCACCTGGCCAGTAACTGAGAAGTTCGATTCTGTTGCCAAAATAGAAACAGGCAGTTTTAATATAATGGATCTATGGACCTTAACACAAAGGAATTTATGAACAGCACACCATTAAGTAATCTATTTCATAATAGATACTTGGCATTCTGTTTGTGACCCTTTGTTATTCACTTCTATAGGTATTTAATGCAAAGTTTCAGACAAAGTATTCCAAATTTACTACACTGCATTTGAAATAGTGTACATTCATAAAATCCTATTTATTTGGCTTCCACAGGATGTAAGAGATTATTAACATTTTATTACTCTGGGCTTTTAACTTTAGCTTGTCATACAAAGCAAATCTCAAAGCCACAAATCAAGATGATGCTTTTGGCATATCAGACGAAACAGAATAAAATAATGAAAATAAGTTAGCCAGAAAATTTTGCTCATCTATTATATGCTCATATATTATATTATTCAGAAATAACTTACATTCCAGTAGTAGAAGTTACACAGCACCTTTTAAATACAGACTGGATGTTTGCAAACTCACCGTAGTAATATTCCCTTTCCTTTTTTCTGGCAGAAACGGGCATGCTTTCATTTGTATCTCTTTAACAGCAGCTGTCATGCTGTATCTTTCAGGGCTATTTTTAATGAAGACTTCACACTGCGTTGTAACCACCAGTGCAGGAGCATCACTTCTTGTTAAATCGGCCACAAACACAATCTCTGGATTTTTAACAATAATGTTCATTTCCATTGTAGATACAGGCTGCACAGGTGCTACAAAAATATAGATTAAATTAGATTAATTGTTCCATGATTAAGTTGTCATTATTAACATCTTTCTTAAAACTTATAGAGAAGTTATAAAGATTTAGTAATAAGATCTAGCATAACTGGTGTCAGAAAATCTGTAGATACCTGCAACTGACTTACTCCTAGGCTCTTCACTGGAGATACAAAACCATTAAAGTGTTCAGATATACTTTCAGGTACAACAAAAGATTCCATGAAGTTTCTTTGTCAAAATGAAAAGGATAACAATATCACCACTGTTACTACCTCTGACACTAGCAAATATATCAGCTTCACTAAATACCTAATTAGCCAGCTATGACAGGATCTTACGAAAACGCTCGACACATTTTCTGCTCCCTGGAGCAGCAAAACACATTTTTCCATAGGACAATAATGCAGCATTTAGTAATGCTTGACGTAACCATTTTCAGTAGCAATATACTTTTATGGAAGCCTTCCTAATTTAGATTTTGATCATCTACTAAATCACAGCAACCTACCTGAGGTGGACACAGCTAGGATATTTAGGGTACAGGAAAACAAAAACAACAACAAAAAAAAAGGGGGACTTCCTTTTCAGTCCTAATGTGAACTACCTGAGGCCTCAAACCATAATTAGCCCATTTCCTGCTCTGATGATCTAATGGAGTAATTTCTGATGTTCAAGTATAGGGTCCTGTGCTAGGAAGAACAATCTGGGCACTCAGGCTAAAAACCTGTTTCCTGATGTAGGGAGAAACATGCATCAATGAACAAGTGAAATGACAACATTTCTAGGCATCAATATCTGGCAGGCTGAATTCATATTTAAACATAATATAATATGCGCCATCATTCTCAGTCAAACAAACTTAAAGAGTGCCAGCTGTAATTGTCCTTTCCCATTTTATTTTGGACATATATTTTTAGGTATTTCCTTCATCTGGAAAGACAAAGCTTCATTTGGAAATAAAGACTAAGGAACACGAACCTATTTCCATGACACAAAGAAAGAAACATCAATGGTTTTGGTTGTTTTTTTTTTTTTATAGAAGCTGTTCTATACACACAAACACAAGAAATAGCATAAAAGGAATATTATAATTCTTTAAATAGCATTTTCATACCAAACTTAAACAGATATTTAAATAAAACTTTTTAAATATTTCCAGTATATACCTTGCTCCTTTAAAGGTAATGACTGTTTGAGATTTCTCTGTGCAGCAGCACTTTCTGCATTAGCCTTAAGGAATATATCTGCAACAGTAAGTAGAAACTCCATGCTTGCACAAAGGTAGATCTCTTGAACAATCACATCAAGAACAGTGCCATCTCTCCCCTGCTTATAGCTTATGTCCACCATAACTTTCTTTTCAAATCCATGTTTCATTTCCACCATCCTGAAAGACCATTAAGGCGGCATTTAATGAGACAAAAAAAATAGCCAAATACTGAAACTCAACATTCTCACTCCAGCTGCAATACATTAACAAAAGCGAATTTAAAAGCAACATCAAAAATTTTAAAAAAGAGCGATAAAAACATTAACAAATTCTATAAAACTTCAAAACTAACTGGACTCCCATACACGGGCAAAGGTGTTCATAATTTTAACAAGTCAAACCATCACAATTCCTTGCTTACATATGAAAAGCATTATGTTTTACTGAACTCTGTTACTCTTCATGAAAAAAAATCTTAAGTCTTACTCAGCCAGTGGCTTATTAAAGCTCAAAGTGAAATTTGTTTCTACATGCATTTATTAATTTCATATTTAAACTTTGTTTCTAGCATTTATACCGGTCTGTCAAACATGTGGAATAAAATGTGAGTAAGACACATAAGTCTACTGTAACATGCACTTTAAGAACCACCTACACAACTGCAGTTTTAACAGAATGCTAAAAGGTAAACATTTGGAATTCTTTGTCAAACTCCAATAAACAGTAATTTATGTCAAAATACAGACCTTGGTGTAGCTTTCTGGATTGACTGTCTTTTATCATCTAATGTACAGTTTGCCAGCTTGACTGAAGCATTCATCGAACCATCTGATAACATTTTGACGGCAGCTGACATTAAAACTAATTTAAACTCTGCAAGCTTCAAAAGGTCATCTCTCTGATCCAAATTTGTAACCTGTTTAAATCAAATGAAAACATGTTTGTAGATTTGCTTCAAAGTAATGGAAATAATACACAGGTGTGATATACAAGCTTTATTCTAACTGGTAAGATTTCTAATAATGATATATCAAATAAACCCACTGGTAATTCAAAAGACAAATGTCCTGCTTTGAGATAAAACAACCCATTTTCTGTTTAGTAATTTTACCCTGCAGCTAAGCCTCCTCTAACTAACTGAACTCTCTGAAATTAACAGCAGATTGCTGAGACACTGTTCGGTCTCAGAGTGATAAGATCTATGTTTATAGTTGATGCCACAGCATGGTATGCAGAGAGCCTCTTGCTTATACTTATTGCTATAACACCCGAGGGCAGATAACTTGGTCATTTGCCCCATTGGAGGGTCGGAAGCAGGAAAACGTAGTGGGACTGCAGCTGCAGGGAGGAACAGACAGGACAGGTGACCCAAAACTGACCAACAGGGTATTCCATCCCATCTGCCTCATACTTAGTATAAAAGCTGAGGATCCCTCAACAACAAAACCAAAAATCAGTAACAACTTAAAAAAAGAAAGCTGTATCCTTCTACCAGCTTGCTAAAGCAAGCTTACATTAGTGAGACAGAATGTTTAAAAGAAAGTAGAGTTGTCATATGCAATTTCGGTTTGTTTGCATATATTCATAGTATATGCAAAGACACCAAATAAGAAATTAAGTTTTGTCTCTTACGACTACGTAGTGTTTAGCCAGATACTGGCAAATTGTTCAAAATCTAAAATAACAGACTAAGTTTACAATAAAATATTACCAAACTTTTAATCAGAAATTGCCTGACAAGTTTTGTAAATTTAAACCAAGAAGAATAAAAAGGCATTCATACTGTAATACAAATTTAAAATCTCTCTCCGCTATTTTATTTATATATGTCTTTGTGTCCACACACGTGTGTAACTAAAGAATAGGAAACTATTTTAAACTAAGGTAAGTTTTCATCACATTTTTAGTCAGATCACAGAAGATGCCATGTATTCTGTGCTACCACTGGTTATTCTCTTTTCTGTAATATCTACCTCGTGGTTTAGTTAAAATAGCTGTTTAGCATTTCCATCATGTTTGTTACTATTGCTAGAAATTACTTTCTCTGCTCATAAATTAAACTATTCCTGTTCAGAATTTCTAGAGCTCTAGGCAACCTTAAAGCTGCTTCTTTCTCTTTGTAACCAAAATTATATTTACCTGTTTTGAATTTGGACTATACAATACTAAAGTCAGAGAGTCGAATCTGAAGTCCAGTTTTAGTGTCGTTTTTATTTTCATAGGAGAATGCATTTCCACCACAGCTGATGTCACAACAGTTACACCTTTCAGAAATTAGAAAAACACCTAGTATTAAAGACTGCAAATAAGAAAATAAAAACAACCACCATACTCAAAACCAACTTCCTCACCAATGACTACAAAGACAACTTTTCCTCCACATGTTAATCCATTCACACTTCAGATATGTTTATCACACGCTCTGTAATTCCTTTTGGCAAAATCACACAATGTTTGAGAACATAAAAACATAAAATACTCCACTTATACATCACACATGCAATTTTTACCATCTATAAAGATATAAATAATCTGTAAGATTATATACAACTTCCCGCAATGTTATATGGTACTGTATGCAAGAATGTTACAAAGAATACAAGTTTACTTTGATCCTCATTTGTTTTGCCATTTTTCACATTTAATAGATTCTTTTCTTAACCTTACTTGCTTTTTTTTTTTTAGTGCATGCTGAACAGTTTATGGGCAATGATGCCTACTGAATAGGAACAACTTTTAGGCATGCCATCATTATGATAAGACAAACTGATCTAAAACTGAACAGCAACAGAACCAGCATACACAGGAAAGAGTAACATAGCAACTTCTCAAAGCTGGGATATTACCAACCAGCTGACAGACTTTTAGGTGCTCACTGCATTATTGGTAGAACAAGACAGTCCTTACAACACATCATGCTACAAAACTCACCACAGTGGCCCTGTTGCTCCTATTCATTATCATTATTGTTAGGTATACTTCAAACCGCAACGTAAAGATAACAGAGGCATACAGGTAAAAACTACTGAATCTGGCATCCTTTCATGAAGGTAATTCCAACAGAAATAATAAACTGACAGTAATACCTAAAAATGCTAGACCACACGTAATTTTAGGAAACGTTACCTGCAGAGTGCTGTGACGTACTACGCATATCACTACAATGGCTAGTTGTATCTTTTGGTTCTGGTAAAGATGCTGACGCACCAGAGCTTCCACCTATATTTTCATTTAGTGTCCTCAATATTGTGGTAATATCTTCCTGACTGAGAATTAGCTTAAAAAAAGATTGTTATTAAATGTAGAACAAGTCAGTTCATGAAACTTTCGGTAACTAAGTTTGCAAATAAACAGATAAACCAAATTAATTTCATCTGAGTATCTGTTTAGGAAAATGAAGAACCAAGTAAAATGTTTTACTCAAATCCACACAACTCCTTACAGTAACTTCTAGAAATCAGAAGTTGTTCACATATTATTTTGGGTTTTGTCCAAAAACTTTCTTTACAACTACACAATTTAGAAACTGAATGTTGAGTCGCATATGTATAGTTTGATTTATAGTTGCCCAAAATTGTTATCCACATTTAGTCACAAGGTACTTTACAGTAATGTTTACTAGTTCTATTTCAAAGTTTGGCATATTGGTTTTCCTCCTAAAACTGACAAGCTTTATATATATATATATTTTGCTGTTAAATTTAAATGAGCACATGCACTGAATCACACTCAGGCTTGCCATAGATATGAATACAGCA
>VZSZ01004353.1:12969-28836 GCA_013398815.1 Ibidorhyncha struthersii
AAAGTGGATAACAGGATATTTTCCAGCCTAAGGAAGAGCTCCGGCTCGGGTTCGGGCTTCGGGAAGGCCAGTTCTGCAGGGGATGGGAGCCCAAACTGCACCCATGGGTCCCCGTGCTCATCCTGACCACCCCTCGGAAGCCAAAACCCGAGCTGTCCCCGTACACAGACGCAGCTTTTTTTTGCTCAAATCTATTACGATCCGCTCTCAGAGGACTGCAGCAACCTCTCCCCCCACACACACCCCCCCGCAGAGTTGGGGTTTATTTCACGTAGCCCTGGCTCAGACCAGCAGCCCCCTCGGAGCTCGTCAACTGGCAAAAGCATCCCTGGATTTTTAGCTGCCCCCCCCCCTTCCCGTACCGCTCGGAGCTGGTCGCTCGCTGCGGCTGGAAGACAAATGCTTTGTTTTCCAAGGGAGAGGCTATGCCTCCTGCCTCTGCTAATGTACAGCATCTTGTCTTATTTGTTCCTCACTGTTCCACAGCTGAATTACTGCAAGTGATGTACCGGCGCTTTGTACCATGATGCTTCTTTATAGCCGCAAGAGGAGCGCTCCTTCAGCCTCCCCTTCCAGCTTTCAGAAGTTAAATCCGTCTTGTGCCCTGCGAGGGGGCCGCCAAGGCTCTTCCCTCCTCATCCTCATCCCTCCGGCCAGGATGCTCTGCTCCACAGGGAGAAAAGGAGCATCCCCCTAAAAGCTACGGTCCCCACGGGCTGGTGCAGCTCAGCCGCATCTTCCCAGCTCGACTTCGCTCCGCGCTGCGGCGAGCCGGGGGTCGCATCCTCCCCAGCTCTGTTTATCTCCTGCCATGGAGCCAGATAACTCGCCGCCGGCTGTTATCTCCTCGCAAGAAAAGGCCGCGCAGGGAGGAGGCGACGAGCCCCGCACCGAGCAGAGCGTACCCACGCTGCTCACAGCACCCCGAAGCAGTGGCCATCCCCAGTGCAAAGCCATCCCTCTCTCCCTGGGGAGTTATCGCAGCATCCTGCAGCATCCTGCATCACTTCACCTCCCCGCCCCCAGCCCCGGGCATCCCCATCGGAGGAGATGGGAGGGTTCAGGGGTACCCCCAAGCCACATATGAGGGCACTCAGTGACTCAGCGCTGGGTTATGGAGTCGTCCCGATGCAATTTGGCACTAAAACCCCAACCGGAGCATCTCCCCTGTTCACGCTCCTCTCCGGGCTCTGCCAGCCGAGCCCTCCTGGCAGCCACGGGGTGGAGATGTATAAGCTGAGCCCGGCCAGACACGGGCCTGGAACGGGTACTCGTGGCCATGGCATGCTAATTAATCCTCGTTTGCGCCTGGCACTTGCCGGCCTGTAATTTCACAGCTTGCTGGAGGCCTCCATACCGCAGGATGGCTGCCAGTCGCTCTGTGGCCGGGGCAGCTTCCCCATGCTCATGGATGGAGTGGTGGGGCTCCAAACTTCTCCGGCGTTGATAACCCAAGGATGGAGCGGTGTTGGCCGGACACCTGAAGAAAACCTTCTGCTCTGTCAGGAGAGGGATGGGGAGCCGGGATAGATACCCAGTGGTGGGTAGGAGCCTTCAGCCCACCCTCAGCAAGAAAACAAGGGGGATGAGGGGGAAACTGGTGTCAACGGGGAGCTCAGAGCATCAGGCAAGGTGGTGAGGATGAGGCAGGTCCAAAGCAAGGTGGGAATAAGGGTGGTCAATGGTCATGGCTGGAGAGCAGCATCCCTGCAGCACGGCTCACGTAGGGATCAATAACCCCAGGCTGAGCTTAAACGGGCTCCTGGGGCCACCAGCAGGGTGTAAGTGGGGGTCCCAGGTGGGGCTGCCAAGGCCATTTAATGTCCCCAAGGCCATAGGAGGCCAGACACAGGGTGAAGGTCTCTGCCTGACTTGCTGAGCTGAGCTGCCAGCTCCATCACAACTCCAGCCCAGCAAAGCCCTCTTCTCCAGTGGCCACCGCTCCTGGACCTCAACCCTCCAGTACCTGGAGAGGTTTGCTACGCCAATGGGAAATGTATACTTATTTATTACGTTATCTCGCCTTATAAAATGCATTTTGCTGGGTGATGGCTGGGTGCTCTCCCACCACTGGGTGGCAGTGGGCACACACGCACACACGTACACGCATGCACACGCACACGTGTGCCCCACGCAGGGGCTGTCTCTGTCCTCGCCAACCCTTTGGAGACCTGTGCCAGGCGCTGAAGGTGGCCCCGTGTCACATCACCCCCACGGGTGAGTGTTGTCATCACCCCGTGCTTAGTCCCTGGTTGGGGACATGGGGACTGGGCAGCTTCAGCCTGGCCACATCTTGCTCTTAGGAGGAGAGCATCCCCCCCCAAAAAATGCAGACAAAAAGAGCAAATTTGAGACCAAAAGTGTTTCTTACCTCCATACCCTGGAGGCACCAGCAATCTGGGTCTTGCCTTGACCCTGGGACAAGGGGTGCTTGGCTGGAGAACCCCCTATGTGCAAGGCAGCAACTCCCCAGAAGAGCCCCAGGTCCCCCAGAGCCATTGAGTCCAGCGGAGCCTGCCGAAATGCAGCCGTGCCGGAAGGGCCCTGGAGGTACTTGTAAGACAAGGGATGACATGCTTGATGGGACTTCTTAATTAGATCTTGCTAAACCAAAATGTACCGGGGCTCCCCTAGCAGAACAGCGTCAGACAAAACATTAATCACGCTCCAAATAAATANGAAAAAATCAAAGGCATCAGCACCAGCCCATAATAAGGAGCACTGCCGCTGGGTCTGGCAATGCCCTGGCCTTGAGCGGGGGAGCGGAGCTCTGTTCCCAAGGCCACCTGAGCCAGGTGGGACCCAACATGTTCATTGGAATCTGCGTCCAAAGTCCCAGGAGGTGTCAGGATGAGGTTCGAGACCTCGCAAGCTCCTACCTGGAGCTATGATACATCCCCATCCCAGCTTCACGTTAAAACATGTCTTTTCACAACTGTGGATTCAAACGACGGACTGAAAAAACTTACTTCCCCCCTGGTTGGCTCATGCAGTGCCCTGGGACGTCATCCATGGTCACCTCTGGGACATCATCCACGGTCACCTTTGGGATGCTGGGCGGTACCTAGATCTCGGGCTCCGGCAGATGCCTGATGCAGCGTGGGAAAATTTCTTCTTCCAGCACTTAGGAAACACTTTGGGGAGAAAACAACAAAAAAAGGCTTGAAAAAGGAAGCTCTCCCTCCCCATCCCCTCTTTGCTGGAGCAGAGATGATTACTCAGTGTAAGCAACACAGAGCTTAAATTATGCATGGAGCCATTTGCATCAAAGAACATGATTGAGGCAGAGCCGGTCCCATCCCTCCCGGCTCCCCAGCCAAGCAGGCGGGATGGTGGGAAGGCTCCCTGGGACCGCGCATCCCCCATCCCGACATCAGCCGTGGCCAAAACCTCCAAGCTGACAGTTGGTGATGAATTTAATGCAAAGATCGTATTTTTCTTCTTAGCTTCTGTTTTTTCTCCCTGTAAGGCTGCGATGCTGCAGGGAAGCGGGATGTTTTCTGGCAAGGATGGAGCAACCCCGTAGCCCTCGGACGTGGCCACCAGGAGATGATGCTGCTCACCCAGAAGCTGATGGGCACCCATGAAGCCTTGTTGGTGGGCAGCATCCCCAACCTTCATCTTCCTCCTCCTCCCAGCCCTTCCCCAGCACATCACCTGAGTACAAAGCTCACCAGGAATGAAGGACTCCACCAAAACCCTCTTTATTATGTTAATATTTACTGGTAATGAAGCTAGCTAGCACTTCGAGCTCCAATCAAATTAGGAAAGCTATAATGAACAAGAAGTGGTGCATTAATTCATTAGCAGGGAATTACGCTAAATTATCTCAGCAAATACAGCAAAACTTTAATTTACTGGCGGTGTTTTCAAATGGCTTTTGCTCCTTCGTCTCCATTTACACCACAGCACATTTTTTTCTGGCAGCAAAACCACGAGAAGTGAATTAACTCCAGCTCCTTGGGGAAATGTTTTTGTCTCTTGGATGGGAATAAATACCTGTAAGAGATAGCAGAAATTTTCCTTTTCAGCTGCTTCTCCAGGTCTACACAGAGAAAAAGGATATTATTTACAATAAACAACTTAAGCGCTCAGGAAACACCTTTGCAAAGGTCAGTGCCAGTAAAAGCTCCACCAGCAGCGCCGCAAGGCTCAGAACAAGATTCTGTTTTGCTGATCATCACAGCAAGGGAAAAAGGAGGGGAAAAAAAACGTGTAGCAATTTTCTTGAACATGTGCTGGCAGGGCATTAATAAGATGCATCTTGGGAAAATTAACCCTGATACTCAGCTGCCAGTTTGGACATGCTTAATGCATAAAGTTGGGCATCGAAATGTAACGGTCTCTCTGAGGGCCACAGACCTGTGTGGATGCAGAGGGCTGAGAAAGGACACAACTTGTGTCACGTCCTCGGCCTGTCACAACTCAAGAAATATATCCCTGGACCCTTCACATCCAAGCGTATCACATCCGGGGTGGTTTCCCCTCGCAAGAGCCAACCCCATGTAACATCAGTGATGGAAAAGCCCCTCTCGCAGGTCCCTTCTCCTTACACCTCAGCTTTAAAAAGGAGAAGACAACTTTTAAAAACACCGGAGGGTATTTTTCCCCCGGGGGGAGGAGGGGGTAATAAAAGGGGTATTTATTTTTAATTAACATCCCATGTGCTCNGCAGGGACACTTCTGCGGTGGGGAAGCACGGCTAAAGCCCCTGAGCTGGGGGTCAAAGTGCAGCCAAAAAAAAAAAAAAAAAGCAGGGAAAGGTCCAGAAGACATCTGGGGCAGAAAGAGGATCCTCGGGACACCAGGGAACTTATTCACAGGGGTAAAACGAGGGTGGAAAGGAGCTCGCTCCTTGCACCACAGGGCATGGGCGCCTGCAGCCTCCTATTTAAATGACCAGGTCTGCAGCAATACACAGGCAAGAGGGCTCTTGGCTTNAGCCAGGTTTTATTTGTGTTTAATTGCCAGGCAGGCGGCTCAGGGATAACAGGGGAGGCTCCTTCCTCGTGAAAGTGGAATATAACCCCCTGGAATGACACCCTGGCCTCAGCCACCTGGAGTTTTCCATCAGACTCGGCACTTTTAGTTGTGGTTTTGGGGTTGTTTTTTTTTAAGCCATCTACCTTACAGAGCAGGAGTCCTTTGCAGAATGGTCCCTCCTGCTGGATGGCAGTGCCATGAAGGGGACAATCCCATGAAAGGGACAGTCCCGTGGGATGAACTGAAGAACCTCAAGTCTCGCCACGTCAAATATCCCGCTTAAAAATAAACCGCAGCCCCTTGCGTTGGAAGATAAGGGTGAACCACGGTCAGAGAGAAGGCTGCCTGGCAACACAAACTCTTTGTACCGCAACAAGACATTATGGAACGGCCAAAATGAACATTTCCTCCTTTCCCTTCAATTTTCCCTTTCCCTAGTTGCCGCTGCACCGCCGCTGCACCTCCAACGTGGTCATCTCCAGCCTGTCTTCGGATGCCACAGCGGTGCAAAAAGCTGGTTGTCTAAGTGCCTACGTCCAGGTTGGTCCAGGGCTGCTGCCGTCTCTCCGAGATCAGTCCCACGGGGATGTGGCCAGCCCACCCCCCCAAGGCACAGGCAATAGGACCTCCGAATCCACCCAGGCTCCCTGCAGGCTTGCAAAAGTGAGGTGCTACGAGCCCCAGCTCACTTCTTAGTCTTCCACTAATTATTTTACCCTGGTTTTAATTGTTCTTGCTGTCTAATAACAGATGGGCCGCACCCAGAGAGGGACAGGACAGAGCAGCTCCTGCTGGGCGGGAAGGAGATGGGAACTGATGCTCACACCACTTCCACGTGACAGTGCAAGTGTGTAAACCAACGTGCCAAGCAGCTCGCTTTTACCCTGAAATTCCTGCAAGAAGCACCCGATTGTCGTCCTGCATGGTAAATTATTTTCCTTTTAATTAATACCTTGAAGGCCACTTATAGCCTATCGCTAGCATCTCCATATAACTGGGCACTTACGGCAAGCTGGAGACACCAGCGGATAACCGCAATGCATCCTCGTTCGTGTTATTAATTCCCACAAATTGATTGTTCTGCCAGCATCTTACAGCTTTCTAATTAAGTCTGTCCTCAGACGCTCTTGGTGTGCGAGGGAGACGATTGCTAACAAAGTCCAGAAGCGGCAGTTACGGGACTGGGGTTGATGGGGCTCGCAGCTGGGAAAGGGCAGGTGAGTCGGGCAGCACATCCCACACTCTTTCTCTCTTTGTCCATGAGGGTTGTGTTAAACCAGACAGGAAAAGCAGCCCAGCAATATCACCTGCCGCAGCTCCAGCAGGAGGTCTCACTGCCTTTGGGGACAGGAGAGCGGCACTTGGCGCTGCCCAACTCTTAAGAGCATCCGATGACAAATTCCTGCCCAGTCCCTTAATCAGGTAAACACTCCATCATCCTCCCTGAGACACTTTTGCCTCTACAGCTCCTTAATCTACCTACAGCAATCCTGGCTTTGGGATACTTAGCTCAGGGCTGGGTTCCTGGGAAGAGTTTCTCCACCAAGCCCTTCTCCTCCTTGGCCTTCCTATCGGATTTTTTCCTGGTAAATAGGGGGAAAGAAAAAGACCAACAAAACAACACGTTGGTTTAGGATTAATAACTCATTAGAGAATGAGTAGCTGTGTTAAATTGTAATACTAAAATCCACACATGTGCTGGCTATCCCCGTGGAAGCCAACAGTGTTAGAAGAAGCAGTAGCTGATGTGAAGCCCCACCTGGGCTAAGAAGGGGGATTGGTGGGAGGAGAGGACATTCCAGAGCCTGACGGCTCCCAGCACAAGTCTTTCCTCCTGAAGATGGGCCTCAGAAGAGGATCCGAGCACGGGTTGCAGGGTTAGTGCTAACAGGATTGGATCCAACAGTGCTCAGAGCCCAAGTCCCAGCCAGATTTCCTCCCCGTTTCCTAGCCTTGGATGACGAAGCCCTTGGAGAAGAGATGTCCTGTGCTGATGGTTACGTCCATGGAGCCTGCACCAGAGGAGGTCACAAGTCCACAGCTTGAATTAAGAAGAAATAACCACAAAGATTAGCTTGTTTATTAAGATCCTCATGAGTCTGGGAAAGGAGGTGGTGCTGGCAGCACATGTCCAGCGTGGGACTGGGCTTCCACAGCTGGAAGAGCTTGCAGGAGAACCATGACACCTGGAGGAGCAGGGTCCCAGCCAACCCTCTGTGCCACGGGACAACAACGACAAGAGCAGCAGGTGGCAGATTTCTTTGGAGGGCGGGAAGACATGTGGTTTTATAGATGAGCAAGGAGCCTCAAGTCAGATGGTTGAGAGGACCACGCCTGTGGGACTGCTTGTAAATTAGGACAACCTCCAGCTCGCACCCAGGGGACTGGGCTAGGTCTCTGTGCCCTCGGGAGGAGGGCCAACAGCCTTTTGGAAGTTCAGCATCACAGCCTGGCCACACCCTCAGCCCAGCCTTACAGTGCATGTCACCCCATCAAGGTAAAAATGAAGAAAAAAAAAACAAAAAAGGGGGGGGGGTTAATCTTCTGTAGCTCCTTCAGGAAGTAGCTCGTGCATTAAACATGAAGGCTGACAGCCTGATCTGTGAAGATTTTAGGAAAAAAAAAATAATAAAATAAAAAGCTTACATGGCCGCCTCATTTTTCCACCCAATTATTTCAGCTCAGCCGCTTAATTCATTGAAAACAGAAGCAGGAAGTGTTTGCCCTAAGCACATCATCCCCGGGCTTCCAAATCAAGCTTGCCTGGGAAGAGGGGGTTCCTGCCCCGCAACCCTGCCGAGCCCACAGAGTACAAGGGCCGAGCTGATTTCTCAGGGTGAGGGAAGGCTCATTTTCTGAGCTGTAGCCCCACTCAAGCTTTGTTGGAGTACGTCGTAAGGGGAAAAAAAATCAGCAGCACGAGATTGCATCCTAATGGCTAGGGGATTGCAGCCCAAGAGCCTCAGCGCAGAAGTGCTGCTTCCAGCCTTCAGCCGCCAACTCCAGGTAATGCCTTTAACAGCAGCAGTTGGCAAAAGCGGAGGAGCAGACATGCGAGAACTGGGGCTGCCAGCGTTGCTCTGAGTCAGCCTTGACCATTTTTACTCTTTATCCAGGGCCAAGAGCAGTTTCCTCAGCTCAGAAAAGGCTGTTGCAAGCATCAAATTTGAACATAGGAAGTTCCGTCTAAACATGAGGAGAGACTTCTTTGCTGTGAGGGTGGCAGAGCACTGGCACAGGCTGCCCACAGAGGTGGAGGAGTCTCCCACCCTGGAGCCATTCCAAACGCACCTGGACACCATCCTGTGCAACTGCTGGAGGTGACCCTGCTCTGGCAGGGGGGTGGGGTGGGACTGGATGATCTTGCAAGGTCCTTTCCAACCCTGACCAATCTGTGATCAGGTCTTTGACTTCTCCCAGGACAGAGAAAGCAAGAACACAAGGCATAAGGTAATTCAGACCTGAAGGATGGAGGGGAGTCAACAGGCTTAGGAATTCTCCCTGCAAAGAAGATGAGGATCACCAGCACCAACTGAGGCACAGTCACGCTTCAAGGAACCTGACCCCATTGCTGTGATCCACCAGGAGCACAGAGTCCTGCACTATATGAAAGAAATCAATTTGTTCACCTGATGCAATGTAGATAATCTTCACACCAGATAGTCCCTCAAAGCACATGGCCCTCCAGCCATGGGATAAGAAAGTCCTTCAGCCTCCAAGTTGGCCTGGAGGTGACCACTGCTCCCAGGGTAAGCAAACTACTTTTGAGAAATATCTGTGTTACTCAGACTCTTGAAGCATGCAACTGGTGGTAAACTGACCACATCGGGAATACCAAGAGTTCAAACCCAGCTTGAATCCCACCAGGCAGAAGACAACTCAAGCCTTCAGCAGTGTAAGCCAAGAGGTCAGCAGCAGCCTATGCCGTGCAGGAGGAAAAGCCAGAGCAAGGAGAACAATTTAACATAGCTTTAAGGCCTGTCTTGTGCATATTAACTCCATTTAAGTGTGATGAGGGTTCCTGTGCCCTATGGCACAGCTCCTCCAGCACACCAGGGACAGAGCCCCCAAGGCTGCTGCAAGGAGAGGTGACGACAACCTAGGTCATGCCTCCTGACCTACTGAGTAAAGGTTTCCCCCCACCCTTTATATTTCAAAAAGCGATCTGTTTAGAGTGGGTGGCCCAGTAGCTTTCCCTATTTGTGCCCTCAAGTAGAAGTCACCAGTTTCACCTCCCCATCCAGCCATTGCTCCCTACTCTCCATACAGTTGAGGCCATCGCAACTGGAAGTAACGCTCATCTTCATCCTTCGTCCACATCCAACACCAAGTTTTCCCCGGTTCTCCCAGCAGCAGAAGCCATACTCAGCCACAAAAATCCCGGAGTTAGAGCTGCTCTTGTGTCCTTCAAGAAGCAGTGCCTTCTCACCCAGGCTGCAACAACTCACACCAACAAGCCCAAGACAGAGCTGCTGTTGGCACATCCTCCAGTATCACCCCTGCTAAAAAGGGAGCAGAGAGGACTGCTAGAGTCAGGAATCCATTTAGCATCTGTTAGCAGCACCAATTCTTCTCTCATTTGTCTGAAAATAGGAGTGACACCTTGTTTGCAGCCAGCATTTAGGAGTCCTTGCCATCAGGCACAGCACTGCATGCCAAGTACTCAGGGAGCTTCAGCAGCAGTGTTGGACATTTGGAAAGTCCTCCTGCAGAGAGACACTTTCCACCTCCAAGTGCTGTGGTTTGGGATATGCTTTCAGGTGGCAACAGCTCTCCATGTTTTTGGTCCCACCACTTGTTCATTAGTGGCTTCCCAAGAGCTTGCGGCCACACCAGGAGATGGCTTACCCGGAGGACGGTGCATGAGCACAGCCCCAACTCCCATCTGAGCAGAGCAAAGGCTGATTGTTGTCCCTCCTCCCCATTGAGGACACAAGGGGAGGACAGAAACATTTCTCTTTATTAAGGCTGAGGATTTACAATGACACTCCAGGAGGGCAGCTACATTTTCCACGGGCAAGAAATAGTCCAAGAGCCGTTAAGCTCAGCACAGTGGCTGCTGCAAGCACAGCAGCCTGGGCCACCAAAGGAAGTCCTTCAGCAGCACCTGGAAGAGAAAAGAGACAGTTACTACACATTTAATGGCTTTCCACCATCTATCAGTAGATGAACTTCCAGAGAGCTTTGGGAAGAAGTCCCTCAGACTGCTTTTTGGCAATTATACTTGAAAGGCTCTGTCCAGGTGTGAAATCATGGGGGATTCGTTACTACAGCAACCTGGAGTCACCTTCAGTTGAGACCTGAAGGCACAGTCAAACAAAAAGCACCACATACCATGCGGGGTCTTCCCTGCTGGTGTGAGACTTCCTGAGGAACTCCATGATCCCTGAGCTGGGTCAAGGATTAATAACGGTCCAACCGAGACTTCAGCCTCCGCTGCCCTTGAGGACCCACCTAAGAAGAGATGGACATGAGTGAGTTCCCAGGGGAGGTAATTCCTGCTTAGTCTGGATTTCAGGGCTTACAGAAAGGCAGACCCTGCAAGAACAGCTTTCTCATAGTTTTAATATAAGGACACAGTTACTTGCTCAAGGACATTGGAGAAGAGCTAGGTTTGTCCTTAAGATGAGATGCATTTGCTAAATATCTTCCAGCATCGTGGCCATCCCAACCTGGAGGGTCACCCTGCCTTGGAAGGATGTTTGGGACACACAGGGCCCTTACCTTGCTTGGAAGAGATGTCTCTCTTCAAGCGCCTCCCTGGCCATCTGGCTGGAGGGTTAATTCTCCGGGAGTATCCTCCATACGATGGACAGTTGCCAGTCTCACAGCAGCTACAGATGTCTCCAGTACCCTCCACCGGCACCCAACTGAAAGGCAATTACCTGTAAGCCCCCTCTCCTCCAGGCTGGTCCCCTCCCTACATGCACCAGCTACTCACAGGCTGCTGGCTTTGTTGAAGGAACAGGCCTTGTTCAATGCATTTGGGGCTTGGTCAGCTGGGGAGACCTTCAGGTGGCAGGTGATATAGATCTGGAAGGGAAATTAAACCAACATCCAAGGTTAATTAAATTTGTTCATGCAGAACAGCACAGCTTCTGAACATGCTGAGGGAGGAGGGGTAGGCACCGCATCTCACCAAGTTTCCATCATCTCCTGCAAACTTGAATGCATCAACCGTAAACTGCAGCGTTTCCTGCCTCAGCCTTGGAGAGATGAAGGCTGAAGTGGTGTCATCTGATCTCCCATCCACCAAGCACCTGGACAAGGGTCAAAAGTCAGGGACATCCCAGCCAGCTTCGGCAGACCCACCAAGACACCACCGCGCCCCTTACCCACTGAGGTCAATCAAGGCATATCGGGGAGAGGAGTTCCTGTCTGGACTCAGGGTAGCAACACAGTCATCCACAAAGAGCCTTAGAGGTACGTGGCCCCCAGAAACAACATCAGCCTGAAGGTGCAGGCTTTCCCCCAGCTGGAAGCCATTGGAGAGTCTCTCAGTGCTCCAGTTATCTGGAAGGTAGATCCAAGGCTACAGGTCACTTTGGAGAAAAGCACATTGCCCTCCCTTGCACATGGGACCTCTTAACTAAGCAGCAACCCCATGCGTCAGCTCTGTTTGGGCACACAGTGCATGGCCAAGAGCTGGCAGGAGCAGGGACCTGAGGGAAACGGGGCTGCCAGGTCCTCACCCACCGTTCATGAGGCGCAGGGAGAACATCAGCCTCTCCTCTGCTGACAGGGTGGAGTGGAAGGGAGCCCACGTGGGCCGGACAGCATTGCTGCTCACATTGCTCTTCCTAAATGGTAGAGAAGAGCATTAACAAAGATGCCACCATCACCTCAGGTCCACAGAGGCAGAGACACAGCCACCATTGCTCACCTGGGATAGTGACACTCAATAGGAACCACGGCCGGGTTGGTCCTTACAATGACCAGGTTGCCAGAAGGAGTAGGTTTGTAGGACAAGCTTGTTTTGTAGATCAAGGAGTCTGGGGTCAACTGGAAGAAAGATTCAGGAGAGCTGATAAGTCAGTAAAACAAACTAGACAGCCAGAATCTCAGCACCATCAGATACCCAGCACTGACTCTGCTGGGACATGCAGGTCCATCAGCTGTAAAGGCTGTCTTCCACATTCCTAATCCAGAGCATATAGAGCGCCATCAAGCTTTGTATCAGCATCCCAACAGGGTGCCAGCCCTGTAGAAGGTCAGCCTCAAGGACTTTGGCACTCCAGCAAGTACCCACATGAGCTGGGCAGGGGCTGTAGGACAGTAGGTATGCAAACTTCCTACCCCAGGTAAACTGGGGCACACCAGCTCCAAGCAGCCCTTCTCTCCTGCTGAGGAGATCAGCAAGTTCTCAGCAAGCCCCTTTCCCTCCTTCCCCAGTGACAGTCACTGCAGCTTGAAGCTATGCCCAGTTCTCCCCTACATTCATGCACGCGGTTGCATTTGTCCAAGTCCTAAAGCCACCACAAGCCTTGCTTGCGGTTGAGCATGCGCCTCATCTAGGGCTCGAGGATAGTACCCATACTCCAAAAACTAACTCTGCTG
The DNA here is from genome assembly GCA_013398815.1 of Ibidorhyncha struthersii. Lineage (NCBI taxonomy): Eukaryota > Metazoa > Chordata > Aves > Charadriiformes > Charadriidae > Ibidorhyncha > Ibidorhyncha struthersii. Next base: position 25,510 of record VZSZ01004353.1, read on the forward strand.
TGGTCACACCACCCCTCACTGGAGGGCTGCTGCAACCAGACGAGCCACTCCTCACCCCAAATCCCAACACCACCTTTACCAGGTCATTTCTAGGACCGAGACCTTTGCCAAGGTGAATTAGGCAGCATGCCAGCTCATTGCTCTTCAGCGATTCCCATTTACCCACCCAGTGCTGGTCAAAGCCCAGAGAAGGTCCATTCCCTACGTGGCATTACCAGGGATGGAACAGCCCCTCACCCCGGCATCCCACCTTACCTGCAGGGTGCTGCCACACTCATGCAGCCCAGCCACAAAGGTCACCATGGTCTCAGCAGCACTCTGGGCTACAGGCAAGCAGGCAGCTGAGCCCAGGGTCAGGTCCGCAGCCTTGACCAGGTGTCCCGTGCCAAAGAGGTCCCTGTGCACCCTGACCACCATCTGCGCCTCCAGGCACTGAACAGCCACAGGGTGCAGTGGGGCTGCAGCCTGGAGCTGGGAGACGTCCACCCACGCCCAGGGAGAGCGCTGGGAGAAGGAAGGCATGTGGGGCCGGCTCCAGGAAGAGTCCCCCCGGACCCTCAAGACCCCTGAGTCCCTTTGAGGGAAACTCCAAGGGCTATAAGACACCGCTTCAGCCAGTGCCCAGAAGAACAGAGCAACACCCAGGCTGCCTCCAGGCCCCATCCTGACCACAGAAAAACCAGCTCATGGAGAAAGTGGTGCTCAGGAGCCTTTTATAGCAGCACTCCCAGCAGCCCAGCCCAGACGGGGCACACCTGGGGGCTGCAGGCATGGCCCCCACCCAGCCAGGAGCAGCTCAGGACAATGGGACCCAGCTGGGACAATCCCTCCCTCTCAGGGTATGGAGGGTGGCTTCCCTGGACCTGCACCTGCAGATTGCCCTGGAGCAGCTTGTCCCATGTTCCTCTTGTCTTGCCTGTTTGGGGTGGCATCAGCCGTTGCCACCTCGGTGACCAACTGGCCACATGCCATCTGATCTTGTCCCTTATACCTGTCCCTGTGTCCTTCTTCCTATGTGAGATGGAGACAATTTTGGCCACCAAGATAGCAAGGGCTCAGTCGGGTTCCCACAAGCATTTCTCCACTGGTCACCACCACGTCCTCAGCATCAGCAAATACCCAAACCCCAGGTCCTGGACCAGCACTGGAGGTGGCACATTCAGAAATGGAGAGGACCTCAACTACAAAATCCACCTGGGCTCCGGCCCACGTGTGTTGGCAATCTGTCCATGCTGGATTTCATGGGTATCTGCACTGGGTAATTGTAGATCAAGTAATGAAGGCATCATAACCGGCTTATTTGCATAGAAAGCAGAGGTACAAAAGCCGATCTTCCCATAATAGCAGCTGATAAGTGAATGGCAGGCATAATCAAGAGATTAATTGGCCCTCGTGTGTTAATTATGCTAATTGGCACAGCTGCTCATGTGTACAGTACGGTGACTAATGGCTCTACATCACTGAGCTGGATGTAGAGGTTGGGGGGTCACTCAAAGCTGCTTGTCGTGGCGGTAGAGCCCGGTGAGCGGGGTCCCCTCGACACGGGGGTGATGCCCTGCACGCACCCGCTCTTCAGCAGTGAGGCTGAACAAGGCGGGAGGGTGGGTTTTAGCCCGAGTGGTTGTATTCATCCCGTGTTTCTAACAGCGCTTGACGTGGGCGCCCAGGGAAACGGGGTTTACTGGCTGAAGCACCTTCCTCCTGGTCCGCTAACATCTGCAGGAGGGGTTTGGGGTGGGGTGGCTTGTGCTGTTTGCTTTTAGGGGAGACCACAGCCATGAGCTGCAGGAGCAAAGCTCCCACCAAGACCAAGGGGCTGCACTGAAATTCCTGGTGGGATCTCCTTGCTGGCCCATGCATTATGCATTCGCTGTTGTCTCCCCGGAGCATGAATAATGCCACACACAGACGCACGCCATCCTTTTCTGGCATGATCTCTGTGTCCCAGCCTTGCCCCTTATATATTTATGAGTGATGAATAAATGATATAACAAGAAAAACCTCTCCGGCAGCTCAAGCCCTCTTTATTAATTCAGCAAGCAGTGGGTCATCTCCAAACCCAGCTCATCCCTGTGCTACGTGGGTGCCTTTTACCCCGCAAGTTGTGTTTCCCCGGGGGGGTCCCCTGCAGCCAAAGGCATCCAGGAGGGTGGGAGGTGATGCTCGTGCTGCCCACAGCCCTATCACCCAGCCTGGCGGCAGGACACAGCACGGAAGGTCCAGGGGTTTATTCACCCAACCTCCTGCAAACCATCTCGATGAGGAACCAGGTCAACGTGGATGGGTGCCTGCACCCCACGCACCTTTGTTCCCTCTCCAAAGGGAGAGGTGCAGCTCACCTAGAAACCCGAGGAGCCGCGTACAGCCCAAGCCCTGTGCCTCACGCCAACACAGCCCAAAGTTTCTCTGCTCAAAGGTGTGTTTCTCACACCTTGCAGTAGCTCCAGCCTAAAGCTGGCAGGTCAAAGCCCCAGGAGCAGCATGGTGCGAAATAAATTCAGGCGTCTGGCATGAAAACGGGGATGGGAGATTCACTGGCCTTAAAAGTCTGAACCTGTTGGGTGGGGAACAGCTTTTATTCCCGTTTGGGAGCAAAAAAGCAATCAATAGGCAGCAACAAAACCTCCCCATCCACCTCCTCCTGGCTCTTGCGCCGCAGCAAGTGCCGCATCCATCACTGTAATCTGTATTTAATAGTTCTGAAGGAAGCCCTTTCCATCTGCAAAGTCCTCTGACTACAGCTTTCCGATGGGAATGAAGGACACTGGGGGCCATCTCCTTTTCGCCACAGTTGTCTGTCCTTCCCTGGGCTGACAGCAGCTGGGGGTCTTCACTGAGCCCCCGCTAGAAGGGGAAGGCCAACCGTTGTGTACGCCCCATCCGCGCTCCTTCGAAAGCCTTCGGTTGAGGAGGACAAGTCCCACGGTGGAAGCCTTTGACCCGTGCTGTAGGAAGCAATATCGCATTGACCCTTTGGGATGAGCCTCCTCCCGAATTTTTCATTTTTATACACAACTTCACCACCTGAGATGAGAAAAATCATTTCTCCGTCGGGCATGGAAAAGAACTGCACTGTCGGCACATTTTCTCTAGATGGCTCATCCGAAGGCATCCGTTTACTTGGCAGGGTCCTTTTTCACTGGAGTGTTAAATACTGTATTAATAGGGGAATCAAATGCTTCTCTGGCAATATTTAAGCAACATCTCCTTACCTGAGACAGCACATGCTTCTCTAAGGCTCATTAAGCAACATCAACCTCTCTTCGCCGCTCCCCGAGAAAATGATGCCATCACCGAGTCTGCAGCGCAGCGGCTCAGCACCCGCCT
>VZSZ01004354.1:0-10234 GCA_013398815.1 Ibidorhyncha struthersii
GCAGCCATCCTCCTGGAAGAATTCTTTCTTCTATCTGTTTTTCCTTGCAACTCACGTACCTGTGCTTGTAGGGCTGTAGTAGGTTCTCCATCCCACTTCCTCATGTCCTCTCCATCGTCGCAGAGGCAAAACAACAGGATATCTCATAGTGTGTTCTGTTTCTCTTGAGCCAGTCTAGTAGGAAGGTGTCTTCTAGCGGCTGTGACGTGGGTCCATGCAGGGGAAGAGTGGGATATTTCCTCCATCCTGAACAGTTTATCGAACAGTTTCTCATTTTTCTCAGTCGTTCTCTGGTTTTGCTCAGCCATTCTCTTGGTCATTTTCTCAGTCATTTTCTTGGTTTTCTCAGCCAGTTTTTCCATGGCTGCCACAGTGAAGGGATGAGAGAGATTGTCTTCATACTGTCGTACCCTGTTAGCCACTTCATTTATAGTTAGTGTGTCAGCATCGGATCCTCCCCAGACCATTGTTGACAAAGCGTGGGAATACATTGATGGTACACTCTGCACAAACTTCTGCAACACAGGCATGGCATTTCATCAGGGTCTACATTCACTCGCCAGTAACCATAAATCACCTCTTGCACAGCCAGTTCTCTCAGATACTTAATACCTTTCTCCATGGTGGTCCATTTGCTTGGTCAGCATTCAATATCATCTGTCCTGGTTTGAGGTAAAACAGAACCAATTTTCTGTTCAGTAACTTCACTTTTTAGCTAAGCCTCTTCTAACTACTGAAATTAACAGCATATTATGCAGAAACTGTTCGCTCTCAGAGTGATAAGACTGATGTTTATAGCTGATGCCAAGGAATGGTGGAATGGTATGCAGAGAGGCTCTTGCTTAGACTTACTGCTATAACACCCAAGGCCAGCTAACTTTGTTATTTGCCCCATTGGAGGGTCGGAAGCAGAAAAGCATAGAGGGGTTGCACCTGCAGGGAGGAGCGGACAGGCCAGGTGACCCAAAACTGACCAACAGGGTATTCCATCCCATCTGCATCATGCTCAGTATAAAAGCTGAGGGATCAAAAGCATCAGCCCTCTTTCTTCAATGGCTGGCATCTGAGGACGACTCTGTTCGTCTGCCTTTGATCCCGATCCTGAATCCAGATCTGGAATCCAGTACTTGTCCGTCACTGAGTCCAGTCTGAGACTTCCCCAGTGCTAACTGGTGATGTGATTGTCACCCTGGGTGCTTGATACAGTTTCATATATATTTCCTTATTTCCTTTTTATTTTATTATTACTATTTAATTAAAGTAGTTTAGTTTCTTCTGAACTCATAAGTCTCTCTCTCCTGCCTCTTTTTGTAAAAAAGTAATTCTGCTCATTCTGCTCAGTGCCTGGTTCTGTCATTCTGCTCAGTGCCTGGTTCGGCCCAAACCACATCATCATCCTTAAAGTGTTATCTGCCCTGTATGGCTGACACGAGTCACCATAGTAATTGTTTGAAGTAATCTGCTGTGGGATGGTATCTCCGAGAACAAAGAAAGGTAGATCACTGATCATGATTCAACATCTTCAAATTCTTTCCAGTAAAAATTCTTGACACCTACTCTCTCCTTCTTACTTTTGTCCCATCCCTGTTTTAAATGAGTTCTTCCAGAAGAGACCAGGGTAAACATGAATGTAAAGATGTAGATGTAAAAGTAAAAGATAACATGCTGCTATGTTTTTTTAACAAATAGGTTACTAGGGGTGACTTGGAAACTGGAGGCTGTGTGAAATTCATGTGTGCAAAGAAAATGTGTGGCAGATGCCTCAATGCCATGGCACAACACTTATTTTGGTGCTGGAAACCGCACAGATATAACTGTGATGTGGCATGAAATCCTCCATAAAGCAAATTTAACTTGAAAACTTGAAGTTTTCTTGAAAGACTTGGCTCATGGTTAACAGCTCATAAAACCCAGCTGATCATTACTGTGAAATAAATATTTAAGATGGTTCAGTCAATTCTATATATAATCCTGATTGCTAGGTCTCCTGGGATGTTTAAGGCAAGAAGGGAAAGAACATTGTTGGACTGCCATCTGAAAAATACATATATCTTCTCCCTACCCTTGCAGGAGCAAGAGCCCTTGCATTACAATTATTTTTTTCTACTGCACACTGAATTCGGACTGTTTTGGGTTCTATTTATGTCTCTTTGGAGAGTGATGGTTGTTGTAGAACTCTAGTCTCCTTTTCCGAAATACTTTTGATACGTAAAAACATTTGTCCCATCAAGGATGACATTGTTTTCAGACACTTTCCATGTTTTTCTGTCTTTTCTTACAAAAGCCGTTTTTTTTTGCATTCGCTGAAGTGCATTCACTGGGTCAAGCGCATTACTATAAAACTATATCTTCAGTCCTTACCTGATTCTTGCTTTCATCATTAGCTAGATGAGAAAAGAAAAGCACCCTACACTTTTTCTGTCTTGATGATATTATAAATAATTAAAAATGTCTACTTTATTTCTTACACAAGTCATATCAGCATCTGGGAGTGAAACTCCAGTTTTCTTTCCTTATCTTCTGGATTCAGTGCAAAATAAGGCAAATTAATTACCTTTCCAGAGGATATTTAGGATTTCCAAGAGATACTGGACTATTGTGCCTTGGCAGCTTCTTTATGTTTGATAAATGTATAAATCCATAGTCTGCTGTGTAATTTAGAGTGCTCCTGGCACAAGGTTAGTATTCCTTCTCTTCCTGCACTGAACTACCTGAGACACTTTTATGAATTGTGTATATTAACATTTAAAACAGGCTTTCAATTGATTGTGATTAAGAATCAGGTAACAATGTACAGATTTTTCTAGGCAGTTTATCTGAACGTGTATGCATTTGAATAATGGGATTTTACTGGGAAAATCATTTAGAGGTGTATGCAGAAAAATGTGTGGTAGAAATTCTTGAGTTCCTTTCCAAGTAGAGAACGGAATAGGGAACAAGACCAACATGTTTTGAATGGGTATGATCTGTGCTTTTAAGCACATTTTAAAGCACATTCTTGGTCACTCATCCAACTGATCACAACTCAGTAGCATAGCTCAAATTTCAGATATGCAAAAACACTTGATGAACTAAGCAAGTATCTCAATTTGGTGAATATCAAGTAAGTTCAGTGAAAACGATCTATTCACAGATGTGCGATAAGTAGAGAAGGAGCTTAAAACTCACGGAATTATTCATTTGTAGCAAATTAATCACTCAGTATGAGATGTGGTAAACTTCCAACCAGAAAGAGCACTGTCTTTGGTAAAGACAAGATACTGAATTGCACATATTCCATTGTTACATCTATTTCCTGCTTTATAAGATATTTCCTGTAACATGCTGTAAAATTCGATAGCAACCCCCCCTCTGAAATGTGTATTTCTCAAGTTCCTTTTCTCCTTTTATTTGTAAATATTTACAGAGATTTTCTAAATAAGTGTAAAGGGTAGAATGGAGTTGATTCTTTGATCATTCTGTTAGAACAAAATAAAATCCTCTCTGAACATATTAAAGCTTAGAAAAAGCCCCATATTTAATTTTTGGGAAACCCAGTGCCAATTTAGGGCCTCTTTCATGGTGCACTGAAGTTAAATAGAAAGACGAAGTTTGAACCAGATCCACATTCCGTAAATGGCCCCTCTACCTCTATGGCAATCTTTAAGATTAATCATAACAGCTGTGTTTATATTGATGGGCTGGAGCAGCCCAAAGGTTGAACTGGAGACTAAATTTACTGCCTGTCATAGTATTTGCCAGTAGGAGCAAGTCTAGGAAGTAGGATTTGTCTCTGAATGAATTCAGAAAGTCTATGGAAAAGTCTTATCAGGTGAATGAGAAGGCCAAACCCCTTAAAAAAATGAGTACTATACACATAGACAAAATCACATGCAGGTATTCAGATATCATTTCAGGTCTGCTTCAGTCTCCACTGAAATGGCTTTTTATCTGATTTCAGTACACTTGGTAAGTCTACTGTTTTATCCAACCAATATAGTTTCAAGCATGAAGCTGGGTTTCAAAGAAGCTAGCTGGTGTTTTCTACCAGCTGTATCTGATGTTGATCATAACATGTTCCCAATACACAGGAGGACAATTTTGAGTGCAGTAGTGCACCTTTCGTGGATCAAAGGGATCCTCTACAGTGTGTCTCTTCAGAGGCTTTCCAATTGTCTACATTTCCCTCGTGCACAATTTGGTTGAGTGACAAATGCCTCTGAAAGAACTCTTCCTAATACCACCCAGGAGTATGGGGGGCATACCTTCCAGCTGTAGGCAGCGGGATTGTGCTGGTTACCTGGTTGCCAAACTGCAGAATGAAAGCTGCCTTACAGCTTCTGTGTGCCCATGACTTTGACTTGCACCTGCAAATGCCTCTTGGCTGTGAACATGACAAATCAAACGTACTCCTGAATCCTTACTAATGTGAAACACACTCAACGTATGTGTGCCCAGGCCACAAACACATCTTCTGTGGCTCTGACAGGTTCTGGGGCAACAAGTGGAAGATCAGCATTTGAAAAAATATTTCTCAGTGTTCCTACTTTAAACTTAAAACAGATCCTTGATATTATTATAACAGCTTTCCATTATGTTTTAGCTTAATGTTAAACTGAAGAGTGAAACTGTGGTACTAGAGCTGGGGGACCAGGTTTTGTTAGGAAAAACTTGTGTTACACTGTGCTATTTCATGGGCAGCTAATAGAGACACATGTTGATTCTTTTACGTTTGACAAGCTTCCTACTTGAGTGGCAAGCAGAATATGATTTGAAAAGGCAAGTAAAAGACTGTGCTTGCATATCTGTCCCTCTTTTACTGAAATCATAGTCCCATCATATAGATGTGCGCATACTGTAATTAGTTTTCTTGCTCCAAGCCTCCTGTCTTGCCTGCTTGGAGGTAGAAGGCACACAAACTTGAGGAAAGCCCTGGCTCCCACTCTGGAGCTGTAAAACAGTCTATGTAGCTATTTCATGACCAAGTCATGGCACCTAAGCATATAAGTTCAGAGAATGGAGAAAGCTTTTAGGAAGGGAAAGCAGCAAAGACAGATCACATAACAGCCTAAATACGTGACACATCCTTAGATAAAGCTGAAACTACAGCCAACAACTGCTGCTGGAGTCTGCCAGGGAGTAGATGCCATGACTAGCAAATATGCTTCCTCTGCTTGGTGCCTCAGTAGCGTTGACTGTTGAGACTAAAAGTACTCAAGCGGACCAAGAGAAATGGGGTCAGTAAGATTAAAGAAATCATATTTCATTGTTCAGAAGAGTGCTTATTGGTGCTTTTTTTCCCTTTTAAAAAAAAGTTGTTAGAATTGCGTCTTCACCTCTGACTGCACCAGACTTCTACATTAGCAAGTGTAAGTGATGATTATTCCCAATTCAGCAGAGCAATCAGGCACCGCTTAACTTCAGTTCTTAAAGCAGTTGAATTTAATACCACCTAACTAAATTCAGCAAGTACTTTGTTGAAGTGTGTCTTTGTATGATGTACAAAGTGCATCCCAGATTATGTTTTTTGTGGACTTCAGAAGTATAAATTTAGATGCTTAGAATTTAGATATTTACATTTTAGAATATCCACAAAACATCAGTCACTGATGCTGTTTAAATATTCAGCTGCTTACAGCAAGTGACCAAAATGCTAGTCATAGCTTGCTCTTGCAATTAGTTGTAGCTAGGGCTTTGTTACTCTAAAAATTAAAAAAAGAAATTGCTTTTAAGGTAAACTCCTGATGCCCTGGTTAGAGTATTCAGATCCAGCTTTTTTGAGGAACCATTAGTTTATTTTTTTTTTTAAGATGTAATAAACTAGTAGGAAAATGTCTAGTAATTAAACAAATGTGATCTTGTGTTGTGGTTTAGCCCCAGCCGGCAAAAAAAGAACCACGTGGCTGCTCTCTCACTCCTTCCCACCCCCACCCCTCGGCGGGATGGGGCAGAGAATCGGAAGAAAAAGGCAAAACTCGTGGGTTGGGATAAAGACAGTTTAACGGAACAGCAAAGGAAGAGCAAAACAACAACAATACCGATAAAGTAATACACAAAAATGATTAATATGCAACTTTAACCGCTCACCGACCAGAACCTGAAATACCTAGTCCACTCCCAAGCTGCGATTCCCTATTCTCCTATAGTCGCCTCCCATCAGCTCCCCCAGCTATATACTGAGCATGGCGTCACATGGGATCGAAATCACTTTGGCTTGTTTGGGTCAGCCGACCTGGCTGTGTCCTTTCCCAGCCCCTTGTGAAAATTAACCCTATCCCCGCCAGAAGCAGGACAACTTGGTATTACGTTTTAACAACTATATTTCAAAATTATTATTAGTTTGGTTACATATGAAGACGACTTTGATTACTTCATGTTCTAAGCTTTTTGCTATTGTTTGTTATTGTTTTGTTATTGATAAGGAGTTGGAGTGTAGTTGGACAGGGATGAAACCTTTTTCATCCAAGAATCTCCAAGCACTGTTAAATGAAATTACACCTCTGAATAAAGTCTTTTTTATGCAAATGGTAACATTCCTGTGCTACAGGTAGATAAGTTAGATATAAGTGGTCTGCTGAAAGTCACAAAGCAAGTGACTGGCAAGGAACCAGTAGTGTAGATCTTGGGACTTTGGTATATAAATATGCACCATATATTTCTATCCAAGATCCAGAGTACAAAATATCAACCTCCTATTGTTATTAAAATTATTTGAAATACAGTGGGATTTCTTATAGATTTATAGCAAGAGCTATAAGGAAAAGCAAGGAGCAAGAGGAAGGAAAAAAGCAAATGTGTGTGGAAATAGGTTGGGGTCTTGCAAACTGATGACATAACAACTCTTCTCTGATACTATAGTCCAATATAAGTGCTTTGAAGCATGTTTTCTTCTGTTGCTTCCTCTCAGGGTTTAGTCCCTTGAAATGATACTCTCTTGGAGCAGAGACAGAAATGTTTTGGGGAGTTTGACACTGAGTTGCTATTCATTTGACAATGCCTTCTAGGTCAGTCATCTCTGAAAGAGCAATGTTTTTCACAGGATATTTTGGTTTTTAAATCTCTCAGTTGCTCTTTTAACTATTATTAATTTGGGCTATTTATTCAGATTTACACTATATCACAGTCAAGTGATGACTGGCAGGTTATGAAAGTTGAGGAAACAGGGAGATGAACAAGAACTATATGAGCAGAATATACAGGATTTATACCCATTTAACTGGTATGTAATGATAATGGAAAAAAAAGCAGAATAAGGAGAGTGATGAAGGGAAAAAGTTGAGGAAGGGTGTCTCATTTCATTATATTGTTTCTCTATTTTCAGAGCTGCTCTGAAAATATTTTCCCTAGTTATTTTTTTTATTTCTCTCTCTTCTTAGCTATTTGCAAAATTTGCAGTTGTTTTATTTATCTTGTAATGCATTTGGAGTGATATTATATATGGAACATGTTATCTAAAAAAAGATATACTGCATATTTATAATCTCTTGTATGACATAGGGCCAAATTCAGCCAGTATATAAACAGGTTCAACTCAGTTTGAGGTCTACAGTATTCATACTAATTTATATCAAAAGTTAATTTGGTCCAGAATATATCTGTTAAAATCTATGCCTCTTTCTTGTGGACCCAGTCCTCATGCATCACTAACCTAATGCATTTCTGTTTTTACAATGATTATACAAATTTCTGCTTCATTTTAGAAAAGCTTGAGAGTAGCAAATAAACCATAGAGCCTAATAAAATCCAACTTTCAGGCAAACCCTCTTGTATATAAAATTGAACAGTACAAAGTGCCAAGGGCTTGTATTAGTACCATCCATTTTGTTAGCAGTTTTTTCAATTTATCGTGAGTTACGAACCCTCAGAGTACTATGTCTATTGTAAATATTTAAGCATTGCTGTTGACATAAAGATAATACTGACAAATTCAGTTAACATTTCTGCTGAGGATTACTGACCATGTGTAGTGCAGAACAACTTTAACACCCACACCAAGCTCTGTGCTCATGCCAAACTGTTTAGTTTACAATATGGCAGTGTCCCTCAAATGAATTTTTAGCTTTGATTTACATAAAACATGAAACAACCTTTCTTGAATCAATTAATTGTTTGACTTTCCTAATACATTTCCATTTTGACTAGATTATGTCTGTACCAAAGGACAAGTAATGGGTGCAAGATGATAGTGCTCTCATGTGGGTGGGTGTCTGTGTACACATGTGCATGCTGCCATTGCTCTTGCTCCAATTATCTTATCAATACTTATAAATACTTCAAGGGAGGGTGCCAGGGGGATGGGAACAGTCTTTTTTTTCAGTGGTGCCCAGTGATAGGACAAGAGGTAACGGGCACAAACTTGAACATAGGAAGTTCCATCTTAACATGAAGAGGAACTTCTTTACTTTGAGGGTGGCAGAGCACTGGAATAATAGGCTGTCCAGAGAGGTGGTGGAGTCTCCCACACCGGAGATATTCAAAACCCGCCTGGATGCCATCCTGTGCAACCTGTTGTAGGTGACCCTGCTCTGGCAGGGGGGTCGAATTAGATGATCCCCAGAGGTCCCTTCCAACCCTGAGCATTCTGCGATTCTGTGAAGATAATATCTGTTTTGAATATCAGCACACAGTGTAGATGGTTACTCATATCTACCTGCATTTGCAGTATCACCTGGTTGTGCATAGTTAAAAACATGGAGAGGCTTTTTGATGTGTTGCTTTGTCTTCTAAGTACAAAGCTTCTGTGGAACCTTCTACCCTTCTGACAAAGTACATACATACAGAACAGAAGTAAAGAATCAAAGCAGAAGAAGTTTGAAATAATTTACTCCAGCAGAGTGGTATTTACATACCGTAGTTTGCAATTTGCTTTTGGCACTTGCAGCCAGAAGTTTCTCAAAATTGCAATAAATTTTTGTTCTTGTCCTTGCATGTTATATTTGCCCTGATGTAATTTGCATCCTGGACATCATCAACATATTTTTAATTGAAGAGGGTTATAAGGCATTCATATATATCCTTGATTTACACAAAATTTGAAGCCCAAGCCATATTCAGCTTTGCAATCATCAAGGACTGTGCGTGTTAAAATTTCTCTACTTGAGGAACTGGCTGGGAACATTATGAGCTGCATTATTTCTTACGTGTAGCTAGAATTCAAGCATGATTTCATACCAGGCCCCGTTTTCCTAATTCTGGACTGCAGAAACACTAAGAGAACTGATGTGGATCAGGATGCCACATTGCAATTTAGTTACACAGCATCAAATTCCCCACATTGCTTCATTATGTTGATGAGAGATTTCCACAACGTGTTTTACCATGAGGCAACTAAAACAATCCTTTTCACATGATTTCCTTTCTTTAACTGACAGACAGTATTTTCCATACTTACAATGTCTCCAATTATTATGCCAATAACAGTACTCCTAATATCTAAAAGATGTTTTGCAGAGGGTGGTTTAAATCCTTTTCCTAGCTTTTATAGGTGGGGAGACCTAGCACAAAGAAAGGAGTTGACCTGTTAGGCTGCCTGCCTATCTGGCTAGTGGCCTAACAAGGACGCAGGTCATCTCCAGCTCCTAGTCATAATCCTAAATCCAGGAGAAACCTGAAACCACTGTGCTTTCTTGAGCAATGAAAGCAAATTGAGATTCTGAAGAAATGGGCATTGGTAAACATGGTATCTGAGATGCTTGTCGTAGGTAAAACAATGCCGCTCTCTTTGTTAAAACAAAGTTGAGAGTCAAACAAACCTCTGTCACATTTGGCTGGATTTGTATATGGGACTTCTTTTCATGCAAACTTGGAGGCAACCTTAGAGCTTGAATCAGAAATTTGTTGGACACTGATCTAGTGAGATGAGTGCTTGTTGGGCCCATAATACTAGTACTCAAGGCTTAACATAAGCTTAAAGGTGAAAATTCATGTGCCAGTCCAGAAATCAGAAGTAGCTCACATGGAGTCAGTATATAAAGACCTACTATGGCAGTTACAGCTAACTCGTGATTTAAAGAAGTTTCTATATATTGTATCCTCCAGTGTTGTGGTTTGGGCTGGACTGGCCACTGAGGTGAATGACAGATGCTCTCCCCTACCTCTCACTTCAAGGAGAGGGGGGAGAAAGAGAGAGAGACAAGTTTAGAAGGAACTAAACTACTGTAATGAAAATATTAATAATAAAATAAAAAGAAAATAATGAAATATATACAAAACCGTATCAAGCTCCCAGGGTGACAATCACATCACCAGTTAGCAC
>VZSZ01004355.1:1464-15653 GCA_013398815.1 Ibidorhyncha struthersii
AGAAGGTGGCCCCGTCTCCGTTATCTGAAAATGTCATCATCTCCTGTGCCGCCCGCGGCCGTGTCTGCGGGGGAGGCGTCTTGCGCCGTGTTAATAACTTGAAAGGGCAAATTCTGCCGAAATTCTGTGCCGATGCGGCCGGAGCGCGGCAAAGGGCAGCGCCCCGGGGCTGCCCGAGGCACGGCCGTGCTGAAAATCCGCCCTTCCCTCGGTGCGGAGGCTTCAGGGCACTCGGTGGTGGTGGTGGTGGGTTTGGTTGGGTGGCGGGTGGTGCTGAGGACGGTGACACTCCTGGTGGGGTGGGGGGGTGTAGTTTCCAAAAGCAGCGGAGTGACTTAGTAGCCTGAGCCCCAGTGAACGCCAGTAACGCGCACGTTATATGGGAAAGGGATACAGGTTTCACCAGTAGCGTTTCCAAACGTGGCTTTGGCCATATCAGAATAACCACTCCCACTTTTAGGTGAAAAGTGTTGTCTATTGTTAGTTATTGAGGCATTACAACTTCTGATGTGGATACTCCTACACTGACTCGAGCTCGCTCAGTGTAGGTTGTGAGGCAGACAGGTAAATTGGTTTAAACGTGGCTCAGAAGCGCCCGTGGCAGGGTTATGCACAGCTCGTCTCTGTCCGTACCCCAGTGGAGCTTCCCCGTGTTGAACGGATGCCTTGAGTGAACGGGAGCACAAACCGGCGAGGCTTGGCTCTCCAAAGTCACCCGGGTACTTTCTGCTCCTGTTTGCCATGTTCGTGCAATCACTCTAGCTCATCTTTTGGACACAGGAATATAATTTACTCTTGTTCTTCCTCTTTCTATTACATCGGCTTCATGTTTTTCTGTGGAAATTTATGCAGTAGTGACCTGTTGGGTCTTCTTATTTGTCTTTCCGCGTTTCCTTCTTTGTCTTTTTTCAGTATTTTTAGGTGCAAAATTAAAATGACGCTCTAAGCAAGATTGTGGATTTTATACTTAACGTGCATGTTGCCGTTTCTTTTTTTTTTTTTTTGGTGAGATTGAGCTGGTTACACCTTCAAACTGTAAAGTCTGTGGAGCGCTCTGAAGAGGCAATCAGAAATTCATACTTCAGCTTACATTTAATACTATGTTAATTTGTGTTAAAAGTACAAAGTGGAGCAAAGCTAAGAATAGAAGGGATAATTATTATAAATAGCTTGCTGCAAGAATAGGGATGGTTTTGGTGCCTCATGCTTGCCTTATTTGAGGTCCAGCCTTTGAAATTTGCAATATTAACATTCTGCTCTTTGCCTTTTTAACTGCGATAAGCCCAGAAAATGCTGTGGGTCGTTACTTAGTTGTGTTCAAGATTTAACGTGCTTCTCTTCTTTTCGATACAAGCAAAGTTCTTGGATACTGAAACGTTTAATGAAACGGTAAGAAAAGCATCAAGGTTTATTGGTTCTGTTGTCGAATCTTGTCCTGGGAGCCAGAGATACATCCTGTAGTGAAAAATGAGAAGAGGAGAGCATTAACTGAGCGCATTAATACAGAAAAATAAGCCTTGGAAACTGAGGAGTTCCTGAACGCAGGAAGTGCGTGGCTGAAGACAGTTAAGGCTTTTGTAGGGAACAGGAGGGGAACTGTGTGGAGTCTGACGGTGCTACCACATGAACGCCTGTGACTCGCGGTTAAGCGCAGTTGGCACAAACTCATGAACACAGTCTCCTCTGGTGCTGCCATTCGCAGTCTGGCTGGTGAGTGCAAGAAAATTGACGGTGGTCTCGGCCCACGTTAGAAAATGTTAATTGCTGGGGCAGTGTGGGCAGCAGGAGGCTCCAGCAAAGGAACAAGGTGAACAAATTGAGGTGTTGCCCTCAGATAGTCCTGCAAATTTCATAAAAAGGCAGAGCTGGCTTGTAGGTACTCTGAGTACTTACACTAACAAGACTTAATTGTGTCTCTGAACTGAAGTGACAGTAGTCTACATCTTGGAGTGGAGGGCTCCGATTGCTCATGGTGTGGCCTCCACGAGGTCTGAGTCGCCATGTTATGCAGTGTAGTGGCAGCCGTGTGGTCCTGGTTGCTTGCGCGAGCCCTCAGACTACATTTCTGTAGCAGAACTGTAAGTCAGGGTATGCATTGCTTTATCGTGCCGCGCTGTCTGGTGGGTGCACGGTCCAAGTTCAGATTTTTATCCAATTCATCTCAGATAGAAAGGTAGTTATTAAGATGAGTTTTTAAAAAAGAAGGTGACAATGCTGCTGGTTTTTATCTGAGTTCTCCCTGTGACAGCTTTAAGAACGGAATTACTAATACGATGTTTTTGATGTACTGGATAATCTGATGTTCAGGTTTACGTGCGCGTGACCTTACGGAGTCCTGCGGTCTGATGTGCTCGGACTGCTTGACAAGTAAAGAAAAGTAGCCTCAAAGTTCAGTTCCTTGATGCCTAGCATAAATGACAGGTCTGTTGCATGGATGTGCTGGGTTTTTGGTTTTAATAGTGTTACTAAAAAATAGATTTTGTTCTTGGTATGTGTTACAAACTTGCAGTTGGAAGACCTAACCAGGTATAAATTGGGTGTCCTTTGGTCCGAATGCACCAAACCAGTTCAATGGAATCTATGAAATAGTTTGGAAAACAGGTTTTTCAAGGTAGCCAGGCTCGATAGGCTGTTCTGTAAATAAGTAAACCTGTTGTATGGCCTGACTGTTTTTAAAGACAAAAGCGATTGTAGAAGTTAGGTCTTCTATTACTTGTGATTACTGAAGATAAAAATGGGCTTAAGAAAGACTCGAGTTTCAAGTTTTAGGGTTGCATGTACATCAGTGGGGACTGCCCTCCCACCCGCTGAAATGCCATTTGTACACCCAGGTGTGCGCCCCTCTGTGACGTGTGAGTAGTGGCTCTTGCCCAGAATGAATCCTTAGAATTGATGCTCTGGTTGTTTTCTCTAGGCGGGAGAAATCCTGCGCTTTTTAGCGGGAGAGAGAGGTGCATCCGTGGGCAGTAAAAGAAGCATCCAGTGGATAAATGTGGTTCTCCACCAAATGGATGTTTTTCTGTTTTGCTTTTCTCCCAGTGTGGACTTGATGAATCGAAGGTAAACTCTCCCATATACAGCTAGCAGACATAATAACGATAGTCCGCTTCTTTCTGACCTTGCGCTCCTTCAAACTGTGCAGAATTAGCATTGTTTCGGTACGCGGGGATTGGCACAGCATTCCTTCTCACCGAACCACCGGGCAGCAAATAATAGGAGCCTGCTCCAGCGGGTTTTGAGCATCGGTTCTGGGGCTTTGTTCTGTGCTACGAGTAGTGTCTGCGTTAGAACTTGCTGTTATTGCCTAGCGTCTCCCATGTTCTAGTTTGAAGAAAAATATTTTTATTGCTTTTCCTAGTCTGTAACTTCTATTATGTATGTGATTTAGTAGCCTGCATCTAATTTGCTGAAGACTTGAGGCCTAATGGTCATCACCAGGATAAAGGATTCTTTGGAATTGCCAAGTAGATGTATCAGTAACATTGTCTGTTGAAATGGTTTTAATAGTAGACAATATGGTATAAAGGAATTTGTAAATCTGACAGCAAACCTAGCCTGAAGGCTTTTCTACTTTTTTGGGAAAAGGATTAGGAGAAGCTGTTCCTGAGTGACTTCGTGTATTTAAGACACTGGAGAAGATCATTTATTCTTACCTGGAACTGGTGATTCATTTCATTTTCCTGTGGACTTACTATGAAATAAAGGAACGTGAGCATCAGAAAGGTCACAGAAAAATTAAGTTCTTTCCAAGTATTTTAGTGACTTGCAGCAATAGAAATAATGAACGCCCACTTGGTAAAAATGCTGTTCTCTTAAAATCTGTCAGCTGTTTATCGGGAATTCTTTATGTAGGTATCTTTAAGAAGGCCTAGGTTTTGTGCTTGAGCATTAAAAAAGGGTTCCAAGAGAGAGCGGAGTTTCACAAGCAGCAGAATACCTGTTCTGCTGGTGGTTCGCGAGGTAAGCTTCTCAATCCTGCAAGAAAGGGAATGGGTTATGTTTTAAAGTATATTGTTCAAGATATTTCACTTAAGAGAAATATATACAGGACTTCTTATTATAGCAGGTTTTAATGTGATTCAAGAGTTGTATGATAAGCTGAAATGCTTTGAAGAAGTTTTTTCTATCCGTATGTGCAAAGTCCTGTGTCAACTTACTAAGTGAAACGTTTTATTATGTTGTAAAGCGTGACTGCTGTTCTAATCCTGAAGTATATTAGTGTCAAGTCCTGAAGTATATTAGTGTATTCCAGACAGGTGTATTGTGTTTTCTGAGCCCGTCAGATAGAAATTCCTGTAGGATGCTTGCTGCTGTCTTATTTTAGCTGGAAATTCGCAATTATAACCAGCACTGGACTAGAACGAAGTTCACAGGTTTCACATAGCATGTATTTCGCCTCAGACAATGCCAGCTCAAGGCTTGTCAAGGTAGCGTGATTAAATGTCATTCATACATCCTGGTTTTCTGTATAACTTCCTCCTTCTGACTTGTTCCGCAGCCCGAGTTACAGAGGGCAGGTGTGGTGTAATAAACTGAAAAACTCTCCGGTCGAATGGTGTCTAAAGGCGTAAGTTGAGCTGAAACTGAGACTCCTCTTTTCCGGTCTGCTAGGGACATAAAAATTCATGGTGGGTTGGTTTCAGGAACGTTCTGCTTGGACTTCAAAAATTCTACATTTCCAGCACCTGGCATCTAGGCCGGCAAGGGGGCTGAGCTGGTGGTGCACCAGATGGGCCCCTGATGGAAATTCGCTAGATCTGTGTCGGAATTTCATCAAAACCAACATGTTTCCATTGACTGTCGTGATTTAAATGAATTGTCACTTAGACAGAAAAATTGGCGCTTTGTGACAGCGCGCTCCTCACGGAAGCCTTCAAGCAGCTGTAAAGATCTGTGCAGTTCCTGTCTCTTCATCTTCTGAATTGTGTAGATGGATTTGAATATGAGCACAGGGAGGGAGAGAACAAGGCTTTAACAAGGCATTGTGATTTGGAGAAAAACGCGGCTCTGGTGCTTGGAAGAAAGGTCTTTTGTAGTCTAAACTGCAAGGTAGAGTTGCTGTGTGCCATCCTCCATCTGCCGTGTTCCTCCTCCTCAGAGGCTGCGTTTTGTAGCTGGGTAAAGCGAGTCTTTGTTCAGCTTTTGAGTAAAAAGAGGTTCTTTTCTTGAACGGCCAGGGCTTTGCGTTGTGCTGGGGCGTAGGTATCGCCTGCGTGGCCTTGGACTCGGCACAGCCGCGTGCCTTGCTCTGCCTTCACATGGATGGGACCAAAGGCTTGAGGTGTAATTCCAGAGCCAAATTGTATCTGCAGAGCCCCTATGGGTGGCTGCTGGGAGAAATCAACATTTTTCAAAAATACACTTAGATCAGTGAAGCATAACAAGCAATTACTGCTTTTGGGTAGGTTTTTTTTTCTAATCAGTGTTACTGTCGAGGGCGGTGGAGTTGTACTTAAACGTGGAGGTGATTACAAGATGTGATTGCTCATATATTCCTGAATAATCCAATAGGTAGGGTATAGTCAGTAAAAATGCTGTTTTCTAAATGTGGATTGAAGAATCACATCATTATGGCATGTTTGAAAAGGGAAAAACTAAATGCGTTTGAAAATATTTCTGGTAAATGAAGCTGTTCTTTACACATAATTCATCATGACCAAATGTCATAAATGGGTGTTAAGCCTTCAAATATTTGACCTTAGCCTGCAGATTAGTAAGTCATGCATTTAAGAAGACTCGTGTTCGTTTTAACTGGCCTTATTGTCCTAATTTTTACTTTAATTACGCATCGTTCTTACATACTATTCTATTTATTTTTATTGACTTTTTTTTCTGTTTTCTCTAAGGTGGGTGTTAAACCCGCTTGTCTTACTTCCCTTCTCATTTGTAAAATGTGTTGATCACAGGTGAGTTCTTAGAATTTTATTTTCATAGTGGCATCTCCATTATCACTCCAGCTCTTTTCCTGTCGAGATTGAAAAGCTGAATGGAATCCAAACTGAGTCTCCCACCGTTTACATGGTCATCTTTCTTGAAGAGCATGTCTGCATATTTTCCAGCACCAATCCTGTATTTGCATTTCTTTTTGTTGGCTTAGTTTTCATAGTCTCTGTGTTTTCTGATAAGCAGTGCTGAATTCCTCGGGTTTGTTTTGAGTTTTGGCATTTTTTTTGGTGGCATTTTTAGCCTTAGATTCAGATTATTTTTTTTTTTGCAGTCCTCATCAATAATATTAATGTAATTGTACTGTAATTAATAGATTTTTTTTCAGTGCCTGAGACAAATGCCAAGTTGGCTCCTTTCTAGATAGATGCTTTCTGTTTGTTTACAGTACAAGTAGAAATAACTGTTTTTCAGTCTCATTCCAGATGAGCCATCCCTTCCTGGAGGAAGTTGGTTTCTACTTTGTGCCTGTTCAGTACATGACAGTTTGCTAAAAACTGCTAGCAGTTGTGATCTGTAGCAAGGATTCCAGTTTTGGTTTGTTGGGTTTTTTTTGTTTTGTTTTGTTTTTTTTTAGTTCAGATGGGACTAAGCTTGTTTAAAATGTGCAGAGAAAGTAGCATTTCAAGCCACTGTCTGGTTTAGATTCAGATGTAACAAAGATGTCCAAAGTCAGCCCTGGCTGGAGGTAAATAGTTTGGGTTTTAATCCAATTTTTTGTTCAAAATAAGTTGCAATCCTTCAGCCAGAAGCAGGATGGAGACTAAAATGATCAGCTCACATTTACAAAAATATTTTATGAAGGGAAACTGAGTTTCGGCCTAACAATTAATGCCCATCTATTGAGCTTGACTTTTTTTCGGCTGTGGTGATGGAGTGTTTAGGAGGGGACACACGCTCTGTACTTTCTGCAGGGCTATTGAGATGACAGCGCTGGGCCCCCCCAGTCTACTTCAGTGGAAAATACCCTCATTTAAAATGCAGCATCACGTCCTGGAAACAAGTTGGGTGTTTTGTAGCTGTGTGCCTGGTCGCGTTACAGGAGTGATGCCTGACGTCCCTTGGGCACAGGGGAGGACCACCTTCACACGCCTCCGGCATGCTCTTGGTCGGAGAGGCTGGAGGTGCTGGTGGGCAGCAAACTGGTGGGCTGTAAGGTGGCAGAGCAGACTACCTACGATAACCTACGCTACTGTCCCTCCACCTTTCCTACAGTCCTCTCTTCTTCTCCCTTCTTGGCACGTTGTCCTACACGCTGTACCTTTTGCATGCAGTTCCTTCCCCAAATGTTACGGTGTCTCTGTTTCACTCATTGCATGCTGGCTTGACAGCCTGTTCCATTTTTGCCCCCTGGTTGCTCAGCGGGACACCCTGCCAGTGAAGAAGGCCTCCTCCTTGGCCACCTGGGTACTCGAAGCTTCATGTGCCCAGGTGGCCAAGAAGGCCAACGGCATCCTGGCCTGTATCAGGAATAGTGTGGTGAGCAGGACTTGGGAAGTGATCATCCCCCTGTGCTCGGCACTGGTGAGACTCGACCTCGAGCACTGTGTTCAGGTTTGGGCCTCTCACGACAAGACAGACATTGAGGTGCTGGAGTGTGTCCAGAGAAGGGCAACGGAGCTGGTGAGGGGCCTGGAGCACACCTCTGATGAGGAGCAGCTGAGGGAACTGGGGCTGTATAGCCTGGAGGAAAGGAGGCTGAGGGGAGACCTTATCCCTCTCTACAGCTCCCTGAAAGGAGGCAGTAGCGAGGGCGGTTGGTCTCTTCTCCCAAGGAAGAGGTGCTAGGACAAGAGGAAACGGCCTCAAGTTGTGCCAGGGGAGGTTTAGGGTGGGTATTGGGAAGAAGTTCTTCACGGAAAGTGTTGTCAAGCGCTGGAAGAGGCTGCCCAGGGCAGTGGTGGAGTCACCATCCCTGGAGGTATCTAAAAGATGTGTAGACGTGGTGCTGAGGGACGGGGTTTAGTAGTTACTTGACAGTGCTGGGTCTACGGTTGGACTCGGTGATTTTAAAGGTCCCTTCCAACCATAACGATTCTATGATTCTCTGTACTCCCATCAATGAGGCTCTTGTGCCTCTCACGCTGCTGCTGTTCACTGGGAAGGACTTCCAGGATCTGTGTCACCATGGCCAGCCATGGCTGGTTCAAACTCCAGAGCACAGTAACGCTCCTCATTGATCCCCATTTGCTCGAAAGAGCAAATCCCACTTGAGTGGCCTTTTGTGTTGTGCCGTGGCAGTGGAATAACTTCCTGGGTAGCTGTATGCCCGAGTGGGCCATAGCGAGGTAGCTGGAATGCCACCCAGGGGGATGCAGAGGTTGTAGGTGCTTCTGGAGCGCTGTTTGATGGGCTCAGCTGACGCCGGCGCCATCAAAAAAGGTATAAGGCTCCGGGATTTGGGTGGGAATGGGACCCTTAGCGCATGCTTCCAAGCTATGTAAAACAGAGAGGTTTCAGCTCTGAAATTATTTAGCTAATTTGGAAAAATTTAAGCAGCGTTCGTGTTTCTGTAATTACCCCTGCTGGTTATAATTACGCCTTCTGCAGTAGCTTTACTTTGGATGCTACGGTAGGTGGCTTTGGTGTGAAGGGAGGTGTTGGGAACTGCCGGACCCCCGCCTGCCTTTTTAAAAACATCTCCTGTGCTTGTTTTCTCTGCTTTTTTGGTTTATGGCTTGTTATTTTTATGTGTAATGCTACTGCTGCGCTGGGGGTCTGTTTAGGAGGTTTCTGGTAAATACGGAGAGAGGGGCTTTTCCAGCTGCCGGCTAATAAAGCACTCTGCTTTGTACTCCTGTTGTAAGACCTGGAAGTCATTTAAAGGATTTTAGGCATCCAGGATATAGCTGAAATGTGCCGTCCTGCAGCCTGGATGACAGCTATTTGGAGTTGGTTCGCTTGTAAACAGGGAGGTTGCTGTTTGCCTGAAGAATGCAGTTTTTAGAAACAGAGTGAACTAAGTATCTCAAATTGGAAAACTTTATTTTTGCCAGAAGGGTGGGGAGGAGGGTTTGGAGATTGAGACCGTGGGGGAAGTGTCCTTCAGAGGAAGCTCTTGAAATACAGCAGAGGCTGTTAACTGCTGCTGGTGTTTTATTACCTGTTGAGTTTTTAGCGGTGAATTGCGAGTTTTATAGAGGAGGACCTCACTATGGCCGTGTAGCTACTGGAGCGAAGGTTCAAGCTGAACAAATGCCATCAGGAGATGGCAGCAGCAGGCGTGTGTGCACGGTTGGTTTGGGATGTCAGGAGCAATGGAAGTGAAACTGCAAATTTTTATTAACTTGGTCCTGATAGTCTTACAAGTGGTTATCAGAAGAGGCCTTGGGTTTGGGGGAAATGAAGGTAGAAGCAAAAGAAACCAAGTAAAAAGCTCCTTCTGTTTTTTTTTTCCCCTCCTTCATCTGACTAGATGGTTTAAGCAAGAGGAACAATAGAACGTGCATCTGTGTTTTTCTAGCAATGTGGAAGAAAATAAGTGAGACACGGTGTGCTCTTTTTGCAGCAGGGGGGTGTAACTTCTAATGCTGGTGCTTTGGGAATGGGAAGGTGAAGCTATGACAAACTTATCCTGAGACCTGGAGCCCAAGTTCATGGAAGAGGGAGAAGGAATGGGAGAGTGTCAGAATGGTACATGGCTGCATCCGACCTTGTCCCTGCTCAGGCTAAAAATGTTTCAGCACTTTGCTGTGTGGCATTCAGCACCTCCATCAACTCTGAGTAGCCCACATTTCTCCTTATAAAGACATCAAAAGGCTTTGAATTATTTAGTTTAATTCCAAAACACAAACAGCTTAAGAATGCAGCTTTTCAAATGTTCTTTAAAATAATCTGTATGTAAACATAAAGGTATATGTTCCAAAAATAATCTTGGCAGTAAAATTTTTTACATGAATAAAAGTTTGGGAACTGTGAGGCCGGCTGGATGGCATGGCAGTACTATCAGGAAAAAAATTCAAAGATTTGGGATGCCTTTAAAAGGACTTTGTTTTTGTGTGTGTGCGCCTGAACTCCATTCTCCTCAAGAGGTTTAGATAAAGTTTCTCAAATTACAGACCCTGAATTACCAGTCACATGTATGGATGTTTGTGTGAAACCTGTCTTGCTTTTGTTCCATGCAGATATTTTTCTCCTTTAAAATGTTAGAGGGGGTGAAATGGTAAATTTCAAGTACAGATATTTCTAGCATCCTGTAAATGTCTTCTCGTGCTGCTGCTTCAAGATGGCACCAAGGGAAATCTTTCTGAAATAGAGCCATTGTTGGCATTAGCGATCTAGGAATTCGTGTGTCCCCATCACTGCTTAAAAATAGAAGCAACGATTTATCTTCCATTGCAACCTACAGGAAGAAGAGCTCCATTAGTTTGAGGGTGTTGGTTTGCATGAGTTAAATGATTTTTTTTTTTCTTAGTGAGTCTGTGGGAGGAACTTAGAAAAAGCTATTTAAGGAGGAATTCCTTTTGAAGATGGTTCTTCAGCATGTTAGCGAACCTTGAATTTTTCGTCTGGAGTAATTAGTTTCCTGTGCCCTGTGTTGTCTCCTGACAGCTCATTCTGTTGTGTAGGCTCAGCTCACGTGGCAATTCTTTCTCCCATCACACCCTGGCTTGTCCTGCTCAGTTGCTTTCAGTGTCATGAGAAGGATGCTGGCATTTTGTGGTTAGTTTTGGTCTCTGAAATGTTAGTGACATCTCCATTGAACCTCAGGCGGGGTAAGGAAGAGCGGCAGGCGTGGCAGTACCTTCCTGCAGGGGGTTCTCAGTACAAAGCCTTGTTCGAGTTTTAACTTAGTGCGCATACTGAGTAGATGGCACATACAGAATTTCCTCAGCTGTGATGTTGTTGTAAGATTGTGCTCTTTTCCCCCATACAGGCATCTTTGCATACCTGAACTACCATGTTCCCCGGACAAGACGGGACATCCTGGAGACCCTTATCAAAGGGCTCCAGCGGCTGGAGTACAGAGGCTATGATTCTGCAGGTAGCTCCCTCCGAGCAACAATGGTTCTTTTTTTGAATTTTGGCTTGTAAATGATGATTTTCATGGTGTGTTTGTAAATGGTTTCTACTGTCTTCTGCTTTTGAAGAAAGTTGAAACACAAACTGGGTGTGCCTGTGATCATGTGCTCAGAGGCTTGGGTTAACTTTTAATATACAGATTTCTATAAAAATAAATACTCAGACTTCTATTTCTATTTCTTGATGCCTGGTATCTAAGGCTTTAAAAACACCTGCAAGATGACAAAGGGAAAACTCACTTCTAATCTAAGGGGGTTCTTTCCTTTATTTGGGAGGATCAGTTGGAGGGAGAAAGGAAATAATCAGCACTATTTGTTTACATAAAATCCTGTAATATACTTTCTGCACTTCACACTCTTTCTTCATATTCCATGACGGTGCTTAGGTGTGGGAATCGATGGCGGAAACGACAAAGACTGGGAAGCTAACGCTTGCAAAATCCAACTTATCAAACAGAAAGGGAAGGTGAAGGCTCTGGACGAGGAGGTTCACAGTATGTATTTCCCTTTCATTCTCTGCCTGATCTCTTGCCTTGAAACGTCCTCTCATCTTGTCTCACCTCATCTGTGTTTTGAATATCACCTCTTTTACCCAGAAACACTGTATTTCCAAGTAACTTGTGTATAAAGACTTATGTGTGTGCTGAGAAGAACCCAGTGATCCTTTGGACGTTGGTGTGAAGTTACAGAGAAATCCTGATTTCTCAAGACCAATGAATCACATCCTGTTAAAGTAGAATAGACCTGAAGCAGATTGCAGAGAGCAGACCAAAAAAAAAACCCCAAACAAAAAACGCCTTAAACTGGGGAAAGGGGAATTACTGGAAGATAATTATCAGAGACCTAGAGCTTGGGCAAAGAAGAGAAATGCTGTAATAACTTCACCAGCTGAATTTCAAATTTTCACCTGTAGTGCTTGTCCCAGCTAAAGCTGCCCGTCCCAGCAATGGTGGGCTGAGCAACTTAGTGCTAATGTGTGTGTGTGTAACTGTCAAATTGATGAGAATGCAGAGTGAGGTCTTCTGCATCCATTTCTGCCTCTTTATGATGCTCCCTTGATTTATACGTTGAGTTCATTAAATCTGTGCACAAGGCAAAGAAACACAAGAGTTGTTGGCTGTGGAATACAGGTAAGCTGTGTGAGAAGGGGAAGGGGCTTTTCAGAGGAATCAGGATCTCCAGTTTGCAGTCAAGAGCTGCTGGTTGTTGGAACCACTTTTTTTAACCCATGCTAGTGTTAAGTTCATGGTGCAGGGTGCTCTCCATCCAAAAGGAAGGTGGGTAGATCTAATCTCTGTGTAGAGAAAACCAGGACCTGACAGGGCCAGGCGAGGTGGCGTGTGCATTACAGAAACAGAAGATGCACGAAATATTTCTGAAGAAACATTTGCCTGCTCAAGAAGATTGCAGGATATACAGTTTTAAAGAGGTTGTGGAGACACTTGTGGAACAAAAGGAATCTTTTTTTTCCCAAGAAGTACTAAAGCTAATGGTATGCCTTCTGGAGACAAGGGTTAGTGATGAATGCTCTAACCACAGTGGTACTTAGCCATGAAATGGGCTGGTTCGGTCACAGCTGACAGCGTGCGGGGTGACAGGATGGCATGGGGCACCCCGAGAGAGGAATTAAGGTTGGATTCTTTCTTAAAAGTATTTTTTTATTTTGTTGGGGTGAGGAATGCAGGGAGGTTGCTTGTGTGCACCTGCATTCTGCATCCCCTGAAAACATGCTTGATGGTTTGTTGGGTTTGCTGATTCTGCCTCCCTGTCAGTATTGCTGTCCTGCAGACACCCGAGGCTGAGACTCCCACGACGGCTCGGGGTAGGGACAGCCCCTCAGTACTAAAAACTTCTGCTTCTGCTGCAGAGCAACAAGACATGGACCTCGACATTGAATTTGACGTACACCTTGGAATCGCCCATACCCGCTGGGCTACCCACGGCGAGCCCAGTCCTGTCAACAGCCACCCGCAACGCTCGGATAAAAACAACGGTGAGTGTGTGTGCTTGAGGAACTGCGCGCTTCTCGGCAGGTCTTGGGGTGTCTGGAAAAGCTCGCTGCCTGCTGCGGTGCCTGCTGTGTCACAGGGAGGGGTGGCCGGCCCCAGGGCAGTGGCTTTACTGCAGGCCATGATGCCGAGCCCGGTTGCTGTGAAGCCGGAGGGGTTCAGACTTGATTTCTGGGCATGGGGTATATTCGCAGCAGTGAACGGTCTCGGGAAGGGTTGGGATTAGTGCCCAGAGGTTCACTGGGTGTGTGGGCACAGGGCAAGGAGGAGGTAAACACACAACGAAAGCGGATGGTAAGAATTTGCATGGCTAGTTTGTGGAATGGAATTCGGTATACTTCCCCCCCCCATTTATTTATGTTTTTTTCTGTAATCACCGCTGTATGGAAGGGGGTTGGTCTGCTCTGTGCTGCGGCAGTGCGCAGTTTGGTTAGTGTGTGGTGTAGCCGCCCCAGGAGCAGCACTGACAAGCTGGTAGGAGGAGCGCGGGGTTTAATGGCTTCCAGCAGGCTGCAAACTGCCAAGTGCTTAAGTGCCTCCAGAAACTTCACAGGATCTCTGTCCCCGGTCCCACCCGTGCCATTACTGTCTTCTGCCATTACCAGCCATGGGTAGAGCAGGGGAATCACAGCGGGAGGTGAAACTCCTCTCTTTATTGTGCCGGGTATGGCTTTCCACACAATAAAGCTTTGTGGTTTCTGCTGTCTGTGTTTGGTGGCTGCGGGTGCCCGCTGCCAGGCCGGGGCGCTGGGGTGGGGCTGAGCACGGCCTTTCCTCTGTCCCCAGAGTTCATCGTCATCCACAACGGCATCATCACCAACTACAAAGACCTGCGGAAGTTCCTGGTGAGTGACCTGTGTGTGTGTGTGACACTGCTCCACTCACACTCTCCCACTACACCCTCACTTTGGCTCTCACACGCTGCCCCACTCACATTCACTCTCTCTCTCGTCCCACTCCTCCACTCGCACTTGTATTCCCGCACTCACATTCCTACCTACACTCACTCCCCCACTCACATTCACTCTTCTCCATTCGTGTGCCCCAAATCATATTTTTGTGCTCACACTCCTCCACTTGCACTCACACTCACTCTCCTACTCCCCTCACACTCTCCTACTCACATTCTCACACTTCCACCCCAATTCTCCCATCTCATTCACGCTCCCCCAGACACTCACACTCACCCTCACACTCCTCACTCCCTCCTCACTCT
>VZSZ01004355.1:18881-62317 GCA_013398815.1 Ibidorhyncha struthersii
AGGGGCATCCAGCAGCTGGTAATGTGGGGAGTGGGGTGCGGGGGGGACACGGCGACAGGCAGGGACACACGCCCCAGTACAGACAGACACACGCACGCACAGAAAGTAACACCTGTACTCCAGCATTGTCAGTGCCACAGGACGTTGTGCAGCACACGCCGAGGAGTGGTTTTGTCTGTCCTACCTGTGACAGTTCATCTCAGACGTACCTTCGTTTGTCTTTAATGTTAGTCAATACTCATGTGAAAAGTTTCTAAACTTTGGGGCGCAAGATTATCTGGAGGCAGCCAGTGCCTGGTGTGTTGGGGGGCGAGCACGGGGGGGTGTGGGGGGTGGGGCAGTGAAAGTAAGTCTGTGCTTCAGATGGTCCCCAAACCCTGCTGTGGGGAGGAGCTGCTGACCCCTGGTGGGGACGGCGCTGCACAGCGGCTGTCTCTGCGTGTCGCCTCTGGCCGAGTTGTGCTCGGGAGCCGTCCTCTGTGTGCCCGGGCCCAGTGTGCAGGAGATCGGAGTGATTTGCCTGGCAGGAGCTGTGGTAGCAACAGGCTGAGAACACGTTTTGCTGGCAGATTGCGGTGGCTCACCTGTATGGCACCGCACCTGAGCCAACGCCCCAGAGCTGCGGCGCTGCTTCTGCCAGATCTTTGCCTTTGTAAGTCCCCTCACCGCACTCTGAAGGAAGGCAGGAGCACTTGCATGGGTGATGGCCGAGTGCGGTGCCTGTCTGGGAGCTCAGAAGACTCATTCAGTGGTTGAGGATGAGCTCCCCGGGCTCAGGGGAGGGGACACCCTTCTAGAACGAGCTTCCTGGAGCTTCTGGTGGATCTGAAGAGGGCTGTGAAACGTTTGCTTCATATCTCTTACTTGTTCGCGGAAACACAGGGGCAGCTTCTGTGTGGGGAATCCTGAAATGGTGGCCCAGGCCTCAAATGAAAGGATAACCAGTTTGTATGTCTCTTGTTCCAGGAAGGTGCTTTCGCCCTTGTGTTCAAAAGCGTTCATTATCCTGGCCAAGCAGTGGGTACCAGGTCAGTATTACCGTGGGAAAGAACCCTCTTGTTGTACCCTTTGTGGCGATTTTTTTTTTTTTTTTTTGTCCCCCCAGCTTAGATGATGATGGAGCAGAGGTTGTTCTCATCACGCTGTATGTGCTAGGCTGAGGGTGGCTGGTGTTTTTCATTTTCTTTCTCTTGTTTTCTATTTATCATAACAAAATTCCCCCAAAATATTTCAAAAAATTCCTAGTGACCAGCTGTATCGCAACTGGTCTGGAACAGCTGGGTTTGTTGAGTCTGGTTGTGAGAGCTTTGAAAGGAGATGGTTTTCTCTCTTCCTTTGTCTTTGCATTTCTGGCAGCACTTGGACCAGTCCTCCATTTAACCTAAAGTGGGGCCAGTGTGGTGTTCAGGTTTTGTACTCCACTTTTAAACGTCACCGTCAGGCGGGTCGGTTTGACCGTACGCGTGCCTAGCAGAGGGTTTGAATTTCGGTGCCGATAGCTGTTTGCAGATCCGTACGGTGAGCAACAGCCGGTGCGTTCCTGGTTCAAGCATCCGTGGGACTGCAGGTACTCTTGCAGTTTCCGCTAAACTCGAGGCAGATTTCTCATGTCCTTGCGCTGTGTTTATTCCGAGATTCCTTCACTCGGTCTTGTGGCCTTCCATGTTCACAGCACCAACAATTTACTTGGGAGGAGCTCGGTCTGTTTTAGTTCAGTTCAGTTGCTGTGCTGGAGAGTAATGGTCCCTTCAGGCCGGATGTCTGTGACGACCCTTTGGGTGCTGAGGGCTGTAACTCGATGTTTTCTTGCAGGCGAGGCAGCCCCCTGCTCATAGGAGTGCGCAGCGAGCACAAGCTCTCCACCGACCACATCCCCATCCTCTACCGGACGGGTAAGTGCGAGCACCCCCTCCCCAGAGGGGCACCTTCCGCTCACGCTCAGCCCACTGTACAAGCATAGGTTTCACACGCAGTTGTGTGCTCTGGAATACATACTGCACTTCTAAACTTCCCTCTGTAAATGAAACCATTATAAAAAAAGAGATCTTACTGGCTTTAAGTAAGTTTTTAACCGCATGCTACACCACCATCTACCTTGTTAGTCTCTAGTTTTATAACTGAAGCTTTAATATCCAGTGGTTGCAAGGAAAACACATCTTAATGCAGTCGAATAGAATAAAATAGAATAGAATAGTTCAGTAAAGTTAACAGTATAGTTAAACTGAGATACTTAAGTTTATGTTTTGTGTGTGGTATATTGGCATTCATGGACCTGGTTGTTTTCAAGAATGAAATGCCCATGCGGAGCCGCTGTAGGCTTTGCACTGTCACAAACCTTCCCGCCGCCCCCGCCGCCCCCAATATAATTTTTAAAAAGTAGAACGCGGTTACCTTTGTGGTAATCTGTATTTCTGTTGTCTGTCCATCTTTCACTCACACCTGTGTTTTACTACTGTATACGCATAGTTGCACCTTTGGCTAAGAGTTATCCCCTAATTTCCCGTTGCCAGAAGAGTTCAGTTCCTGGGCACAGGACGAGTTTTCTGAGCCCTGCAGTTATTTCAAGGACTCGCTCTTGCAGTTGCTCTTACTACTTCCTAACAGTGTTCCTAACGAGAGTGTGCTGCAGTGTAACGGGAAGAACCGGTCCCAGTCAGCTTTGTCTGTGTTTACCCTTGGTTGATGTTGGATAATTAGCAGTAATCCTTTATGTATGTATGTATATATGTATGTAACACTTTTTATTTTTTTCACTGATTATCTGAAGTTTTTGTGTGTTTGTTTTTTTTCCCCAATTACACTTTCAGCTGTACAATCTATGGATCATTCTTTTGATGGAATATCCATAAAAATGGAGGAAGGTGCCTACCAGAGACAATC
This sequence comes from Ibidorhyncha struthersii, assembly GCA_013398815.1. NCBI lineage: Eukaryota > Metazoa > Chordata > Aves > Charadriiformes > Charadriidae > Ibidorhyncha > Ibidorhyncha struthersii. The sequence goes on from VZSZ01004355.1 coordinate 21,762, forward strand.
TAATGCTTGACATTTCAGATAAATCCTCCAGTTCCTTAGGAGAGGAATCACAAATGAGACAAATACGCATTGTCTCTTTAATATGTGGTTATTGCTTTCCGTGTACTGTAGTGAACCAAGTGGGATAATCAGAATTCCTTCTTCATCAGAAACACCGTAAGCGACACAGGAAAATCCACCCATCAGTCCGCCCGTCCTATTTGAAATATTCTGACGTAAGCTCAGCATATGTGCAAAATGGATGACTTAGCGCAGGTTGTGCTGTGTGCTCCCTGCAGCTCTGATTATGGAAGTAAATAGTAAATTACCTTAAAGAAACCCCACAAAACAATAGAGCGAAACCCTGTTAGGAGGCTGCTACTAATCCTAATGCAGGCATTCTCCAAAATTCCTTCTGGAGTTCAAAGAGCGATGTCCTCCCTCCTGATGGGAGGGTGACTGACTTGCAGCTCCTGGTAGAAGCCGTAAGGTTCACCTGAGGCTGGAACTTACTTCCCTTTGCTCATTTATCAGGGTGAACCATTTTTAACTCACACCGAGTAGTTCATTTGTGTAAAGGTGAAGCCATTGTATGTGATGTGGTGAGCCAAGCTCACATCTGAGAACACTTCTCTGTAAGAGGAGAGGGTCTGATCCTCAGCTGCTGTAAATAAACATGATTCCAGCTGTGGGCACTGACAGCTCAGTGGGTGAAATCCGTGTGCTTTTGCCGGAGGAGAAACAAACCTCAGTTTGTTGAAAGGTGAACTATGCTCGTGCTCTGCCAGGAGCTGGTTTACCTGAACCCAAACATCAGGCGAGGTTTTGTTTCTTTTTACCAAATGTATCTCTCTTAAGTCAGTGTGAATTGCGCAGTCAAATTCTGAGTCAGGTTAATTCCCAGGAGTTTTAAGAACCAAAGTCCCTCAGCTTTCAGTGGCACTAAGGCTCTTCTGAAAAATGGACTGTATGAAATACGGATTTGAATATCTTGGACTATAATCATCGTTTCATTAGTTCATTCTAATGCTGTCATCTGAAAACACCTCTTACAGAAATCAAAACTCTTAATGCTGCTCAAGCAAGCGTGGAAGAATCTATTAAGACGCAGCTGTATTAATCTGTGCCGTAGTACCTTCGCAGAACTGCCATGTGCTTGGGATTGGGAGAGGGACGTGGCATCGAAATATACTCAACACATACCACCCCCTCACCCCCCGCCCATTTTTCACTGTCCCTGTGTTAATTCTTCATGATGTCACCATTCTTTGATTTAGAAGGGAAAAGATTAAAAGATTACTTCAGTGTTACTTCCGAATTCTAGTAAATGGGAGGTAGGTGCTGTAGAGCAACAACCCAGGTTATCCACAGGTAAATGGACAATCTATGGACAAATCCATAGATAACATAACAACTGTCACTGGCGGGTAATACCCACAGTAACTTCGCAGCCGCTCCGTGTAAGATATCCATCCAGTGCATGTGTATGTGCCCCAAAAGAACACGTTACAGTTCCAGCTCAGCCTAGAATCTGTAATACAGGAAAGCAATGCAACATAATAAAGTCAATGCAGGGAAATGTATTTTGACAAACAAAATTTGCATGTTTTGATCACGTATGGGTGCTTCTGTTGGAGAGCTGCCACTAACACCTTTGCTCTGTCCTTTCTCAGCAACAAATCACTCCGTCCTATCTCAACAACAAAGGAGTTGTTTTCCTCATTTACTGACTTAATAACTAAAGTGGAGGGCTCTAATTTGTTGGCTGAGTGGAACCTTCTTACTGAGTATCAACATGAAAGCAGTATTTTTTTCTTTACATTTGCATTTACAGAAGTATAAATCTAAACATCGTGAGCTTTACTTACATCACTGAATCAGGTCGGTAGCCCGTAGGTGAAACACAGCGTTAGAGCTTATGGAATAAATACATAATAGAGTAACTTCAGCGTTGTTATTCTTCAGCAATAGTCACGTTTTGCCAGCTAGGCTGATTAATCCACCCCCACCCCTTACCGTACTGTGCACAACGACTGCAGACAATTTTGTTGGAGCAGTAGGTGTTTTGGTCCTCATCTTCATTCCTGATGAGCTTTGCCACTGAGATGTATTTTCTGCAGTTAAAGAGGAGGTGGAGGATTATAGAGTATTGGAAATTGCCAGAGGATTTCAGAAAGGATCCCTGGGGAAGCACAGAACTCTTTTAAAGGCTCAGTACAAGTTTTTCAGAAGTTGACTCTTGTCCTTCGGTACACCTGAATGCTTCCCTGGCAGTAGCGTGAGACTCACAGCAGTTTGCCAGCTGGACAATTTTTGGATCAGGATGAGGTGGATGTATTTGATAGCTCAGGAACAAGGCCGTGTACTTAATCACATATTTCCTGATCTGTGTCTGAACACATTTGCTCAGCCAGACAAAACCAGGTTTGGGTTACATCTGCTGGTGCTCAGTGGAACAGCGGGGTCACACAGGTGGCAGCTCTGAAAGAACTTCACCCAGTGCTGAGGCTAACTGACAAGGAGCGAGCAATCCTGCTCCATTTCTCAAAGCCTCGGGAAAGCTAGTGAAACAGGAGCACGGGACAAACTTAAAATGATAAACCGGGCAGGTTCAGCTGGGAGAACTTTGGTAAATGTGAGTGCTCATAAAGCAGCTTGACTTCTCCTCTTCTAGTGGAGCCACACATAAACGTTCATTTGAATTTTTACTGATATTTTCCTCTAAACTTAAAACTCTGCACTAACGTTACACTTGCAGACTTAATTCAAAAGCACACAGATACCTTGCAGGCAAACTGAGCGAGGGCACAAGAACAGGAGCGCTAGCACACTGCCCTCTTCCAGCGTCACCCCTAACTTTACTGTGACCACTCCCAGTGATGAAAATAGTGCTTCATGTTGGTACTGGGCCTTGGGACCTCTGGCTGAGACTGACATTGCAGCTGCCTTCCGGATGTGTCGGTCCGCGCGGTGCCTAATCTTTGTGTCTTCTAGGTAAAGACAAGAAGGGAAGTTGCAACCTGTCTCGTGTTGACAGTACCACCTGCCTTTTCCCTGTCGAGGAGAAAGCTGTGGAGTACTACTTTGCTTCTGATGCTAGGTAATGGTTTTCACTGTCTTCTAGCGTATATAAAACTATGCTGTTTAAAGCTGAGGCTTGAACAAGAGACGTGGTTTCTTGATGAATAATAGTCATTACTTTACAAACATTGACTAGTTACCGTGTGCGGCCCTGAAAGAGACAGAGGTGGATTAGATGAGAGTTTCTGTTAGAGGAAGGAACGCTCCCTTTGGAATAGTGGTGTTACCCTTCTTCTATCTGTTGATAAGATTCCAGAGGTGAGTGAAAGGAAACCTGGGAGAGTACTGACCTAAATTAACAGGACAGATGCCAATTATCAGGAGAATTGTGTTGATTCTCCAGGGATCTCTGCACACATGCAATTCCTTTATCATCAAAGACAATTTATTTTAATCCCAGAGGAGGGAGGAAAGACCAACTTGACAGCAGCCTTACCAGAACTTTTGGTTTGCTTCAAATTAGGGAAATGAATACTTGTTCCAGAAATGTAAAAATACTGCTATGGTTGACCTCTGTAGCTCTTCTCGTTGGAGCATTTTGGCGAGTCTTGGGACACCCTGATGTCTTCTGGTTTTAGAGGGCTTTTCAGTGACTTGCCCAAGGTCAGAACGAAAGCTACTGAAATGGGGAGCTGCTGTATTTCAGTAGAGCTCGCCTTGATCCACTACGAGAGACTACAGACTAAACCGGACCAAAGATTTTAAACCCCACTGGTAATTCCGACGGTGACATCCCCAAGTAACCTGCAGGCAGGGAAGGTATTCAGTAGTACCTAATTCTTGGAGTGCTTCGAAGCACATCTCAAAGTGGTGGCCAAGCTGTCCTCAGTTTTACAGATAGGAAAATGAAGTGCAGGGAGGGACAATGGCTTATCGCTGGAAACACCGAGAAAGGGCTTTGCACCTTGTTGAGCACCCTGTGTGCCTGAGCAAATTACTGTCTTCCTGACTTCCACTCCCTAGCTCCTAACGGTTAGATCATGCTGCTGCACATGCTCTGTGTCGAAGGAATTCATAGTTTCTTCTTAAAGCAGGCACTGAAATTAATAACGAGGTAGGTGGAAAAAATCCAGTTATATTGGCAGTGTGGAAATGTACTTTACAGTACTAATTTTAAAAGAAATTCCATTGAAATGAGTAACTTTCTTGAATCAAAAGCTGTATGTTGGATTATAAATAGGGCTGCAGCCCTCATCTTTTTGTGGAGAATTATGTCTTATGGCAAATGGTGTCTGCTTTTATAGTGCTGTCATTGAGCATACCAACAGAGTGATTTTCCTTGAGGATGATGATGTAGCAGCTGTGGTCGATGGCCGTCTTTCCATCCACCGGATTAAACGCACAGCAGGCGATCACCCTGGACGTGCTGTCCAAACCCTGCAGATGGAGCTTCAGCAAATTATGAAGGGTAAAATCCTGTGTAGATGTCCTCCCTGAGGGTCACAGAAGAAGTCAGGTTGAAGATGACCTCTGGAGGGGATCAGGTCCAATGCCCGTGTTAAAAGCAGGGCCGAGTCGCAGAGCGTTAAAGGGCCTTGATGAGTCAAGTGTGGAGGATCTCCAAGGCCAGAAATCCCACAGCCTGCCTGAGCACCCGTTCCAGTGCTTTACTACCCTCAACGGTGAAATAAGTTGCCCTTACATCTAATGGGACTTTCCCTCCAGCTGCAGACACTGCAGTGAGGAGAATCGTGGGACTGAGGATTTTGCCTCCTGCTTGCAGGCATCCATTTTTCCAAAGCTTGATCCCTAGCGGGCTTGCCATTCCAGATCTGACCCTTCACTGACACATCCTACTAACTTGACTCCAGCTCTCATGATGGGCTGATGCTTTGGCAGAAAAAGAAGCATCAGCTTAATAATCTCTGACTGGTACCTGGCCTGGTAGTGACGCTGGTCCAAGTTTTTCCCTGTATGCATAGGAAAAATGTAAATTACCAGGAGGTAATTTCAAGTGTTCTCATTTGTTTTGTTTCTTTCTTTCTTTTGTAGGTAACTTCAGCTCATTTATGCAGAAGGAAATTTTTGAACAGCCAGAATCTGTTGTTAATACTATGAGAGGAAGGGTCAACTTTGATGACTACACTGGTAATTGAAATTAAGCCTCCTTTATTTTTGACAGCTCGGTGTCTAGTAGTTACAGAGGAGGAAGTAGGTGATGACATGGGAGATAAACGCATGCTGGCATAAGACCATGTGTGTGTCTCACAGGGAGCGCTGCCAGAATTACATGCACCTGGAGCAAGATTGCTTTTTGTAATTGCAAAGTCATTGATGGAGATTGTAACACACTGTGTGTCGGCACCAGTAATCTTGAGAATTTGTGCTACCTGGTCAGCCTAATTGTTCTCTCTGAATCTCACTTACAGTGAATCTTGGTGGGTTGAAGGATCACATTAAGGAGATTCAGAGGTGTCGTCGTTTAATCCTTATTGCTTGTGGGACAAGTTACCACGCTGGAGTTGCGGTAAGTGAACAGTCGATCTGTTTGCGAACTGTATCTAGAATTGAGCAGCCGGCATGGTATTGTGTGTGTCGAGCAGGTTAAGGGTTGATCTAAGGTTAAGACTGAGCAAGGGCACACTGATGAACAAAGACCCTTTTGAGAGCTGCACGTACCAGACCTTAAATTCACCAGCAATAGCAGTAGGAAATAAAAGCTGAAGAACTTGAATACTTATGAGAATGTTGCCTGCGACTTTCACTGCTATGGAAGGCCTTAAAAACCAAAACCTGCTCTGTTGTAAAAGACAGTTGGCAGAGAAGGGACAATACAAGAGCAGAATGCAAACGCTGCAGCAAGGTAGGGGCTGCCGCGAGCCAGGTGGGGTTTCCTCCTTTGCTATTCACGCAGAGAGCGATGGCACCTGCTTAGAGACATCGCGGTGCTCCCCAGCGGGTGGAGAGGTGTCGCTGTGTGCCGTACAGAGCCACTGGCTGTGCCTACGGCCAACGGGGGACTGTTTCATCAAGGCCTGACCTAATCATTGGTTAAAATGTGACGGCTGGAGATGAAAGCTTTTTAGTTTGGCAGCCTGTAATGTTGTAATTAAAAGCACTCCGCAATTTCACAGAGGAATCTTCTAGCTTCTCTCGGAAATGCTGCAAAACACAGCTATGTTCACTGATTTACAAGGCCCAGAAAAGAAAATTTTTGCTCATCTTGGCTAGCTCTCTAAGATAACGGTAACAGTAATCCATCAGCTGGCCAAAACAAGTTTCTGGCTTGGCCTAGATACAGGTGGTGGTTTCTGAGTTCTTCAGTAATACAAGTTACAGTCTGAGAGGACACCCTGGATCTTTTATATATTTTATATATANAATTAAAATATAATCCAGCGCTAATTTTCACGTGGTATTTGGATTGTAATATTTTCCAGTGTGGGGCAACTAGAAGGCTTTTTTGTACTCCAAACACTTGTGTTTTTTTTAAACACACTGTAATGCATAACTTTCTGACATCTCCTTTTACCAGACCCGTCAGGTTCTGGAAGAACTGACTGAATTACCTGTTATGGTTGAACTAGCCAGTGACTTCTTGGACAGAAACACCCCTGTCTTCAGAGACGATGTTTGCTTTTTCATCAGCCAGTCAGGTACAGTCTCGCTTTACCGCCCACTCGCTCCTCTCTTTCCTGTAAATGTTCGCTTGGGAGGGAAAAGGCAGTAGGGCCAAATTCCTGTGCCTGCCTGTAGGATTGCGTGTGGTACCAATGTGAGAGAAGAAATTGGCACACACATACTAGAGATGGGGAAAAAATAGAGCGATTCTGCTCCCGTCCATCTGCGTGCGGGTGCAGGATTTTGTTTAGCTGAGTCTTACATACGGTAACAGCGGTTTTGTTTCCTTTCTCTGTGAGGAAATATTCCGCCAGTCAACAGACTGAGAAAACGCTACTGAGCTCTGGGTAACGGCAGCTCGATAGTTTCTTTTAAGTAGTTTTAGTTCTGTAGTTAAAGCACTCCCAAATACTGAGCTGTACGGTGGATCAGATCCATAAAAGAAATGAAACTATTACATACAAGTATCAAAAAATACAACTGCCTTGGAATATGAGATAAAAGACACAAGCATTAAAAAAAGTTAATCACATTCAAAATATTTTCAAGGACAACTGCAATACAAAACTACAATATTTTTTTCCCCTTAGTTGCATTTACCATTGTAGATTGTCATAACTGATCTTCAGCTTTGATACTAAAGCTAGTTGTTACTTTTTCTCCATAGGTTAAAGTACTGTTTTGGTAGTGATTTTTTCTTCTCAGTATCAAGTAATTCAGAATGTCCTCTCTTTGTAGGGGGCTCACGTAAACGTTTGAGTTTTCCCTGGGTTTTTGGAGCATATGTGCAGATGTTGCTTCCTCCGCTTAGAAATGGTACTGCCCTAGTCTAACAGGAAACATGACTGTGGGCACACATGGGGATGCATCTTTCCCCTGGAGTGTTGGATGCGGGAAGGTAAAAAAGCTTTTCCTGGAACCTGAGCTTGGTCATCAGGCAGTACAAAACCAAAGTAAATCTTGAGCTCAAATAACCCCAGTTCCCCCCACCCGTAAATCTGGTTTTCTAGCTTAGATTCCCACCCTATACCACTTGCTCGGAGCAGTGCAGCGTGCAGAGCAGTTTTTATGCATTGGTGTGCTGCAGCAGAAGTGTGCCCAGCTAACCTTGGGGGGTTTGTTCTCGATGTCCCCTTGGGTGCGCGGGAGTACTCAAAAGAGGTGTGTCCTTTTCAGACAAAAGCAAACTGGGAACGCCAGATGGAAGACACCGTAGTTTCTATTTGTAGTCCCATCTCTGGGATCATCAGTGCAACGTTCCCCCCCCATCATGTTTGTTTAAACCAACTTTTTCTGCTTCCTTTCTATCTAGAGGTTTTGAGTCAACACGTTAAGTGAAGTCTGATCTAAGCCGATCTAAGTTGGCATAGTGCAAACAGTTTTGAACAGGAATAATTAGTTTTAGACCTAATCTCTTTGGTAGCAGGTTTTGCAAGCGCTGGTGGTGTTGGTAAGTACCATCAGCAAACAGTTCCCTGCCTTGCGGTGGCAGGACTCAAAAGGTGGGCTGGAATTTGATGCCATTGCATCCACTGGACACTTCGGCTACCCCCAATACATCTTCCCGCCCCCCCCGCCCCGCCCCCGATGATTCTTTTATTAACCAGGAAAGGAAGAAAGTTTTTTTTGTTACAGCAGATGTGCTTGAACTGTCCTTTTTATTTTTTTATTTTTTTTTTAAACCGTAGCAGAATACTGACTTTTCCTTACATCAAATACTATTGTTAGGTTTTGTGTTTTCTACATTTCACTGTCATCTTTTTAGGGTTAAAACACAGTATGCCGGGGCTGAAATAACTACTAACTCCTTTGACTTGCAGGCAAACCTCTAAGATTCTGTTTTGGAAATCACTGCAATTTTCCATCTGCAGTGGCAGCAGTAACTGACGCTGAACCGCAGCGTGTCAATGCATATCTTTTCAGGTGAGACAGCAGATACGCTGATGGGCCTGCGCTACTGCAAGGAGAGAGGAGCCCTAACCGTAGGAATAACGAACACAGTCGGCAGCTCTATATCACGGGAGACAGACTGCGGAGTCCATATCAATGCAGGACCAGAGATCGGGGTTGCCAGTACCAAGGTAAGTCACAAGTTTATAGACCTCACTGATTATTATTATTAACGTTACTGAAACTCCTGATGGTGTTGGCTATAGTGTGGGGCCTCTGTTAAATGCTTTCTGTTCCCTTTCACTGGCTGCCATTGATGATTGTGGAGTTAATGACTGTGTGCCCAGCAACACTCTTCATTTTCTTTTTCTTGTATCTTGCAAAGGGCTTTTTTTCTTGTTTTTTTTTTTTTTTTTTTTTAAAAAAACCCGAAATACTGTAAGGAAGCAATATTAAACATTGAAAACAAAGGGGTTTCAGAGGGAAGACTTCTCTAAGAGGCAAGAATTCTCTCCTCTCTGCCATCCTTTGTCTTGAGGTGCAGACAGTTTAAACTAAGGTCTAAAGATGAAAAGGAAAATAAAAGACAAGATTATGGAAACTATGACTACATGTAACTGCCCTAATGGCACTGCTTTACTAAAGAAAGTGTGATATTAAAACTATACTTTTGGCAAATGGGGGAATGGTCTTTTACAGAAAACCAGTATTTATGTCCACCTAACATTTATTCGGTGGTTGATGCATCTGGCTACGCGTGATACAGTATGAAATAACTTGCTTTGCTGCATTTCATTTTGATGAAGTGCTTCTGCATGGTGAAATCTGCTTTGATTTAGTTATATTTAGAGGCGAGATGATGTCAATCTGTTACATAAATTCAGCCAAAACCCACATTTGAGTTTAATAGTTCATTGGGGAATTTGATCATGGAAAATTCATGAGTCTCTTACAAGAAACTCTTGAACGAGTTGTTTGTTCCTGGGTTGTTTTCACTCAGCCAACCTTACAGTTCGGAGATAACGGAAAACGGCATTTTCTCTCTGGTAATTTGGGGAGTTACCAAAGATGAGCGTATATGAAATATGAACTTGAAAAGATTCTGCCCTAAGGTTCTCCAGAACTTCATTTTGAGAACATAATATAAACAACGCGAGCGTTGTCAGCATGACCGCTTAGTGCTGTTTACTTGTGTAACCTTCTACTGCACTGAAACAAAGTAGATCCCATTCCACATCAAACTCTGCTCATCATCATTACCGAAGCTTTTCTAGATTCTTTCAGAGCTATTTAAATCTTCTCCAATATAGCAACGTGAAAGCTTGTTTGGTCATTGTTTAGGAAGGGACAGGAATACTACGAACCTTAATCTTCTTTCTAAGCAACTCCAGTCCCAGGCTGGCACCACAGACCATTTCGTAACATTTGACTCACGCTGACTTCAGAGGCTGGGCTTTGCAGGGGCTGTTTGATACTGTGCCTGAAATGTTTTTGCGCATAGAAATGCCTTAACTTGAGCACTAATTTCACTTGCCAGTGCAGATGATTTTTCCCTGGGTCAGTGACACCAGTCACTACGGTCTTTTAGACAAATACGGAGCCTCACCAAGGTGACGAGTTCAGAATCTGTTCTTAAGGAAGCAGGGTGGGAAATTGCTTACCTTTGTAGCTGCCTTCGTGTTCCCTGAATGCGGTCCAATAGGATTTCAGGATTTCAGCTGTCCTGTTGCGATGGCCAGATGGTGGTGGTGGGCTTCTGCTGTACATCTCCAGTCAGTGGCTCTGCCCATCTTCAGTGTTTTCAGCATTTACTTGCAGTAAAGAAGGACACAGGTATGGTCACAAAATAGGATTTAATAGTCAACAGGGATTTTGCTTGTTTTATCTCAGCCTCTAGGAGTGCCATTGCACGCCTCCATTTGAGATTTGCCATGTGAATTTCACGTTCATCTTTGCTACTTAATTGGAATGAAAGCTGCCTTTCGGTACCACATTAAGCGTAAAGTCACCAGCTAGTCTGAGGGTTTCGGATAGTAGGAGACAACCATTTGGTTACTGTCATAATGATGTGTTTTCTCTCTCTCTCCCCCCACTTACTAGGCCTATACCAGCCAGTTTGTCTCTTTGGTGATGTTCGCTCTGATGATGTGCGATGACAGAATTTCTATGCAGGAAAGGCGCAAGGAAATCATGCGTGGTCTAAAGGGGCTGCCAGGTAGGAAACTGCTGCGTTTATTGCATTTCACCAAGTGAAATTCGATGGCACAGATGAGCTTCAGCAGCGCCTGAAGTTTGCTTTGGAAGACTGAGGGGATCAGATATGTGCAGCGTGGCTATTAGCAATAACTTTTCCAACCGCGTTCTCTCTAATGCCTTCAGACCACTCAATTGGACAAATAAAAAATGGAGTCCAATTTTTATGGACATCACTGCTATCTGCATATCTGAAGTATAAACAGCACGTATAGTTTGAGAGGCACAGGCATATAAGCACACACGACTGGAATTCTTTTTCCTTCTAGACTTAATTAAAGAAGTGCTGAGTATGGATGACGAGATCCAGAAGCTTGCCACAGAGCTATACCATCAGAAGTCTGTTCTCATCATGGGACGTGGCTACCATTATGCTACATGTCTTGAGGGAGCTTTGGTAAGAGAGTTTTTTATTTAAAGCTGGTTCTTAGCTATGGACTTCAGGTCTCAGCACAGGAAACGACACATGGCTACAAGTTGTTTTAAAAGCAGCCCCAGCTGTGGGGTGTCGGCGGACATACCGGGTCGAATAGCTAAAACTCACCGTAACACTGCTGAGACACCCAAGTGACAAACCAGCCGCAGACTGCAGGGGGTTGAAAGGGTGTATTTTCCCCATTCACACTGGGAATGCTTCACTGTGACAGACTGGGCACCCTAATAAAATCAGTTCTTTGAACTGTGGGAGTGGCATTTCCAGGAATGCTCAGCACCTAAAACTGAGTGTGTACTTTCTACAACCTGTGTATTGCAGTTTTTACCTTTGAGGAGTTCCCTGCTGTTGTAAGTGCTGTCACCCACTGGCGTGCAAACGCTTTCTCTTTGCGTTTGCCTGCCCAGCTCCAGGCTGTGGTGAGATATGTTGGCTGATGGCAGATCATAAGGCCTGGGGTGGGTTTGGTGGTAGAGTGGTAAGTGTTGATGGCCTGCAAGCAGCTCAGCCCAGATGCACGACTTTGATCTAGGTTTTCAGGCTGCCTTGTCTACGTACTGGATCTGAGGAGATCCCAGAACCCATTTTTACAAAGTCACAAAGAAAGCGGAAGAAGCCACAGAGATGGTTAAAAAAAAATTACAAGTTTGCCCAAAGCTTTATGAATGATTTTTTTTCCCCCCCATCTAGAAAATTAAAGAAATTACCTACATGCACTCCGAAGGGATATTGGCAGGTGAGCTGAAGCACGGTCCTCTCGCGCTGGTGGACAAACTCATGCCCGTTATCATGATCATCATGAGAGACCACACATATGCCAAGTGCCAGAACGCTCTCCAGCAGGTCATTGCGCGGCAGGTAAGTACCTAGAAAAGTTTACAGTGCATCAGAAATGTTGCTTTTAATATAAAAGCAGTTTACAGGGCACCCAAACACCAAACACAAGCTTTAGTGTCACTGCCTCAAATGGGAATTCAGTAGATACTCTGGGCATTTCAAGTGCAGTTTTGGCAGCAGATTGCAGAAGCCTAGTGTGGTTTGTTTACCCCTTAAAATACGCTACAAGGATGCCCACGGGATGCTAAGCTGTTTTGTTCTAAATTAAATTAAAAGTTCCTGCCACTGGCGCTCTGAACAGAAGTGAGAAAAGAACTTTCCAGACCTATTTTTCTTCAACATTTCTCTTTGTTGCAGGGGCGACCTGTCGTGATTTGTGATAAGGAAGACATCGAGACAATTAAGAACAATAAAAGAACAATCAAAGTTCCCCATTCCGTGGACTGTCTGCAGGGGATCCTGAGCGTCATCCCCCTTCAGCTTCTGGCGTTCCATCTCGCAGTTCTCAGAGGATACGATGTGAGTAGAGCGTTCCTTCCTTTCTGCACTCGTGTTTGCTATCTGCACATCTGGAAAAGATGCGTTGGGCGATGCTGGAAGTCAGTGGGTTGTCTGTATAATTGCTTGAGCTACTTTACCGACCAGGTTAAATGGTAGACCTGGCAATTACAGAAGCTTCTCAGGAACAAAACTTGAAGGCAGTTTAGTACACTCGGCCGAGTCTCATGCAGTTTGAGTTTGGACATGCGTCTGTTTTCTGGTAGAAAGGTACAGTTTCTGGAGGGTTGGTAGGAAGCAGAAAGGAAGGCAACGACCCACAGGAGGATGTTCAACAAACAGAGTCTGTCTGTGTTAGGTATTTGATCGTAATACAGACACTGGCTTCCGCCTTTTATCACGGTGACCTTTTATCATTTGAGCGCTGTAACAACGTAGACTAAAGGGACTAACTCACTCCTTAGTTCTTGTCAGAGGAGTTGTAACAATTAAGATTTATGGACTTTTTCTCCACCGATTATCCTAAATTAACATGAAAATACGTTCAATCGTTTTTAATTTAAAGATAGAACAAATGCTCCACACATTACAGAGTTATACACAAAGAAAGTGTGTAAATACTCACAAGCGTGTTCTTTCTCCTCCCTCTCTGCAGGTTGATTTTCCAAGAAATCTGGCCAAGGCCGTAACTGTAGAGTGAAAGATCATCTGAATCATAGGGGCAAAGGGGAATTAAATGAAAGACTTTTTTTGGTACCAAAATAACTTGATTTTAAAGTCCCCTAGGTAAATCTTATTTTGGTAAATCATTGTTTCTGTATAAGATCACTGTAATTCCATTACATTAGTGATTGTCAAATTGATTCCACATGCTATGTCAATAGCTTTGGGGTTTTTTGAACAATAGACTTCCATGAAAGATATTAAATGATTTTCTTTAAAGATTACTGAGTCTTCTAGGTAAGGGGCCCTCCACTTTAAGATAATGTCATTGTTTCTTATCCAGTGTGGCTCATTCCAATTGTTGATGAGAAACCATTGAATGAATTACCGGTCGTGCTCTCAGGCAGCAAAGCAGGATACCAGAACATACAACTGGAACAAGAGCTGTTACTGGTCGTGCTTGTGCAGATGTTTTAACAGTGAATGAAACTGCCAACAAGCATTTGGGGTCAATTTCTGCCTCATGTACAAAAGGGAATTCAACTGACCTGTCACAACCTCCTAAAGTTTAGGCACGTGGTAAATGTGCTAAGAAAATAATGTCGCTTCAGAAGGCTTTTATCTATGCCAAATACCTAGCAAGGGACAATCTCGCAGACTCGGTGGGCCACAAGGCGCTGTGTAACACCGGCGTGTGCTTGTAGTTGTGGCCATGAAGACAGTGGAACTCAACGCCTCCGAGCATAAGTGGAAGCAGTGCCTGACTCGGGATGGATGCTTACCAAAGTGGGGGGAGAGAGAGGGACGCTAACAGTGCTCAGTTTGTGCTGGTGTTTTGTCATTGCTGTTGTGGGGTTTTTAAACAAGTAGAAGTCTTCCTGTGTTGAGGATTTTTTCCCCCTTGAACTGAGCAGTATGGCACCCTTGAACACATCCTAAGGGACCAGCCTTATGCTGCTGCAGGTCACTTACTAGTCCGGATGTGTAGACAAAAGTTTCTACCTTTAATCTCTCTGGCAGAGTGACAGCACTGAAGGTCCCTTTCTGAGGCGTACTACTTTCGCCAAAGTCCCTTAATGAAAGCATCGGTCCCGGTTTGTTTAGGAGCAGTTTGTATGTGACTTGTGTCAAATTCAGCTGGTTTAAAATTGGAGGGGATAAAAAAAGGCTCGATAGACACGACAGAAATAGATACCATGGTAATAGTTTTATAACAAGCTTGCAGAGAATCAGAAATTACGTGAAAATACGCCTTTGAGACTTAACACTTTTCAAAGTTGTTAAAGGGCAGTTAGCTATATATTTCCTAATGCAAAAAGGTGAATTTCCTACCAGCTTGATGGGTTTTGAATTAGCTTTGCACAGGCACCATAAAAAGAAAACCACGCTACAAGGCGTAAAGCAATGCTTGCCAAGTGCTGGTGAATATTCCAGGTCACTTACTGGCCCCAGAGAAACACTTTAACAAATGCAGTGCCTGGGGACTGTCCCCTACCCTTGAAAAGGTGGCTCTCCTTGCACAGGACGACTGTTGCTATGCGGCAGTAATCCAGGCTGACTCGTACAGTGGAAGACGACTGCTCTGACCGAGGTGTTTCCAAAGACTGTGTCTGCAGCAATTCTTTATATAAAACCGCAGTAACTATTTAACTTCAATTCCGTATCAGCTCAAGGCTTAGTTTTATTATAATGAAATGCTGTGAGCCTGGAAACAGCTTCTTGAAACCAATATATGTATGTTTATTAATACATTGTATTTGGACTATTAATTTATGAACACATTATGCTGCCAGTGTCTGTTTAAGAACAAAGTAGTAAATACTGCATTTTACTTACACAGCATTTGCTTACCAGGCACTGACTCGTAACAGTTACACACCTCTGCCTAAACATGACCAGCAGACTTCCCTGTTTCATTTGAAGACAATACTTGTCCTTAAGAAAAAAACAACGCAGGTTCAATGCTAACAAGTTGAAGACAGTTCCTCTCCCTCCTCCTCCCATTCAGCTCGCTTAAGAGAAGAGGAACTGTGCAGCCCTTTCACGTGGAGGGCTGGAACCAAGGCAGGCATCCCCCCGCCCCCGGCACCCCCCAGCACAAGGACTGGCAGTAGCCCATCCTATGTTCCCATTAGCGTGGGATCTAAGGTGTAAAAACCCGCCAAGAAAATTATTATAACACCTTTTTCTCCTATTCCACTCGAAGAAAAGCAGCAAGCATTGCTTTCACCTAGCCTTGTACAGATGATTGTCCGCTAGCTTACCGCGTCTCCTAGCAAACAGGATGGTAGACATACATCCCTGTTACAAGTTGCTCTTCAGTAGAAGTTGGGTAACACAGGCTGTTAAATATTTATGAAACTAAGCTGTATACAAAGAGGACCAAAGAACAGGAGTCTAAGTTAGAAATGTAAGTCTGACACTCTCGTGTTGGGTGTAACTGTACAGATGTTGCTGAGCTATTTGGTTTTATGCTGTGATAGACAAATCCTTATTCTTTGTAATTTAAGGCATTAAAACTCATGACAGATTGTTCCTTTGTCAGAAGTAAAGGTAGTAGTCACCCCCTGCGTTCTGCAAGTTGCCAGCAAACTGCCTGAAGTGTACAACACTGCCTGCCAAAACAGAGCTTTAGTCGCTACTTGCAACTAGGCTGTCGGATGTTGTAATGCTTAATATCAAAGAATGCTGTGGAGCACACTTGCTGTGAAGAATTTCTCTGATGAGCATGGTAGGGAATCCGTTACGCATCTCATTGTTGTTAATTGCCATGCCTGTGTGAAGTGAGAATGTATAAAGGACTCTTCTTAGCTTTCCTTACCTCATTTTGTCTAGACGTGTTGCATTTTGATGAAGAGATGATGTTTCTCTTTTCCTTAGAAAACTTTTAGAATGTCTTGTGATATTTATTAACAGCCAGCCAGTCTTCTGCTCTCCAAAATGAATGTTTTGCTTACTGAGCCAGTAAAATTCCCTCCTTCCTAATCGAGGTGTTTAAAAATTCAGTAGACCTGTCACTAAAATTGAGCCACAGGTAAATACAGATCAAGGCCTTTGCCGTTGGCAATAGCAGCTGCCTATTACTGCGTCCTTTTGTCAGAATTTATTTTGATTTCACTGTTGTCCTCATCTGTGTCTGCAGAGGCTTAAAGGGAAGCACACGCCCGTAGGTCTTAGGGTTTTTTACCTACCACAGACCAGAGAACTTCAGGCTCGGCACACGTTGTTTCTGCCTAACAGAACTCAGACAAAGTCCACACCGCTGGTAAGGTTATTCGACACACGAGAGGAAATCAAGTTGCACGTGGAATATACTTCTGTCAGAAAGGGTCTCCCTCCTGGCTCTGCTGAAGAAAGGCTACAGACAGTTCTTTCCTGAATTTGTCAGATGAGCGAGTACTGTCTGCGTGCGTGTTCTTGTAACAAGCCCAAACCGGCATCGGGGTAGCCGTGTCCTCGTAAGGTGCAACAATGACACAGCAAATGCCATCTCCTGTTTAGCAAGGTCTTACTGACTTGAAGGTCATCACGTACCGCTAACACGGGGACGCCCTTCTAGCCAGGAAGCTGCTTTGACGCCCGTATTTGTGAGGTCTCAACCCTGCTGTGCTGAAGGAGCTGGAAAGTTCACGCAGACCGTTTCCGAGTCAGATGGGGGGAGCTCGTGGATACGACACGATGCGTAATCCCGCTCAGTTAGGAGTTTTAAGACTAGCCTGACGCACTAGGTTTGGTTAAGCTGCAGATTGAAACACCTAAAGGCGTAAGGAAGACCACCACATTAGTGCAAAATTCGGCTGTTCTCCTCTCTAGCTGTCACTAGTAGTCCTTGACGCCACAATAGGTGCCTGGCAGCAGCATGTCCGATGGAGGGAGGGATTGAAATTTGGCGTTTGAAGCAGCACGTCAGTTTTTAGCTGTGGCTAATTTTAGATCCTACCTGAATGTACCAAACTTGCCTCAAAGCATGGAGTCCCTCCGCTACATCCGAAACAGGAAGAAGAAGAAACAAAAGAAGCATTTGGTTTGGATGAAAGGAAAGAAAACTATTTGCCTTCAATTCCGTTTATGTAAATAGACATTTGAAGTGGCAAATACCACCATTTCTTCCCTTCTAGATCTATTTGCCTCTGCCTGTACATATCCAGCTGGCTTGGTTTGTGGGGACCAGTCTGTATCTTGTTTCCTGGTGTGTGCTGTACGCAGAAGATGTCTTACTTTTGTCTGTAGTGTTTTACAATTTGGGTTTTGTCTTTTTGCTTACTTTTTTTGTATCTCACCCTTTGAATAAAATCAAGTGCCCTACATTAAACAAACAGAATCACTCGTCTTCAGTTAAATCCATTTAAGAATAGTAACCCCTATGGAAGTTAGGGGCAGTTTGGACAGAGCAGAAAAAACACAGGGCTTAACTCGCCTCTCTCCTAACGGGGCAGGCTTTTTTTCATGTCTGAGAATATATTTCAACTGCCCTTTCCTAACCATGATTTTGCCACTAACCAAGAAGAAAGCCCTTAAAATACCCCTGAGGCCAAACAGTCATTCTACCTTAATTCTCGTTTAACTACCTCTTTTCTGTCACCAGGCAAGACAAAAATCACAGTCAACACAGCCCACGACCTATCCTTAGTGAACATTACACACATTCCACAACTTTCAAAGCTTACGCTTTCTTTTTCAAGAACGAAGCCTGTTTGGGTAACATCAGGCTGCTTTGCAAACCCAGCAGTGGAGGGCTACGACACAGATGCTGAGACAGCACAATTGAGCGCACATTCTTGTAAGACAACAGCTGGGGACTTGGAGATTGTTCATGTCTAAAAAATGCCTGGATAACTTTGTAAGCGAAACCCACAATGACAAAAGACTGTCTGAAATTGCCCCCCCTCCTTCAGTCGGAGCCATTCATGGATTAATTTCCTCAGGGACCTTCACCTCTCCAGGGGAAGAGCATCAAACAAACACGGTCATCTATTTTCCTAGCTAAAGTGGGCAGCATGGACTTGGCTCTTCTCACCAGTACCTCTGTGCCGTGGTTTCAGCTGGGATGGAGTTAACTTTGCCAGCAGCTGCCGTAGTGCCGTGGTTTGGGTTTGGGATGGGAATAGTGTGACAGCACAGTCGTGTTAGTTGTTGCTGAGCTCTCAAGACCTTTTCTGCTCCTCACACCGCCCCACAGCAAGGACTGGGGGGCACAAGGAGTTGGGAGGGGACATAGCTGACCCCAACTGACGGAAGGGATATTCCGTACGATACAATGTCATGCTCCGTATATAAAGCTGGGGAAGGGGGGGGGGGACGTTTGAAGTTACGGCATATGTCTTCCCGAGTGACCATTATGGAGCGCGGCTGTCCTGGAGATGGCTGAACACCCCCCCCACCCAAGAGAGCAGGGAATGAGTTCCTGGTTTTGCTTTGCTTGCGTGCATGGCTTTGCTCTACCTATTAAACTGCCTCCATCTCAACTCACGAGTTTTTCCTCACTTTTACTCACCTGAGTCTCTCCCCCATCACAACTGTGGGGGGGTGAGCGAGCGGCTGTGTGGGTCTAGCTGCCGACTGGTGTTAAACCACGATGCTTTCCTGTACAGTACCAGTATTAAAAGGTCACAAGGGTACTTTTAAGGCCTATTGCCTTGAAACAATGCACATACGTCCTTAATATCAGAAAGCCACTGTGTGCAGAATCTTCCTGAAGTGACTCCAGGGCTGCACCACCCCCAGTCTCTCATTTGGCACAAGACTATTCACTCCTCCGGCTACATGCCGCAAAGCAGAGAGTAGAGATTCTCATCAGCTGCTGTCACGGGGCTATCTGCATTTCCAGTCACACCAGGGAGGGGACAGGGGACCCCCCTGTTCTTTAATACATCCCAAGTGCCATGCTGTGGAGGGCGAGGGAGCTGCATCCGAACAGGTAACCACGGGACGCTGCCAGGGTTCGCATTTGCTCATTTCTCCATCTGGGCCGTCTAACCACACACGTTATACAGCACATTTAATTTAAGCTAATAAAAATGGCAGTGAGAAGACAAAATGCAAAGGGACACATCCAAGCTCCTTAGCAAGTCGGTCCTGAGCTCTGGCTGCAAGAAAGCCATCTCCTTAAATCCCGATGAGGCTAAACGCAGTAAGATGAGGGGCAAAGGACCTGCAGGCCTTTTGCACAGGAACTCTTCAATCCTGTGTAGAGTTGGCCTCATGCAAGATGGCATTTGAAGATAAATAAGCTCCCAGAAGCTGAGTGAGATTTACAGAAGGGCATAAGCATTTGGTTTGAATAAATTAGACTAGATTGTCTGCTCCAAAGCACTCCCAGGCCCCTCTAGAGCAACCTGCTTCCCGACATTTACCCTTCACATGCTTCCACCGCGTGTGGGTGTTCGACACAGCTCCAGTGCTGAGCCTCAAGCTGCTCACTGTACACACTCGTGCAAGTTTCTTTCATTTACCAATGTTTACCTTTTCTGCTGTAAAGCCATGCTCACCCTTGCTTGCAGGAGAACTGCACGTAGCCAAGACCCTGGGAATGGTGTTTATTCAACACCCTATTCTCTTTCTCTCTGCTAAACTGTTTTTCACCACTGCAGAGCACACCTGTAGCCCCGTACAATAACTGCTTGCACAGAAAATGCCCACATACACCTGGGACTAGAGAAATGCCACCCGCCCACACAAAAAAAAAAGCCAGTTAGTTCTCGGGTCACTGTAAGGCGCTCACTGGGGAAGCTGCAGTCCGTAGGGTATGCTATGGGCAATGCGTTCTTACGCATGAGTCTGATCTGCGGCGCAGGGCTGACTGGTGTCCGTAGACCACACTTCGTGGTTTGAGAAAAGTGACTGTTCCTTACGCCACCTCAGAAAGAGGTGAAAGCTGTTTTCTAATTTTTTCCCCCTAAGAAAGCAGGCAGCCAGTCATCGCAGCGGTGTGAAGATACACAAAGTGAATGAACTACCCTACTTTGTACAGAGACCAGCAGTACAGACCACAAGGCGTTCTGGGGGGACACCGGTACGGAGTGAACAGCCCAACCTGCTGAGCTTGTGGGTCCTGAGCTGGTGGTTTCGCCAGCCCCACAGCATCACCGTGCAGAGCCATAGCAGCACCCCTCGGCATTCAGAGCATTAACGAGGATTTATGGGCCTTCGCTTTAGCGACAGCTGACCGGCCTTGCTGGGAAACATTAAAAAATGCTGTATGGGGATGGAAATTCATCTCAGTGGAGCATCCTGGCGAGTTCTACTGTTGAGTAGCTGCCTTCCCGTTGCCCACACACCCTTTGATGCTCTTCCAGCATCTCCTTGCTGCTATCACATCTATTTCTGACTCACCACATTTCCAGCTCCCACAGCTTGGAAGGTCCAACAAGCAACACACTGCAACAGCTCGGCTTCATCTCCCATCTCAGCTACAACTCCTGTGCAATCTCTGCCCACGCTGCCCCTGAGGCCACCCCAACCTTCTCATCAGAGGACTCCCCAGGAGCCCACGTTGCTCTGCCCAGCCGGATGTGTTTCATTTATTGGACAGGAGAGCATCGCTGTCCCTTCCCAAAGCAGCGAGAGGTGCTGCTTTAGTGGCACAGTCAAACACAGAGAGGGAGAGACTGCAGAGACAAGAGATCATTCACCACCATCGGAGGCACAGCCGGCGCCTGCACTTGGACAATCCGGCTTCTTCAGCTCCAGCTCAGACATAAAAGCAGGGTTTCTGAACTACTGCAAGCCTGACCCAAAAGCTGTCCCCTGTGCTTATAAAGAGGCTATTTCTGACCCATTTCTGTGCATTTATCAGATGATTAGAATATATTGCAGGCATTTGAAAAAACAAAGGAGAAGAAAAAAAGCAAGCTGACTTGCCAAGATGGTCCATTCAGTGCTGAAGAGGTTATCCAGCCTAAGAGAAAAATCAGACCCACAAGTCAGACGTGACGGGACTCCTTCCCCCCTCCTCAGTCTCATTCTTTATTGTTTAGGTCAAATAAAATATGTTCCCATGGTCCTTACAAATTCCTATGGAAACAAGTTTAAACAAACAAGCTGCTAGCCTGTGTCTGGACAGCAAGCAGCGGCATTGCTTTAACACAGGATCCGAAAAGCGGCAGTGAGCCCAGACGCACTAGAGACACTCACAATACCACCACAGCTCAGAGCTAAGAGCCAATTAGGCTCCCAAGCGCTCCCGTGCATCGGGAGGTACATGCGGACCATGTGCAGGACGGGTGGCAGCGCGGCGGGCCCGGCCAGCTCGTTCTGAGCCGTAGGAGGGTGCCCAAAGACCTTACTAAGGAGAAAATTACCCTGCACAGGCAAAACCCCACACCTCGGCTGTACCAAAATGATGCTGCAGCTCCTGCTACAGGGAACAATCAGCAAATCTGCATGGGATGCACCTAAAATCTCCCTGCTCTTCTCATTTCCATCTGTGCCCAGAATTAACCTACACTAGATGAGAGTGTGTGTCCAGGGGCAGGGGATGCGCCAGAGCCTCCTGGCTGGAGCAAGCTGGCAGCGGACGTGCCAGCTCCGCCTCGACAGATCTCTGCATCCTCAGCAGAGCAGGACATGGGACACAAGAGTGCTTGCAGAGGACAGCACGCTCCAGCAGCCTCTCCACTTCGGTGGCACCACATGCACCAGTGAGTCATTGCTAGGAAGGAGAAAGGAGACGCTGCCTCTCCTCCCTTCTGACACCAGTTGCCAGGTGAACAAGCCTTCCCAAGCACACAAGCAGGTGCTTTCTAGCACCCAGTACTGGGCGAGACACTGTCTTCCTGCACAGGATGACTCACACCGCATTGGCAAACGCCAAGGATGTGCCTGGAAGTTGGTTTCATACCCAAAGCCACCCATCAGGGCTATCAGCATATGGCTACCGGCACACCCGCACTGGGAAAAGCCAGCTTGAGCTACACAACTTCCTCCCCAGCACTTGCAGCCCCACCACGATACCAGTGCAAGAGCACTGCCAGAACAGACAGAATGGCCCCTGTGGTCACTGGCTGGACCGCTCTGCTGTAAACTGTGGCAGGCACTCACATTCCTTCTTGCATTTTTTTGCAGCATCTCCTGTCCTCAGGAAGGCATGCATCTCTAAGCCCAGCCAGAAACACTGCTGAAAATTAAAAATCTCTTCTATCCAAACAGCCCCAACTGGTCCACCCTGGGAAAGCTTAAGACACACGTGCCCCATGCCAAGACAGGACGTTCAGAGGGTGACCTCCCTGGTAATGTAATTTCAAGCCTGGGCTGTCAGCTATCGCCAGGTGGAACGCAAGGGGGATTTCAGAATTGCACAAAGCTGGGAATTACACACACAGGAAAAACTCCAACAGAACCACACCACCAGGAGTCACAGGTTTCAGTGACCCGGTGAATGCGTATTACACCCCTCGCTGATCGTGTTGCAGAAGGAGAATGGCAGTCCTCATCCTCCTCCTCTTCATAGGTCAGGCTTGAGCCTGCAGAACAGCCACGTCACCTCCCTTAGCATAACTGGCAGACAGCCTTCAGGAAGGGCTCACGACAGGGCTTAAAATGTAGGATGAATTAATTGCCTCGAGGACTGTCCCTGCAGGACCACATCCAAGTAAGGCAGGGGGCAAGTGGGTCTTGAGGCTGACATGAGCTAACCGAGAAAGGCGCCTGCTTGCAAGCGGAGCAGCTGGGGTTGGGGAGGTATTTTTGCTGTGGGGCTGGATGGACACAGGAGTCGGGGTAGGTATCAGCAGGGACTGAAGCCATCATCCCCCTCCAGGTGCTGCCAGCCAGGAACAAGGGCTCGTCACCGTCCCAAGCGTCATCCCGGGCTTTGCTAGCCTAGCTGAGAGGGGGCAGGAATGGGTTCAGGGAGTGCCCGCAGGCTGGGTCTCACCTGGGTGAAGCCGCAGGAAAGTTACCTCCTGAAAGGGGAAGGAGGCAGAGGCCTGGGGGCAAGCGTCTCTCCCCCAGGCACTGCTGGATCCAGAAAAGGACATCTGTCCTTTCCCCTCCTAATCTAGATTGGAAGGTTATTGTTCAGTCACTAGATGCCACTTTGTGCCGTGTAAGGTGCCACTGAAAGGAAGGCATGGCTCCTGGTGAGCAGGCAAGACAAAGCAAGAGCTCAAACCTGCTCCTAAATCCATTGCAGCTTAAAATCTGTCACGTCTCTCTAAGAAGTGTTCCGTACCTCATCACTTTACCCTTCCCGTTCAGGTTACCACGTGTCCAAGTGGTATTGTGGCCAATGCCTACATGGAAAAGCAATAAAGCAAGTAATTTATTTGTAGCTGTCTTCAGTTTAATGCACCAGCTGGTTTGTAGCAGGCCAGCAGCCAGGGGGTTGTGGATAACTGGAGGTACACTGGTCACAGCTCTGAGAAAAACTGTTCTTGAGTAGATGTGGGTGGTTGCTATTAGCGTAGGAAAAAGAGAACTGCAGCGAGACCTGGGCTTTAACACCATGGAAACATCAGCTAAGAAACAATTTTCTCATCCATAGGAACAAGCAGTGAAACATTCAGTTGGGATAAGGGCTCACCAGCCTGGGGATGCTGTGGTCTTTGACATTTTCTGCTTGTTCCAGTGACTATGGAAAGCACTATATAAAGTCCTGTTCCAAAGGGAAATATCTGCCATTATTCTATGGCTGGAAAAATAGAGGAAGAACTACAGCTGCTCCTAAGACCGCATAGTCTGGGTGGATGCTGCTTCCCAGAATGGAAACAGGTAGAAAACCCCAAAGCGAGGGGTCCTGCGTGACCACAGGCAGTTTCACAGCAGCACCCGACCTGGCACAGAGCCTGCAGCTGACACTGCTAATTACGCTGTCGGTACCCAACACAAAGGAGTTTGGGGGTTTGTGCCCCAGACTCTTGGTCCCTTCATGGCCACCACTTTACCAAAGGCCCAGTGCGAGGTTGTTTCATGGAGAAACACCAGCCAAGACCAGACCAGTTTCAGTGCCGGACTTGCAGCTAATGACCCAGTTTGCGGCCTGCCCAGCGTCTTT
Organism: Ibidorhyncha struthersii; assembly: GCA_013398815.1. Classification (NCBI taxonomy): domain Eukaryota; kingdom Metazoa; phylum Chordata; class Aves; order Charadriiformes; family Charadriidae; genus Ibidorhyncha; species Ibidorhyncha struthersii. The sequence goes on from VZSZ01004355.1 coordinate 45,950, forward strand.
CAACAGTAACTGCATCTCAGTGTCCCAAAAATACAATCTCTGATTCACAAACACCTGACTTCCCCCTAGGGCTGCACAGCTATTTGCAAACTCCCACCGCGGTCCCAAAGGTGCAGAGGAGGTAGAGTTAGCCTCTCTAGTCGTTAACAGACAGGCAAGAAAGAGGAGCAGAGCTACACTACATCACACATCCCCTGAGAGCAAGGATTAACCCCCTCATCATGCCGCGTTTTCCTGTAGTATCTCAGTTACAGTGAGTAATCCCATCGAGTCTGGATGGTTATCCTGCGTGCACAAAGTCCTCCTTTGTTTAAGCCCAGAATTAACACCGCAGAAAGCAGATATCCTTCTCTCTGGGGTTTTTCCAAGCCCACCCTACATTTTCTGCGCCTGACAGGGCTGAAGCACCGGCTGTTTGCAGCAGTGCCCCCGTTCCTGGGTGCCGGATCGGCACTCCTTGCCACAGCTGGTGTCCAAGCATGGCCGCACCTCTCTGCTCAAAGGGCTGTTCTTTTCATGGCTGCCTGTGCTTTTTGCAGGTGGACCGCATTGCCGCCTCCAGAGACTGAATGCCATCGCCGCTTCGCCACTGTGTGAGCAACTCGCCTCCCGTGCAGCTGTCCGAGAGCCTCCAGGAGAAGGAGCGAGAGGGGTGAGCTGCAGGCACCCAAAACAACGTCCCTGGGCTGCCACCGTCTCTGCCCACTCCCAGGCGCCCTCCCTGGCAGCAACGAGCATCAGTCGGGTCCTGTCTGCTCTGCGCGGCACAGGCTGGCCCCAGATTTGAGTGTTTTGCACCGAGTAAGGCATAGAAGATCCCCTTAGACAAGTGACAGTCACCAGATTACTCAACTTGCTGGTTGCATTTTGCACTGCAGTTCTTGCCTTGTTTTTAGGTTTTAAGCAATAAAAGTCTCCAAAGATGCCTTGATTTTTAAAACAAATGCCAAAACCCAAATGCCAAAGTATTCTGCTTTGGAGATGCCAGTTTGTCTTTCTTCTTGGATGGTTTCTTCCCTTCTTGGCTTCTGCAGCCTGAGAACAAAGCCAAGTTCACGACTCCCCCCAGCTCTCCCTTCTTTCTTCTTTGTCACAAGAGCCTGGCTGGACGGCCCTGCATCTCGCTTCCTACGTTTAACACACCAGTCCCACGCAGACAAGAACAACTAGCCAAAAAGAAAAACCCCAAACCTGCTGAAACATCTATGGCAAGCTCCTGGGAGTGGAGAAAAACCATCGCCTTCCATACGATTAGATTAGAAAACTACAAACCCAGTATGAGACGCAGAGGAGTGGCGGCTTGCTGTGAACACTGTGGGGCTCGGATGTCTAGACGCGCCTCTCGGCCCAGTGAGGAACATTGCTTACAGGGACCGTTGTCACTGACAGGCTGAGGACGCAGCTAGGAAGATGTGAGGGGTCTGATTTGCAGAAGCATAAAGCTCTCATTGCTATAAACCCAGCGGGTTATGAATTCCTGAAGGTATCAAGCACCAAGTCAGCCAGAATAACCCCAGATCCCACTTGGTCCCTGGTCACAGGTCAGAGATCATCACTGCCCGGCAGTTATTACCCAGAGACAACCACCCAGACCATGTAGCTGGGACAACTACCAGCATTTTGCACACGCAGTGTTCCCATGGGTGCCGTTCAGGACTGAAACTCTTTTGCAAAGTGCTCTGAGCTTTGAAAACACAGATCTCGGGGAGGAAGTGAAGGAGGCGTTGGTGTGATACAAGGCAATACTTGAGGCTGGCTTGCACAACTACAGGATTTCAAAGGCAGTAAGTTCGGGAGCCTTCATTTGCCTCCATCTGCTCGCAGCCCTTTGGAGTGAAAGATCAAGCTTTTCTGTTTTTAAACACAACCCAAGATGCTCAGTCACACACCTCTAGGCACCAAAGCTTCAACCGACCTGCGACAGTGCCATGAGAGAGGGGTGGGTGGCACAGTTGTGCCCAAGGCTGCCCACAGACCTACACATGACCCGCTGCCACCCCCAGAGCGCCTGCAACCTGTTGACAGCAGGTTTACCAGGGTCCCTGTTTTCCTCGGGGCACCGAAGCACACGGCGCACAGCCTGCCTGCCCGGCCCCCAGTGCGCTCAGCTGCGTCAGCTCTAGCACCGCCACTGCTCTGGAGAGTACGGGAAACCCCTGGCACGTGGGCTGTTTCAGTTATAACTCAGTCGTTAGCCCAATTCAATCAATATGACTTAGAACGTGGAAAAAAAATTATCTAAAATGTAACAAATGAACCCCCCCAAAATGTTTAAGCAAACCCAGACTGTTTCGACCGCCCTGGGCTAGGAAGCTGCACAGGTAGCTGTGCCTCCGGGTCAAGAGCATAAAATAAAAATAAAAAATGATGATAATATGGTGATAAAATCACCCAAAAAATGGTGATAGAATTAAAAGACGTGAAGACAAAGCTCATTCTCTAGCAGAGGGCAACCTATTGCAAGTGAGAGGAAATATTAACTACAGCAGCGCTGCAGAGGTAACTCTGAAGACAGCGGATGAGTTTTCCGCCTGACTCATCACACTAATTTGCACAGGCACCCAGTGGCAGCGCAGATGCTTCGGGGCTGACGTAAGACACTGCCGAAAGGGGGAAATCTTTCCAGTTGCTTCAGCAACTTCAGCTTTGGATCGGGCTGTGCAGGGGGGATGCGGGACTGGAAGAGATCTTGTGCCTCCAAGCCCGGGGTCACCACGGCGCCGAATCCCACCCTCAAATCAAATGCGTACTCCTAAACCAGGGCCGCGTGCCCCTGTGCTGTTCCATGTCAGCCCTGGAATATCCCCGCTTTTCCTGCCATCTTGAACAAGAGCGTGGTTGCTGTTTGCCAGAACCACATTTTAGGATAACAAAGGACAGTTGTGTGTACGTGAAGGTAAATCTCCCCTCTCCTCCTTGCACTGTTTTCAAAAGCCTCGCGCAAAGGCCTAAATGAACAAGCTGAGCTGCACTCAGCCTACTTGCATCGGTCACCGTCGTACAGGACACTCACTCACACCGTGGGCCGCATCTAGTACAAATCTGTTCCTCTGATTGAAATTCATCTCAAATAATTAATACAGAGCAAAAATATTTCCAGGCTGTACCAGCCTAAATTAGACTGACAAAGCAAAGCTGGAAAAACCCCTGATGCTTCCCTGCAAAACTGAAGCACCAGCAGCGCAGAAGTGTGTCCAAAGGCTGCTCGAATCCCTCCCGCAGCAGTTTGTCAGCACCATCACCAGCAGATCCGCTCCTGCTGCAAACCTGCGCAGCCGTGCCAGACATTGCTCCTCCAGACAACATCCCCCTCTTCCATTGCCTACAGATCCTCTAAACTTCTCCAGCAGCCTGAAGATGTTCCTGTCTGCCCTAGCGCATGGCAGGCAACTGCGAAACCCTGCAGGATTTATGCATTAGCAAAGTGCAGGACTTTGAACTTGCCAGCAGAGAGGAGTATCCCACCCCCAGCTGCAAACCCGTCCGAGGAGCTGCGTGAGCGTGGAAATGGCTTTCAGCGCAGCTCATCTCTTTCACCTCTTTTCTTCTACAGAAAGGGAGGCGGAGGGAAAAAAAAACAAAACCCAACCCAACATCCTGAGCTTCCAGTGAAGTGATTTATCACTGAGCTGGCTGCAGACAGACAGACGCACATCACCATTGCAAATGAGTCTGGCCTAACTGTCTCCCCAGGGGAGTTAGCTGCGATTAAATCATATTCCAACGACGGCAGAAAGGGAAGGAAAAAAAGAAGTCAGGAATTTTTGCACAGGAAATAGATGGAAGAGGAGAGGAGAGGATTAAACAGGAGTGGCGTATCAAGTGTGAAAGCCATGACCTGTCCACTGCTCTCCAGTGCAGTTTCTGCCCTTCTCCTTCCATAGTCTGGGGCAGAACTTTATTGCCACAGGGGCAGGTACCTGCTGGGAGCCAGGGGCCCCCATTGCCACAGACTCCTCTCCCGACGGTGGTGAAATCCCTCTCTCCCCGAGGTCTGTGCAAGCTCAGCAAGCCCAGAAGGAGTTGGCATTACTTGAATCCACATCACATTTCTGCAGGCGTTCGGAGGAATACGCGTACAAGGCGGGGAGCGCAGGAAAAGGAACATCCTCACATCATTCACTTACAGGGAAGGTCTTCTGCACATGAACACGCTGCCTGTGATTAAAACGATCCCAATGAACTTAAGAACAAGTCTGTGTTTGTTTTAGCTCAGAATTATTTAAAAGAGGATTGTGCTAAACATATTTACTTCCTGAACTGATTTTATTCGCAGGCAAGGATGAACCAAGAACCAGGACATGCAAAGTTCCCATCTCCATTGTAAAGAGGAGCACACCATTGCAGGACACACAGTTGTCCCCAGTTGCCACTGGCCTAACTGGTGGGGAAACCACTCAGAGAAACTACCCCACAGCCTCCAGCCACGAGCACCCATCAGATAAGCTGTCTAGAGAAGGGATCTGTACAGCTGTATGACAATTACTCGGCTCTGCCAAGTCTGGCATGTTTTAGACACGTGCGTTAGAGCCTACAGTAACATCGGTCAGTTTAAAAAATACATTCAACCTTAAAAAGGCTGCTAGTGAAAAGAAGAAAAAAGGAAAAAAAAGGTTTCTTTTTCATTTTTGGCCAAACCACAGTTTTCAGTAAATATTCTTTTTCAGATAAATAAGTTGTTGTTGTTGTTTTTAAACAAATAAAATAAATAAAGCTCGCTTGTTAAAGCCCAAATCCAAATTACTTTTTAGGGAAATGAAAACATTTCCCTTCGGCTTTTCATCAGCATTCCCCTCCCCGCTAAATACTGCGGTAAGCACAGGCAAGAAAAGAAGACCTCCACAAAACATCCTGCCTCTGTGCAGGCAGCTCTGCCCTCCAAAATATCAGTGGTCGCTGACATCGGGCTCTGCAGCTCCGTGCCCCTGTCCCCCGCAGAACTGCCGCCCCGTCTCCCACGCGTGCTCTGCTCTGGGAGCGCGGCCCCGGCTCACCACTGACCTTTGGAGCCACGGGGAAGTTTTGTTTCCTCCTTGGCAATGCTACGCGGAGATTTGTTTAAACTGGTTCCCCANTCTGAGGCGTCAGTGTTTGCAACGATACGGTTCTTTCTCTAAATCTAGATTATTGTGTTCTCACGACCTTTGCCTCCTAACACCGAAGTGGGCTAGTGGCCTCCCTACCTACTGTTCTGGTCCAGATCTGCGTTTACCCTACAGAATCAATGGGTTCTCTGGCGGGTTTCCAGCAGTTCGTGCCTTCTTTTTTGTTTCTCACATTCTGGTCTGCTTCTTATTTATTTAATTTTATGTTGTGGGAATGTAAAAATGTGCCACAGTGGATTAGGCCGGTGGCCTGGGTGGTCCAGCACTTGGCCTCAGCTGGCGTCTGTTTCAGCCAAATTATTTCAGTAAGAAATCATTCCGAAGAGGTATAAAGCAAAGGCCAAATCCTACAGCCCTTACTCAGGCAAAAATCCCTGCAGAGCCGTGAGGGGCAGGATGCCCCAGCGCTTACAGCACCGGCAGCCTTCTCCAGACACAAGCCCCTTCTCTTCTGCAGCTCACTGCGATGCAGACACCTGTGTCAGCACGGGACGGATTACCTCTACAAGCAGGAGTCATGCAACTCTGCCCATTCTAGAGATGGGGATGCACAAATTAAGCAAACAGGAAAATCTCTGCTGGAAAAAGGCACAGACAATGACGCAGGACCCTCTGATTTATGCCACCCAGCCACCGAGGGGTCCTGAGACCACAGGCTGCAGGAACGTACGCGTGATGGTGCTGTATTCTGCTGCACCGCAATGGCAGGAGGGATCTGCAGATACATTTCCCAACAGGGCACAGCGCAAGCCGGGTGGACACCCTCCGTATTCCCCCGGTGCTTTCTGACTGTCTAAGCAGCCCAGAGAAAACCCTCTCACCCCGGGGGTCAACAGCCACCCACTGCTGCAGGAACGGGAGAGAAACACCGGGCACAAAACTGCTCTGTTGCTGCCTACAGCCCACGCGCAGCAGCTCCTCTGTCGAAGACGGACGACAGAAAGCAAACGTGGCATTTCTCTGGCATTCAGGCACACGCTTCTCTCGGCTGTCTGGTGTATATGACACATGAGGCCCTTCTGTTTTATGAGGAAGTTTGTTATTGAAGGCCAGGCTTGGAAGGCTCTAAGCATGGCTACGGAGTCACAGCTGGAACAGGCATGAGATCAATATATCTGGAGACAAAGGGAAGCTCTTGCCAAGAGAAAAATCAAAAGTTGTTTCACAAGGGGAGCCAGATTCCCTTCTAAGGCATCCTACAGATCAAGGCCTAAATCCTGGAGCGCTTGCCTTGGCCCAAGTCCTACTGTACCACACTCCCAAACATACATCAACGCTACCTGGAGGACAAACAGCAGCTTTGCAAAGCTCCGAGTGTTGCTGTGGCCTCTCCTACCCGCACTGCAACGGGGAACAGCGCGCCGGCGGCCCGCAGTGTGCACGGTGAAATGAGACTCAATTAGATCCATTACATATGCAGGTGTCAAGATACTTTTGTACCATCACTTCACACTGTGGCCCAGACTACTAAGCAGCTTGGGGAGTTTTCACGGTTTGCAGAGGAGCTTCAGATCGTAGCATACAGTTACTGACACTGGTCCTCCCATTTCCAAGATGCTTCTCAGGAATGTCTGAAAAGCTTTTGGCTTTGGGAAGAAAACCCAAGCCCTCACTCCCCTTTAACATTTGCCTTTCATTTGTTCCCACATGTCAGACAGAACAGCCCCGCACAGGGAGCTCCTTTGTCTGCTCGGCCTCTGCATGGAAACAAGACGGGATGGGGTACTGATAGCATCAGTCACGAACAGCAGCCAGAGCAGCGCTTGCTTAGTCACTATCTCTGATGTCTTCCATTTATAGTGGGCACTCTTTAAAACCTTGCCAATTTGGCCTCAGATAAGTAGACAGAGTTACCTCCATATTTGCAGCATTACCTAAACTTTCCCCTGCTCGTTACAGAGAACGTTTGGGTGTTTAAAGAACCAGCAATCTGTTAACAGGAACTAATCCTGGGTTTCTTTTTCAAAAAGCCCCAAAGACTATGCAGTCGTGCCAGCCCTAACAGAACAGCAACGGAGCCGAGATGGAGCTATAGGGGATGGCACTAATCAGGGTCCTGGCCCCAGGTCCTCCGGCACGGCTGAAGGACACCGGCACCATGAGCGATGCCCGGGCTCCCGCACAAAGCCAGCACCAGACCTGGGGGCAGAAGCACAAACCTCTTCAGTGAACATGTGCAACACCTGCTTCGAGTCGTTAACCATAAATGCCGAAGGAATGTGGAAACAGCTTGTGAGGTAGCAGATGGCCAGGTTTTAACTATTAAAACTAGAAGGCTCTCATTGTAACCTGTTATTCCAGTCACCTGAGCTCCAATTTTATTTCTGAAGCAACAAGTGCCACCACCAAGTCTGCTCCAGGAGCCTCCATTTTATATCCTCCAAATCTGGCTTTTCCCCCGGCCCTGGGGGATGTGGGACGCCATGGGTCACACGCATTGCTGCTGTCTGGGAAATGGGTGGCATCACCAGTCATTGGACATAACTGGTTTCTTTTGCTGTGGACGCACCTCCAGACTGGTTTGCACCCAGAGAAGGGAACTGCACGGGAACCTGATTTCATAACGTCACTGACCTGGGCCAGGGAAGCCCCATTGCTCTGTAAAGCCAGAGGGACCGGGAACAAAATTACCGAGGACTTTGTTTTTGTTGCCTCTGAAGACTGACAGCGCCATGTGTGTTCTCACTTCACCCACTGTCATGGTCAAGAATTAAAATCGCATTTCTAACTCGCTGCATTATTTGGGTCAATGCAAATGACTCAGTCTCTTAAAAAAGCAGCTTATAAGAACTCCTGCAACCGAAAAGAAGAAAATAATGGTTTGCTGTTATGTTTTGAGGACAGGCTATTGTCATCGGAGTCTAAGCACCCAGGATGCAAGGAATAGCTCTGCCAACAACTACCTCTCTCATCCTTGACAGGTTATTTACCTCTTCATCCTTCTCTAACAACAACAACAACCAAAAAAATACTTATTTCATTTTGCAAGCCACTCTGAGCCAATTATTTTCAAGCAGGCTGGGGGAGCAGTCTGGACCAAACCATCCACATCCCCACCCAGACAGGAGCAGAGTCAGAGTCAGACAAGTGAGAATGACTTCAGAATTTGACCTTCTGAGCTGGACTGTTAAGAAAACAAACAAAAAAACTGTCTGATGCTACTACAGTTATTTCAATACATTTTTAGCAACTGCAAAGGCCTCCAGTTTCCATGACAGCCTGTGAAACAGGCATCTGTAATCACTATTACTTTAAGCCAACAGTGTATCTCTCTCACACACACAGACTCTAGTCTTACCCCCCAAAAAGTAACTACCATCAAATTCACACTGTATCACGTCAAAATAGAAATTCCCAAGTTCTGCCCTGTGGGCTTTTTCTGGCAGTCAGTGGAAATGCTGCCCATATATCTCACGCTGGCTCCCTTGGCTCCCCGCTGCCATGCTGCATTAGACAGCTAAAAATACCTTTGATCCATTCCTAATATTTTTTCCACATCTGCCGTTGCTGTAGCTACCAGAGCGCCTGCTATGCCATTCTGAATAGGGAGGGTGAGGCACTTTGCTCAGCCACGAATGCTGAAGGAACCGTCCAAAAACACGATCTCTCTATTAAACGCACCCTGTGAAACGCTCCCAGCAGCTCCTCTGAGCACAGGCGGGATTTGCCATGGTTTCCCAGGAGCAGAGGCAAACCTGGAATCAGGCTTTTCCCAAAACAGCTGCCCCTTCGCTGTCCCCAAGAAATACCCCTTTGCTGACACTTAATCCCTGACCCTGCTCCCGCTGACTCCTTGACACTTGTCCTAGTGACAAGCGATAGGACGAGAGGAAATGGGTTCAAGTTAAGCCAGGGGAGGTTTAGATTGGATATTAGGAAAAAAATTTTCACTGAAAGGGTTATCCAACATTGGAATAGGCTGCCCAGGGAGGTGGTGGATTCGCCATCCCTGGAGGTGCTTAAAAAAAGGGTAGAGGTGGTACTTGGGGACATGGTTTAGAAGTGGATTTGTCAGGTTAGGTTACTGGTTGGACTCGATGATCTTAAAGTCCCTTCCAGCCTCAACAATTCTATGATTCTGTGACTCCCCAGCTCTGCCCCACGGTTCTGATCCCCACCCCATGCCAACAGCACGGGTAAACATTTCAACATCGGGGCCAAACCAGGATGCAGGTGGCCGAGCGGAAGAAAAGGAACACCGATTTCTGATTTTCCTTTGAAAGTGATAATATCACAGCCCGTCAGGGTGCGTGTGAGCCCCACCGTAAATAAAACCTGTGAAACAAAACCAGCATTCTCCTCAGCTGTACCGCTTCAGTCCAGTCTGGAGCTTTTGAGATGTACAGAAATTTTAATTTTATCTGAACTCAGGAACTTCAGAGCCAAGACGAGTCAAAAAACCTCACTTTCCCAGAGTATTTTTCCCAGCTTTTCTTAAAAACAGTTCAAGGTTTGCCTACACAGGTCACAGCAATGGCAAGATAGGATATTACACGGCAATGCTGACCGGCAGACAGACCTTTCCAAGGCTCACATTTCACATGTCACCCATCACCAAAAACAGACTTAAGGAATGCAGACATACTCTATTTCTGCCTGGCTTTTACTTTCCCAGAGACTTTCCATCGAGTAAGAAAAAGGATCCTGACACCCCCACTCCCAGTCGTCTGCCAGTGAGCCCTGGGTGTGCAGAGACCACAAGATCTCACATGCAAGAAGAAATAAGCAATAAGCATCTTCTAGAAGCAGCTAAAGACATTCACACCCAGAGGCACGCAGCAGCAGGCCTCACGATGTGCCAGGAAGGATTTTAAATGGGAATGCAATGTGGAATATAGAAATCCCCAGCTTTCTTGCAAGTAAAAGTTACCTCATCTGCTAAGCTCAGTTTTCCACTCTCTGTGGTATTTTTGCATGCTACAGTTTCTCCATCCCTATTAATTCCTCCAGCTCTGGAAAAGGCGCCACTATTTAATGTCTGTGAAGAACTAGACCAATTCCCATTCAGGCTGCAGCACCGTTCGCTCGTGAGATGGTACGAGATGGCAGCTGGAGGCAGCGCAGGTTACAGCTCCAGCCTGCAGCCAGCACGAGCCGGGAAATGCCCTCGGCAGAGGGGACAGTCCTTCACTATCAGGGACACGTCACTTCGGGCAACACCTGCACTGACCAAGCGGCGTGAGAAAACTCCTTCCCCTTTCAGAGATACTGTACCTTCCCCTGCTAGCAAGAAGGACCTTTGAAAGTATTTAAACATAAAAAGATATTTAAATAATCTTAAGAAGTTTGTTCTGGCGGTGTGCTACAGTCTTTCAGCCACTGTCGGCGTCCAACATGATTTATTCTGTAGCTTGTGTTATTTTTACAAGTTATTTTATAGCTCTTTCTTCAAAAAAGTGCATTACACTCTCCAGCAACACTAACGACAAAAAGAGGATCCTGCTATGCTTTGAGTGTCACTGGTGTTTCCATCGCCCCCCCCTACAAAAGCCTTATCTATGACTCAGAAGGGGCTTTCTCTGCCAGAATTAGAAAAAAAACCCAGTAATTTCTTTTCCTGCCAAGAAAGGGACTCCTCAGCTGCCCATAGCCAGATAAGCCTGTGGAGGAACAAGCAGGGTTCACCCACAAGGAGAGCCCTGGGGGCAGAGCCCCTTTGCAGCCTCAACCCCAAAATAAAAGAAGTTGCTGGAAACGGCCCAGCCAGGACTCACCATTTTGCCTTCCTCCGGCTGCCGCAGGCACCATCCCAGTCTCCTTTACTTTCCCGCTCCGTAGACAAGCTGGATCCCAAGGCACTGTGTCACCAATGGCTCCAAGGTCACCTCACACAGGGACAAAGCCACCCGTTCCCTCCCTCCCTTCACAGCTCCGGCTCTGGAGCCCAGACCTGCTCCCAGGTGGGGCTCATTAGGGGAGACAGGTGGCTAATTAGGACCAAGACCAAGATGGGCAGTGGCCACATGCTCAGGGCTACTTAGCAGCCTCCTGTCCACATGTCCTTGCTTTTGGAGCAACTTTGCTCCAAAAAACCAAAAGTGTTCTGGTTGGGGAAATGTCCTGTTGCACATCTGGTGATCCTGTCTGCTGTGATGGGTTCCCTGAGCCGGGAAGGAAGAGTGTCCTGGGGCGGTGGGACTGGCAGCTGACGGAAAGGGCAAAGGAGCCTGTCTGGGTCTCGCTACAGCGTTTTTCTTAGTTTTTTTACTTCAGTGTTGTGATGGGACTTTATGCAAAGCTGTGCAGGCACTTCTGCACAAATGCATGCCCTGAAAGGCCCAGAGCTCCCGTCGCAGGTTTGCATCCTCTCTTCTGAGTTTGGGCTGTGCTAAGGTTTAACTTTCCTTGCAATTTTTTTTTCACCTGAACCCTTCTGAGGAAAGCAACTATGATTTTCTTTGACAGTCTCCATTTAAAAAGCAGCTTTTGTCTGAGCGAGAGAGCAGGACCTGTTGAGTACTGTGGTTTCCCTCTTTGCATTTACTAGATTCAAGTTTGGTTTAAATAAAACACAGCAAGAAAAACGCAGCCTGAGCTGAGACTTGCAAGGTTTGATGTGCTGAAGAAACTGCTTGCTCACGTTTTCGGAGGAAGCTAAAAGGCCTGAGCGTGCATGCTTTGCTGAAAGAGGGCAGGGTGTTGAGGCTGAACTTCTTCATGCTCTGTTAATCTTCTTTGTGGAATAAAATATTCCAGCCATGTCAGAATCCAGATGAGTTAGTGATAGTTAAGCAGAGAGGAAGAAAGAAGGGCTATCAGCAAGTGTGAGAGGAAACGTGCTTAGTTATTTCTAGTAGTGGTTATGCGTTGTTAAAGGATGCCTTTCTTAGAAGTTGCTGAGTTAGCTGCATGGAATGAGAAGCTATCCCACGTTTGGAAGGTGCGGCTCTGGGTATCCGCAGCAGTGTGGGCAGTTTAGGCTGTGTCACATCCAAATGAAAATAGCTTTTGTGTCCGGCAGAAGTGCTCTGGGCTGTTGGGAAGAAAATCACCAAGTTTGAGTTCTCCAGGATGACGGAAAACCAGTTTTATGAGAAAACTTGTGGCTCAGGATTCTCCTGCCTCCTACTTCATTCGCTTTGCATAGTCAATGAATGGTGGGGAGCCCGACACAAATTTGTGTAGTTCTTTAATAATAACATCAAGGTCAGCAAGAGTAATGACTGAATGTAACAAATGACACATGCAACAAACAGAGGGAGTAAAACATCATTGCACAGCACTGGCTGAACTGACAAAACATAATTCAACATCAAAAAGTAAGGTTTGTTTCTTTTCCTTTGCCGCATCAGCACCACATACAAGGCAATGTTACCGACTTGGTACCCTCAAATCTTGCCAGAGCTCTCAGAAGCCAGACATTCCCCCCCTCCCCAAATAAACAGTGACAGAAGAGGCCTTCACACACCAAGGAGTAGAGAGAGGATTCGGATGGTCGCAAAGTTCGTGTGGGTGAATGCTTCCAAATACAGCCAGCAACAATTTGTACCATTAGCAATTAAAAAAAAATCTGAATGGTTGTCAAATGCAGCTGCTGAGTCCTTTGAGGCTGCACGACACACTGACAGAAAGTTTTGCATGAATGAAAAACAACGGGAGTAATCAAAGTGACCTATTTGGAGCGAATGAAACAACTGCTTGTTTAATGCCATCAGACATCTGTTTATTGCTGTTTAGACCAGCCTATACAGGAGCATGTGCAACTGGTAAACAGTGAGACCTGCTGAAGTCTTTTGAAATCGCAGAGCAGATGTAGTGCCACTCAACTCCTTTTGATGTATAATGAATGTTTACTTAAACATTGGCTAGTGTGGATTGACAGCCTGTGTAATGTGTTTCTTGGAAAGTTTTATAGACAGAGAATACATAGGGTACCATATATCAGTATATGGTACACCAGCTAATTCAACCTCATTTACATAGCATTAATTGTCAGTGGAAGCTGATTTAAATTCGGGACCAAATTTTCACTTTTGATTGCCTTATGTTAAGTTCCTAAATTAATCTTTAGGGACCGGCATAAAAGGAGTATGATTTCCAAAAGCACGTGCGGTACTTTTGGGGAGCCATTTTAGCAGCCACATTTAGGTCGATCCTTAATACGAGACCAGGTACAAAGTCCACCACCAAACGTGCTCTAATTTTTCTGAGAACTTTAGCAAAGGTCCAGCAAAACCGATTTACTGGCAGCAGCGTGGGTGCTCTGCTTCGGCATCCAGTTACTCCGCAGCAGAGCACCCGCTGAGCTCTGGCCATGTCCCACCTCGGCTCCATGTGCAAAACTCTTTGCGAAAAGGTCAAGGGAGTCTAGATCCCGGAGCTGCAGTGCTTCAATTAACGCTATGTAAAATAGGTGTTCGTCACTACAGGAAATATTTGTACATTTATAAAAAAAAGCAATACAACCATAAAGAAAAAAATACAACAAGCACAGCTTGATACGATAACATGCCATGAAATGTCATTGGCTTTATAATAATTTACTACAACTTGAAAAATGTTCTTTTATCCACACTGGATAGGAAATGCTTCCATCTAACATATGGTAAGCATGCAGTAACAATATGTACAACAGAAAATTTGGAGTTTGTTTTTTATTCATAAACTGGATGATTACGTAGGGGGTATTTTAAAATTACATTTTTTCTAGCCTGATCTAGGTTTTATTTTGCTTCTTTAATACCGTAGGGTTTTTTTTTCCCCTTAGTTTGGGGAGAATGAAAATTTCTATATACATCTGAAAGAAGTTAGCTTTAGTCATGGAGTATACACTGCTTTTATTTTTTCCCCAGCAGTAGGTTTAGGTTTATCGGTTAATTGATACTTAAAAAAAAAAAAATTCTCAATGCCGTATTGTTGAAAATCAATTTCCTTTCCAAACAGTTTTTGAAATACTGAGGATCTGATAAGAGAAATATCTATTGATCCTGTATTACACTATTCCCAGTTTTTACACCTTTAATCATGAAACCAAATCAAACAGCTATTGAACTAGATCCCATCCATCCCAAGAGGGAGTCCAACCAAACTTGTGTCAGGGTGTTCAAAGCTCCCCACTCCCACCTGCCAATCACAAAGTCGTCGTCCTGACCTAACCATGGCCTGTAGCTGATACCATCTGACATCGCGAGTAGCAAAACTGTTGGGTTTGCTCCTAATTGGGAACTGCTCTGTGCTGCCCGCAGACAAAACAGTGTTGTGGGTGAATTAATCAGCCTTTTTTGCAGGACAGCCAGCCTTGGCTGCAGATTGAGTCTTCAGATCCATCGTGACTGATGTATTAATGTCATCTAATAGATGACATACGGACCTAGTGGCGGGTAAGGCAGGTAGACTGTTAGAATGACAGTTACAGTGACTCTGAGTGTCACGGTAAGGGTTCATTCACAAATGGCCTTACCAAAAGGCTCCCAGGTCAAGTCTTCACTGAGTCTTTTTTGTCTGTTCCCTTTCCTCCTTGAGCATTTTTTTTTTTTCCTTTTTTCTTTTTTTGCTAGAAAAGCTTGAATTAGTATTTCCAACAGCACTGAAGTAAGTACTTGGCAAAGCATTTCTTTACCTGGTGAAAAATTACATGCTTATGAGAACCCTTAGATATTCATAGAACTGCAGCTACAAAGACGGTTTACCTCTTATGACTTCGCAATTTCCAGAGAGAGTAATTTCGTGAGAACTGATCCTGACAGTAAATCAGAGAGCCAGAGGTTTGACTGAGTGATCTCACCTATTTCTAGCACTGTGTTGCAAAGGCAGGTGCTCAGAAGGTTTGCTATAGGATAAAACATGTGCGTATGCAATATTGTGGAATATGGTGGGGGTCCCATGAAGGCGAGGAGAAAGCATGGAGAAATGCAGCCAGTGCATTTCTTGGAAGACTGGTTCCCATCTTGCATGTCCGGTGTATTGATTTTTGCCTTAGTCAACAACTGCTAATAGAAGTGGTGTTGTTGGGAGTTGACAAGAGTGAGTAAGCACACTGGCTCTTCTTCACTACGAGTTTGGAAGGCATCTGCTATTCAGGAAAGGAAAACAAAAAATAGAAATCCACCTGGAAACATTTCTAGGGCAAAAGAATGCAATTTACAGAAAAAACAGAAATGCATCAGTGGTAACCATTTCAAACTGACAATAACAAGGAGCCCAAGCAGACTGGATTTAGAGAAATCGATACACCTAACCTCTTTATATTCAGAAACGTTCCTTTTAAAATGGAAACCAGCATTAAGTTACACTGCTGAACTGCAGAGCTATTAACTAGATGGACCTAATTAGTCTAAACTGAATGCAAGGACTCTTCTGTCAACCATGCCTTTCCCAGATTCCTTCACTCGATTTTTATGAACTCCTCTGTCCCACTGGGAGCGCTGAAGGCTGACCTGTCATCAATTATTCCTTGTCCTCAGGGGATGGGGTCGAAGCCTTGTGACATACTGACTGGTTTATTTTTCCACGTAATTTGTTTTCCTAGTGGCACTCCATTTTCATTCACCTGCACTTCCACATACCAACATACGCAAATCCAGACACCAGAGACCTATCCCTTCTCCTTTCCAGACCCTCTGAGATGACAATACCTTCCCTTCTCCAGTTTGTGGTCCATGGGAACAGCTGCCCGTCATCAATTCTTTTCAGATTTACCAGGGTTTCCGTACTTGCAGACCTGCTGTTGTCATTAATTGCTTGGCAGCTGGCACGAGAGTAAGATGTGATCAGCTTCTTGTCATACCTCAGGTCTTGTACCATGGAGTTTGTGCAGTTGTCTCCAGGTAGCTAGCTGGGATGTCTGCACTTGGAAGAGTCTTTTGCAGTCCTTCCCTGGGGACAATAGCCTTTCCGGAGAGCCTTAGTTATTCATTCCTTTTCTTCAATGTATCCTGGAATCACCATGGTAAGGCACAAGGAAGTGTTGGGGGCAAAGAGGGGGAAGAGACTTGCTGAAATGGAACTCAAGTTATCTGCCTTGTTCCTGCAGTCTCTTGGCTTTTCTTGCTTCGATAGTTTGGTGGCACTGATGCACAAAGGCTTTTAAAAATAAAAGAAAACGAAAGGAGAAAGACGACTACAAAGTCGTTCATTCTGTTGTCACCAATTTCAAAAACAGTCCGGCTTCCTCTAGTCCCCCCCACCCCCCCAGAAGATGGATGTGATACAGTACTGCTGAAAAAGCCTCTCGAACGCTTGTGGAAGAGATGGGAGCAAGGCCGACCCCCTAGACTGTTGGGCGAGGTGGGGGCCGAGATGGAGGGGGGGCCCGGTTGGGTGG
>VZSZ01004355.1:62446-130012 GCA_013398815.1 Ibidorhyncha struthersii
CAGTTACTGATTGAGGCAATGGCATCACATCCTGGCTGCGTGCAAATCTGACGTCACTTTAGGTATTCCTGGGCACAGCGCTTTGTTCCCTCTCTCTCTGAGATGGGTGTTATAAGAGCAAGTCCTGTGCTGAGCAACCAAGAGGTTAAACCCTAACAGCAGCTTTTGTGGTGAAGGAGGATGAAATCCCCTCATACTGTTTTCTGACTCCAGGATCTTTCCACAGAGCATCAAGTACTTCAAGTCACACTGAAGCTGCAAGAGGCGGCAAGAGCCGTTCCTATTCTTCAGAGCCGGCGACTGAGTCAGTGCAGGACCCGTCGTTCCTGCCTCTACAGACGCCTCTTCCCAGACCTCAGTCTTAAACTTCCAACAGCACGAAATCTGGACTTGGCACCTTTGGAGCCTTTCTCTCCTTCAAACACCTGTCTTTTGTGTCCTACTTCTAATCATTTACCAACCAGGCAAAAGGGAAGATTTGTTTAACTAAGATAGTTTCTTGCTCAGAATTTTTCCTGAAATACATCCATTCTTCATTAGGATGTCTTGACATTCTAGTGCTCGTGAGAAGCCAATAAACTGCTTTTCTTGTTCTTCGGTGCTAAGCTACAGTTTGTTGTACATTTTTAAACAAAACCTTTGCCCTCCGAGCTGTTCTTTTTCTTTCTCCTAAGTTCCACCTGCAAAAGATCCCACTGTAAATACTCAAATGTCAGAATCAGCACTATTGTATTATGGATTCATTCTTTTAGATATGAAATAATCCAAAAAGGCACTAGAGGATTTCTGAGTCCGTACTTAGGTTTTGGATTTGTGAGCATGAGCTTATTTTCTGTTTTCCTCTTTCCTCTCCCAAAATAAATGTTTTTCCTGATGAAAAAATGCCAAATGGAGCACTGAGCCCACACAGGCTGGAGCAGATCTGCTGGGGTAACGACATCAGCCATGCTGAATCCTCTTCTCCCTGCTGTACCCAGCCTACGGACAAATGCTCTGCAGAAGAGGGACCCAAAGTGAAGTACGGGAGATGCTGGCAGGAAGGCAGAAGGGTGCTGGAGGAGGATTTGACAGGGATGAGAGGAGCTGGCCTGGAAGGGGCTGACACATAAAGAGACACAGACAGCTCCTCTCCAAGAGCTCTGCCAATTATATCATCATGCTCTGTGGATATGAAGAAACAGCTGTCTGAGTCTTCGCCGTTCAGCAGAGGAAAGTGGATTCCTTGCTGAAGCGATGAAGTATGCAGAGCAGCCCACAGCTGAGTGCAGGCTGTCTTGTGCAAGCAAAGGTCGTTTAAGGAAAACAAAGATTTCGCAGCACCATGAACTGCATTAAGTTCAAGATGAGAGCATCACCTCCGGGCTGCTCTGAGCACGGTGGCAGCTGAACTCTCGCTGCATGGCTTGGCCCTGGCCTTCTGTCAGCAGGAAGAACCTCTGGCTTCAGTTCAGGCTCTCCTTGAGGAATCAGACTCCAGGGCAGAGCAGAGACCCATGTAATGGTCACGAATACGCCCATGGCAATGCCCCTCCTCGAGGATTAATGCTCTCTCAGTTAAGGCTTGTCCTTACAGAATGTCAACATAGAGGGGAAAAGGGAGGAGAGGCTTCACCGCGGCTCCATACGCTGCACTACCGTTAGCATCTGTGCAGCGGGGACATGTTCTCCATCCCTTACGCAGGACAAGATGCCAACGCAAAATGAAGTGCCAGAGTGGGCAATGACCCTGACCAGAAACGCTATGACTCTGCAGTCTCCCGGTGTCTCTGGTGCTGGCCAAAAAGGGGGCACCGTCTGGCAGGCAGAGGTCAGCCTGAAATAAGCACACGACTGTCTCATCTCAGAGCGTCCCTGGTTCTATTTGCTCTTTGTGGGCTGATGTCTCTGCTTTAATGTCATTTTAATGCACTTGCCTGTGATTTTAAGTAAATAGTGTCAGGCAGGCCTGCTAAGTGAGTGAAAGTGTGAACCCAAGATTAACCAATTCTACTTAGAAAAAAAACCCCATGAGAATGTTTTCCATGTTCTACATCTCCTGCAATGCAACTTTAGTAGTTTCAGACTATTACTTGCACTAGTTTTGTTTTCTTTATTTATGCTGAGAATAAAATAAACTCGAACAAAAAGCAGCAGTCCAGGTATCCCAGCCAGAGAACAAAGCGCTGCAATTGGTTTTGCATGGAGAGATACTCTGTCTGGATGCTCCAAGGGTAAGGTTATGGTGCTGCTGATCTAAATGGAACTGAGCACCGCCCTAAGAGCATTCAAGAGGATGCAGTGAGGCTCAGAAATCTTTGGATTTGGGACCGGGGCAGGCCTTGAGGACTAAAAGCCATCTAGTACTCATGGCAACGCCCAAGGCATGGTCCAAAATGATAAGAGAGAACATCCTGTGCATCCTGTGCACTAGCAAAGATTTGACTTCTTATGAAAACTGGCTTGGATAGATCACCAGTGTCATACCAACGTATAGCTGCACTCTAGTTACGCTAGTTTTTGTAGTCAGCTACCACCTTGTGAGCCTGTGTCCATGAACTACTGCTTATATCCATGACTGATAATAACTCGTTTTCTCCAGTAATAGAGCTGCTCTGAAAATAAAGAGTTCTTTTTTTCAAATGTGATTAAATCTCCACTGTCTTTCATAACCGCGCTTTAACACAGGCATGTTGGACGTGCTGTCTGGTTTGAACAAGTAGTCAGACTGGAGTCTGAGCATCAGACCACAGAACCGACAGCACGGGAGCGCAGACACGAGAGCCAGACTTGACCCAGAGCTAGCACAGCATGTAGCTGTACTCATCAGAGTACTTCTTCCCCATGCCCTTGTGCATTATGCTGGTCTAACTTCAGAGTTCAAACCTTCTTCCCCTTAAAACAGGATAGAGGGTGCCTTCTTAGCTCAAGCATGCTGTTCCCTATCTCCTCCTATTTCCTTTGCTGCCTGGGTCAGCTGCTCTGCAGCGCATTGACAGTGACCTGTTTGGCAACACTTTCTACTACTGTGGGATGGGTAATTCTGCAGGGCATCCAACACGTGTGAAGGGCAGATACACAGTTCAGGCTTTCTCCTCCTTTCACGTGAACTGACAGACCAAGGGAGTTCTTGTGTTTCATTGCTTGACATTTCTCTCACCCATGCAGATGGGGAGGGAGAATGCCAGACAGGAGTTTTCAGTCCAAACGGACTTTGGCAGCTACACTGCCTCAGAGGAGATGGAGAAGCCAACATCTCTTAGGGGAGGACTGTCAGATTGAATGACAAGGAGATATCCAGGAAACAAATTACTATGCCATTGCACAGAAGAGGCAGAAAATATTTTACTACTGCCCTGGGTACAAATGCAAAGCAAACCCAGGAGGATGTGAGCTACTTTAACCAAAAAGCTGGACATTAAACAGGGCTCTAATCTTGTATCTAGCAATATGATAACAGACACAGAAGTGCAGAGGTTACGCTAGCCAGAGTGTGACCACAAACAAGTAATCCTAGAGCTCCGGAAGACCTAGCTTTCTCTGAAATGTATGGCAAGAGATGTGTTTTCCCACCTGCACTTACCAGAAGGGGGCCCTGATTCACTGCTGGGCTTTGTACCATGCAAATACAATAGAAAAATGAAACATCAGCATCATTGACCTACTCCATGGTTCAGTGCTGTTTTATCTGGAAAACTGTCTGGATGAAGGTCAAGTAGGCTGGCTAATCACCCATCCATTCAAACTTTTACAGGGCTCTCCATTGCCAGCACAGTTCAGTTCATCCCACAGGTAACAGAAGTTGACATAAGCAGTAACAGACCCTCTAAATAAATGAGCCCAGATGCCTTATTCAGCCTTGGGGTCTGGGTGAAAACCCAGAGTGAACGTCTGAGGTACTACAGGTGAGTGCAGGATCTCCCTAGGATCAGTGGAAACATGAGAACCTTCACATGACTGATTTTAGGAGGGTCTCAATGGCCACCAGTTAGCAGCCCCTCTTGGCTACCCACCAAGGTTTATCACCTCATTCAGGTGTCCAAATTTAGATGGGGTGGATGTGGAAGATGGTGGCGGAACATCCAGGAGGCAGGAAATGAACCCACGCTACTAAGAACTAAATGAACTAAATGCCACTTTGGATCCTTAAACAGAAGTCACATTTCATCCCAGGAGAGAAAACTCCTTAACCAGATTATACCACAACTTTGAGAATAAGAGGAGTCAATTCTATTAGTCTTTCTAGCAGGGAGACAGTAGTTGGAGATACAGACTGTCTGAACATAGGGAACAGGCTGTTTATTAAAAGGCTGCTGTGTTGAACGCCTTGGCTAGGTTTTGTTTCCCTTTCTGCAGCCACAATGCTTCAGGGGGGAGAGTCACAGCTGTGCCTCAGAAGAGACAATTGAAGCAATATGGAGACATCATTAGATCTGAAATTTAGTGGAATCAGCAAACTCAGTGAGGGCAATTCACTCTCGCATTTTATGTTGTTTTTCTAGAGTACTGCTTGCAGGCATATGCATAATGAATTCTGCTTGGAGTGGCCTTGCTCTTTCACCTTCGACAGCTAATTGTCTTAGGGATGAAGGCAGGCAGCACTGCCTTTAGAACAACAAAGCACTCGGCCGTGGGAGGCTCACCTCCTCTGACCACGGCCTCGCCCTGCGAGGAGTGCCCTTGCATGCGGAGTGCTGTAGGGTTGCACACTTGATCCAAGCTTTTCCTTTTGTTCTTCACATCTGGTTGACTGAGGAGCGCTGCCAGGGTTGAAAGAGAAGGGTGGGATGTGGGGTGAGGGGGACATTAGGCTACTGAGGTTGTAGCACAGGGTGGCGGTTGCTGAGCGTTCAAGAGAGCGAGCTGGAGCATTTGTGTCTTGGACACAGATCTGGCAAGCAGAGGCGCAAAAAGCAGCAGATGCCTCAGCCAAGCTGTGGCATTTCCTAGGAACTCCACAGCCTTGTCCAAGCCACTTCCCACCTCCTCCTGCCTCTCTTTCTGCTTTTGTCTGAGTCTGGAAACTAACTGGGAGAGGGACTGTCACTTAGACCACAGTGCACAATGACCCGCTCAGACCTCTACCTGCACAGAGACATTGACTGGGATTCAGCACGTTGAATCCAGCTGCAGGGAGGATGGGACATGCGGGGACATGGCAGTATTTCTTTTTTCTCTAACTAGCTAACTCTCCAGCCTCCATCACAGCAGGGCTCAAACTAGGAGGAAGCTTTGTTCTTTGTTTCATTTCTGCCCCGCTCTCTGTGGTTACAGCTGTTCAGGGTGAGGCTCACACATGGCACAGCGGAAAGGTAATTTAGGATAGGGAAGGCAATCCCAGAGCAGTGGTGTGCCCTCCATGGTATTGAAAAGATATCTCTAACAGAGGTGGATGGAGCACATTTTTCTGAAGTGAAGATGAAAAATGTTTCTGTTTCTCTTGGTTTTGCTATCGAGCTGGAATTAATACCTGGAAAAATATCAACATTTTAAGATCATAAAACACTGGGACTGGCTTAAAACACTGGGACGGGTTTAAAAAGAGGCACTGGAAAAGATATGATCCTTAATGCTGTTTTGTATGGGTCATTAGTAATTCAAACTTTCCATAAACAATATCCTGGTTTAACCCTGTTGTTATGAGAAAGAGGAGAGAGAAATTAGAAGAAATATAGACATGAAGAGAAAGAGAAAGGAAGAGAAAAAGGAAAACAGAGAGGAGAAAAAAAAAATGTAAAAATTAACCTGTGATTTGATACCTGATTCCGAATCAAGCATGCACAAAAACTTGTAGGAGACACTGGCCAAATGAGTAACAGGCAAACTTTAAATATATGCAGGAGTTACCACTAGTCTCTGCACAGAGATGATTTACTAAACTGTAGCTACTTTAAAAGTAAAGCACATACACGGATGAAAGAAACTAGGGCTAAATTCTCCCAGCCAAACCCTCCCTACCAAGGATCCCGGGTGCTTGATTTGAACTCATTCCAGGCATGGAACTTACACAAACATCTGTGAAGGTGATGAGTGGGGAGAGAAGAAGATATACAGGGTGGAGAGTCACAGTGGATCTGATAGCAGCTCCGAGCCCCCCTGGGAGAGGAAGGCGGTAAGCTGGCAGTTTGCCTGTCTGCAGCCTGCAAGAGCCAAAACGCAGAGAGCTCATGCTGCCTCTCCTGCGGCTACGGAGAAAAAGTGCCTGTAGCCAACGCGGTGTGGATCCCCTCTTGTGAAAGTGATTTTTGCATGGGGTACTTTATAAAACCTCTCTCCAAAAATGCCTCTCTTTGTGCCTGGACAAAGGTGATACTGGGAAAAGATCAGGGTGAGAATAATCAATATCTGCTTCCATCCTTTGGGAACAGCATTGGTTGGGGAGATCTTGGGATCCCAGGGGGTTTTGCTGCTCTGAACCCCCACCAAGATAACCCCCAAAATACCAGGCAGCTTCTGCTACGTGGTGGGATTCTACGAGCTTGAAACATTCCTGCTTGCACGACCTGAGCTGGCAGCATGCTGCCTTTTAAATCACACGAGGGAGTCTAGAGACAGTTTTAGGAAACCGTTAACTAGCTTCTGGGCTTTGTTAGCCAGCCCCTCTCAGTGAGCTCAGTCTGTGCGGAGTACACTCCATAATGCCAGGAAACACTGCCTCCTGCAGCAAGGACACTAATTAGATGGCTACCTCTGTATCTGTTAGTCACCAAACAACTATTAAAACTGTCTCATTTCATGATAAAACAGCACCATAACAAAACCATTCCCATCTGTGACTCATTACTAAATACAGAGCCTCGAACGCAGCGTTGCTCATAAAACCCACCATTCCCAAGGCACTCCTGCCACCTTGGCCACTCAATAAATAACAAATTGGAGGCTTGACCTATTTTCTCCCCAAATTAGGAGGAAGACTTCCATTGATAAGACCATCACTCCAACAGGGTTCTGATAACCTGGTCTCTTATTGCAGAGGCAGCCCTGAAAACTATGGACCGTTATGGTTTACCTTACAAGACCTCGTGAAAAGTACTGCAGAGTGATAAAGTCTGGAGCAAGATCCAGAGTTTTCTGTCAGGTCTCAGTACTACGCACCATGCTACGTTTGACTTTCTAACTCCCAGGAACAGAGTGGTACAAAATGGTGTTTCCTTCTGAAGCCAGTAAGGAGGTGGGATTTACCCCAAATAAGAATGATAAACACATTATCTAAATGAGTGACAAGTGATCATACACATGGCCACTGAACTCCAGTTATGTCAGAGGCAGCTTCCCACATGGCAGACAAGCATCCTGTTTAAATTCAGACAGAGTAGAAAGCAGAAAAACTACCTAACTTTCTCTGATGCCTTGATATGGTTTGGTCTATTCAGACATTAAAGCAATGATTTGTATTTGTATTTATATGATCCTGCTCTGTTCAAGCAACCCAAAAGCAGTATACAGTGAAGAATAGAGGAAACTACTTTAAACATCATGAAGTATTGCAATTTTCACAGATCTTTCACAGAATTTGAAATAAGTAAGAGCTTATTTAGAGTACCAGCTCAGCCACGTCGGCTTATGACTAAAGCTCACATATACCTATATATATAGCACTGTGTATCTGAGGGCCCGCCGGTACAAAGAGTGGTTCTGCCAATTCAGCCTCCAGTTGAAATCTTATTCACAACCTTACTCATAACTTCTCGTCTGTGCCTGGCTCTTCAGACCTACCACAACCCAGATAATAGCCATTGCTCTGCCAGCCTCTGCTCCTTGCTATCTGTAACGACACGATGCAGAACTGAACCAGCTGGGGAACCTACTGAAAAGAAAACATTCAGAGCAAACTCCTACCAAAAGAGAAACAAGATGATACAGGCTTCTACCTTGCCAAATTCAAGCGTGGGAATGAGCTTAATAGCCTCAATCTTTGGCTTGTGCCAGAGTTCGGGAGCATGGCTCTTTCAGTGACGAGCGGGCATTTGTATGTCAGCATACAGACCTGATTACTTTTGCAGGCACTAGTGCTGGCTTATTTACACTGTGGGATGGGTGTCATTTCCAGGAAGATCTGGTCATTCTTCCCATTGTCTTTCTGGAAAGAGGTAGCTAGTCTTGGAGAAATGCTAAGTGACACATCAAAGCCACTGCCTCACACAGGACTGTAACCTTTCATCTGGAGGTTGAATAACAAAGCCTACTGGGTATGAGGAAAAGAGAGAGAAATTCAAATGAAAAATGAAACACATTATTTTGGCAGTGATAATTGGAACAACTAATCAAGGATAGTGGTAAACATCCCTCTGGAGAGGAAGAAGGAGCCTGCAGGATCTATTCTTCCAGAAATCGGTGATCTGGGGAGGATCTCTCATGGTACAATTTGTCTTCGGGCAAACAAGACAGGGCATGATTCAGGACAGGATCTTCCACGGTGTGAATGTGAGAAGAACACAAATCAACAGCTGTTTTCACGTTACACACCTCAGGAACATTCCCCTGTGCAGGGCAGTGCTAATGGCTTGAGGAAACAGGAATTTCTGTCCGCTGAATATTGTCCTACCAGTATTTAGTGGGAAATAATTCCCGTCCCTGCAATCCCTGTTTGCTAGATTTGCCGTGGCTTCTGAGGCAGATCCCTGACTGTCAATGTTAAAGGCATAACCTTGTTATTCTGTCTAGGGGAAATTTTGCCCTGGATCGAGATCTGACTGGGAAGCTCCCCTTTATGAGCTGGCGACTCCCTGCTGCAGGAACAGAGGTCCGGCAGTTGACGAGCAAGCTCTGTGCTTGGTTTTTACAGGAACGAGCAGTCTGCTTTGCCGTAGTCCTGCAAGCTGATGAGCGGATCACCGGGCTTTTGGCTTTGGAGCTGTTAGTTCCAGGAAAAAGAGCTAATGTTTAGGTTAACTTTTCCATGGCTATTAATGGAAAACCACACAGCAATAGTGCGTGCGGAAAGGCTACAATTTTGTTCCCAAGCTCTGCAGCCTATCGACAGAGATCTGCTAGCTTAGACTTAACGATGGGTTAAACAATATCTCCTTATTAGCACCTGTGTGGTTTTGAGTCTGCAGAACGAAGAATTATCAAACAAGTAGCAGCGGAGCAACGTGTGGGGGGTGCGCTGCTTTTATTCTGAGGTCTGAAAAGGGAACATGGTCCAGTGTTTAAAGCAGGGGAATTTGAAATCCTGTCTCCTGGTTTCTGTTCTTTGTTTCAGAGGAGGTTTCTATTCATGACACTGTGAAACAGCATGGTGAAAAATCACACCATTACCTTAAATCTGAATTTCCTCATCTCTAAAATAGACTCCTAATTCAAAATAAGAGAGGACTCAGGGGACTTTCCAGGAGGACAGATTTTGCTCATGTGCTTTGTGATATTCATAGTTAGTAATACCTAGCCTTCCCCACATTACCGTTCATCTTGGCTACTCTATAATGAGGAGGTTTGTGTGGCAGAATTTACTCCTCAGTATCCCATTAGGAACAAATAATTACGGCTTTGGGGATGTTTTCATTGGACTTGTACATTCCAAGCAAAGGCCCAGGCTAACTGCCACATTCCTTCTGTATTTTTTGATAGAGCTCTAATAATGCAGCCTTAAGTTAAAAACAGTATTCCTGTGTGCCAACAATACTTTATGGGCTTCACAGTTCCTCATGAACCTGCTAACAGCTGAGTTTATTGCAAGTGCATAACGGCTGAAGACCGATCATTGGTGCTAACGCTGAAATAAATTGCCTTTGTGCTCCCCCTGGTCTGTAAGTCGCTGGTGGTACAGAGTGGGCCATGATTTACCAAGTATAGGTGCCTACTGCTTGTAGGGACGTACAGGACGGGGTTCTTCGTTACTGGTAGAGTATTGCACCCCTCTTTGAAGAAGACCGGGCTTTGCTTGTCCCCTTGCCCTGGGCAAGGGGTTGCGTGCACTGCACAGTACCTGGATTGAATCAAGCTGCAAGTCATCCCTTTCAGTGCCTTGGACTACAGGTAAAGCATCTGCTGTCGGTGCTTTTGTTTCTGGGTGGTTTTGCGTGCCTAATAAGTCCCTGAGGGCCCTCTGATCATTGATGTAAGACCTAGGGTTCCCCTCACCAGTTCTCAGTGCAGATGGACCCAGACACAGTCCAAATTTTTCAGCTGGGGCTGCTGCTTATTTTCAGGAATTTATTGCTATCCCACAGGAAACAATGACCTCGCTTTCCCATAAGGAAAAGGAGAGTAAGTCCAGCCCGCTGCTGGAAGCTGCACGAGGGAAACACAACCCAAATGCATCACCAACATTCACTCAGCAAGAAACATACATAGGAGAGATGAGTTTTCTAGACATCTGTCACAAGGTCATTCTCTCTGCGTCAGAATCCTATTCTTTCTGTTAAAGCAGTTTCACTTCCCAGGTTTTTACTGATTTCTAAGAACCTAAACACCTGCTGAACAAACCTGCAATTTTTTTTCTGTGAGAATTTACATACCTAGATGCTTTTCTGCATCCGGTCTCCTGGGTTCTGCAATTCTACCCCCAGAGCGGAGCATTCTTATCATTGCACTGCTCCAGTAAGGGTCTTACCCCAATAGTTGTTTCATTCGCCCCACAGCTGCAGAACTACTCACTCCACGCAGAAGAGAATTTGAACTGTGCTGTTCCATTGGCTTGTTTTGCCTTCTGCTCTTTAAAACAAACTAGGAACCCCTTTTGCTTCTCAGCTTATTATACCAAAGGCTGTCCTTTCCATGAGCCACACGCAGGAATACCCTCCAAGCAGAGAGCTGGCTCAGTCCCTCACTGCTCTGGAAATCTCAAGTCAACACTTAAGTAAGCTTGTTTCTTCCCTTAATTTAAATCACACTTTACAGTAAAGCTCAGCACTTGTGACAGTTTCAGTGCTGTACTAAAATCTGGACAAACGCTGTTTTGAACGGTTTCTCAGAGAAGCAAAATGCAGTTGTGTGCTTAGAGCTCGGGAGGATGAGAGGCAAAGAGGAACCGGAGTGGAAACACAATCACCTGCCTTTGTATCAAGAGGGCAGGTGGTACTGAGTTAGATGGAGAAACCCACATCACCATCTAAGTGATTGCACATCTGTCCTCCAGCAAACAAAAATACTTTCTGCAAGTTTTGCGTGGTTAGACACACCTGATGGTCTAATTCCCTGTTCCACTACTCCAGAAGAGTATTGCTCTGACCCAGCAATAATTTTGCACTCTCCCTCTCCTACGTCCCGATCTGTAGAGGCAGTGCCTGCTCCAGGCTCTAACACATGTGCACGCACACATATATTCTGTTTTGGCTGGAACTCTGCACTGCTCCTTCTTGGAAAGCTGCATGGGAGATGTGCTGAGGGAGAATGAACTAGCAAGGAAAGTTGTTCTTTGTGGTTAAAGGAAGATTTGAATTGCATCAACAGATTATTCCGGCTGGTGTTGTAGATCCACTGTTTAGCATTCAGACAAATTAGTGCTGCCACATTGTCTCAGTGTTTCTCACTGTATCTGTCTATACTTGCTCTTGCCCCTTGCCTCAAATGAGGCTGAGATTCTGGTTTAATTTTACACCTGTACAGCACTTGGCACAATGGGTCTGATTAAACCAGTGCCTGGAGCATATGAATACACCACTGTAACAAACAAGAAGCAAAGCCCCAGGCTATGTGGCAGCACTGCCCCCCTCTCTAATTAGCTTAGATTTAATTTCCTTCCATTTCAGCTCTGTGTGGGGAGTGAGAGACAACAAGTTATTTCCCAGATAGGTCTTTGCAAGTACATAACTTTCTCCCCAAGACAGGGGAAATCATGGAAAGGAGATTTTGTTTTCTGAGAGTTCAAATTTGCCAGAAATAAAAAGACACGTTCCTCAAATGGCACAGCAGCCAATGCTAATCTCCTCTGTGAAACACCCAATTATGTGCAGCAGATTAAAGGTTTTCCAGGTTTTTCACAGCATAAGGACAGAGAAGGAGGAAATTTTACTGTTACGTGGTAATGATTCAGGCAGCTTTTTTCCTCCTCTGCATTTTTTAGACACGATGATGACTGCCCACTCAGCCAGGAGCGCTCAGGGGGGCTGTCCCGTGAACTGAGAATCAGAGTCTGCTGAAACAGGTAAACTGCTGCCACAGGTGCCAAAGATGGGGTGCAGACAGACTTGGCAAAGCTCCTTCCTGGTTCGCACTGAGTGTCTTCTTATAACACCTCAGCTTACAAAAGAAAAATTAACTCTGGCACACTGTGTAAGAAACACCGCTGGACTTCTACTTTAAACTATGTGAGTATCATGCAGATCTAAAATGTACAGACCTGAGCCTCCAAACCCCGAATCTCTGTACTATTAGCATCACGTTGCAAGCACGTGAACCCACAGGCCACTGGGCAAACCCATACGCATACCTGCAGATACAGTTGTCCCTGCCCGCAGCCATGGCTGTTGCTAATCCTTTAAATTTATTACTGGGTTCCAGCCATTTTCACTAATGCTTTGGGCAAGAAAATATATTAGCTTCATTAGAGGACAGGAAAAGCCTCTGAGAAATGAAGGATGATTAAGTGGCTTGGTCACAGTCACTCTGTGTGTCAGTGGCAGAGACCAAGCGACTCTAGTCTTCAACTCCAGTCTAGTGCCCAAACCTCAGATGTCCCTGTTGCCATTTGAGAATAGCCCACAAACCTCTGGCTCAGCTGGACACCTTGGATCTAGAATTATAACGGCAGGGTGCAAATTAAAAGAGCTCTCCATCTCTAGGCTTAAGATGTCCAGACCAGTATTGGCTGGGGTCGGACAGCTCTCCGCCATCCCTGTTGCACACAGAGGTAGGCGCCTGCTCAGCAGCACTGGAGCACGTGCTCCAGTGACTCTCCAGGAACGCAGTGGGACTCCATGGGCAGGAGCAAGTCCTTGCTTTGAAGAATTGGGCTCGTCACAAAAAACGGTCATTTGGGATGATATAATCCAGAGTGGTCACCTGAAGTCCTTATGCTGCACAAAACATTCGCAGTGAAGCCCGAAATCAAGTTATTTTGAGGTTTTGGCATTTCATTGTAATATGAAAACATTAGTGTGATCATAAGGCAGAGGGAGATTTGTAACCTTTTGTTGAAAAACAGTGCTTTTCTGTAGTGAAGATTCATGCAATTTGGCTGTAAATTTGTCTTATTTCATACTCTGACTGTTCTGTTTATATTAAGATCAGTTTTTTATGTCAGCACATGAACACACACACACATTCTTCCTTTCATAGTAAAAAGAACAATTGTGATTACTTTAACGGGGACGTTTTCTTGTCTTTTGTAGCCTCATCCTCTCGTCTAATTAACCACAATTTGTACCAGAACCGTATCACTGAGATCTAACAAGATATAAGCGTATATGATTTCCCCAGTAAGCTTGCAAAACTGTTCTGAAAAAGCTCCTCTCCCTTCATCTTCGTTAATTTAGGCAGGATAGCTCTCTACACATAATTACACATGGTTTTGTTGTACTTTTCCTCCATATTTATACCCACCTATATTTACCTATACCAACACAAAATGAAAATGCAATTAACACAATGCAATAAAAACTTAAAATATAATTTGCTCCCAGACTGAGATATTTCTGGCCAAGTCTGAGCTTGAAACACATTTTAGCATCTCCTCAAATTCCTGACAGAGCAATATTTAGCAAGGAAATACAACTGACACTCCAAAGAGAGGCTAATTATTTGGATCCTGTGCTTAGTGACAATTTGCACAAATAAGCATTCCCTTACTCCATTATAAAAGTGATAAACTTGTCTTAAAAAATATGTATTTTTTTATATCACCCCTATCTGACGATGTTTCAAATGTAAAAATAACCTCATTAATGCTGACAAGAATGCAAACCTAGTCTCTTGAAAATGTGAGAAGACCACAGGAATCCCATGTGACTCTGACTTCCTTGTCTTATTGGAAACATCTGTGTCCGTTGGTAAACTCAGACCACTTCCAGGTTTGACTCCAAAAAAAAAAAAAAAAAAAATTTCACAACCTTCTTGTGCATCAGCCCCTGGGTGCACTTGAAAACAGGTCCCAAACATCCCCCTCTTTTCCTTTTCCTTTGGGATAAAACATGCAACTTTAAAAACCTTCTGCAAACCAGA
The DNA here is from genome assembly GCA_013398815.1 of Ibidorhyncha struthersii. Classification (NCBI taxonomy): domain Eukaryota; kingdom Metazoa; phylum Chordata; class Aves; order Charadriiformes; family Charadriidae; genus Ibidorhyncha; species Ibidorhyncha struthersii. Next base: position 76,526 of record VZSZ01004355.1, read on the forward strand.
CCAAGGTTTGCTTCATGGTTTGTTCTTGCAAATGCAGACAGGCCTGTGGCCAGTTGTTGCAGATATGACAACACTCTGTCCAGGACCTGTTGCTGGTATCCAAAGCCACAGCTTTCACGGAGCCATAGTGTTCAAAGCCAGGTAAGACTCTGTCTCAGGCTGCTGCCACGCCATGGGCAGGCATCCTTTCTGGCGATTCTCCTTGAAGAGGTCCCAGCTTTCTGTTGTCCAGAAACATCTAACCCTGTATCCAGCACTTACTTAGTCAGTTATTTCTATAACTGTAGCTTTTGCAGTGAAGAAACAGTCCTAGTACAGGGCATCTTAACCTTGGTTAAAGGGGTCAGGACACGAACAGCCGGGAGGCAAAGGGAAGGGATCGTCTGAGGCCACACAGGGGAGGAGGACTGGAATCTAAGCTTTAGACCCCACATTATCCACTGCAATGTATATAAATTGCAAACTTATTAGTCACTACCCTTGAACCAATGGCTTGTTATAGACTAATGTGAACTTCAGGGCAGGGGATGTCTTTCTTGAGAATTTGTATGGTACCCAGGAGCTGCGTGGGCTACAGCAGATAAACTAACAATTAGTCAACACAGTGTTTGAAGCTGAATCCATGGTGCATTCTATGCAACCAATCTTTCTGAACAGATCAGCTAATGTGCTGGCAGTGGATAAAGTAACTGATTATAGCAAGGGTTTGCTTATATATGAAAATGATGTAACCCTGGGATTAAGTCCAATTCCTTTTCAGGCTCCAAAGCAAACAGAGATGCCTTTTGGTTACTTTTCATATGGCTTCAACTTTTTTATGCTGACCAGTGGGTGAATCAAGGTGCCCATTTGACAACACCAAGAGTCTGAAATCTGCTTCTTTCTTTTCTTCAGGAAAGAGAAGGAAGGAGGTACAAACTGCTTTCAAAACATCTCCTCCTTGTAGCTTTTAGGAATATCAGATCCTCAAAGGCTCCTGTTTGCAAATTTCAGGCTCCTCTTTACTAGCCATAAATTTTGCCTGCAAGGGTTTGAATATTTATCTAGCCTGAGAATGCACTTTGTGGTGCGTTTTTAATCTGGTGGCTCCGTTTGAGGCTGCCGGTTACCATAGGATGCTTTGCTAATCACTGGTTCTCTCATTCCCAGGGCACATCCATGCAGTAAGGAGTGCTATAGCTGGCAGTTTGTATGTAGCTGGCAGCGTGGGCATGCTAGTTTGCTGCTAAGTAACTCTGAAGTGTTTATTCAGCCTGTGTCGTGAAGTCTGCAGTGAGCTGCTGCGTGGTATGATTGAAAATGAGCTAGTTAGTCTGAAACTCCTCTGGGTGACTGCCAGGTACACGAACCAGAGCAGCCAGCCCAGCCTGCATTGCCTAGCGTTCCTGCAGAGGACCTGGGAGAGGAGTGATGGGTGGCCTGGTCCCCTACGGTGCAGCAGATAGCACACACCACAGTGCCCTGTGAAAGAATGGCATCGGGATGAAGTTGGGCAGTCAGGAAAAAGCTGGAAAGCTGAAGCCGCCCTGCCTTGTGCAGCAGCACCTCAAAGCCCCACATCTGACTGCCTGAAGCTTCCTATCTCTGCGACTGGCAAGGCTGGGTTTACACCAGTGCAGCAGGGCTGAAGTTTCAAACCAGCTGTGTCTCCACTTTAAAACCACACAACTACCTTGGAGTTGTTAATACCAGCTCTGATGAGCCCCCTTTGCTGACAAGCTGGGTAGAGCACTCCTTTACCTGCTTCTCAGCAGAACAGGATCAAATCTAAATTTGCCAGTGGACAGCTACGTAAGCCCACAGAATTGCCACCACTCACCCATGCTGAAGATTTTGCAACCTGGTGAGGACCAAGGCTGTCCTTGCTGCGCCCCTGGTCCGTGCTGCCTGATCCAAAGGAGCTATTGGGAATCACACAGAGAGGCCATAGGAATTTATAGCTGAGCTCACCACTGCCAAAACAACTCTTACAGCTCTACCCCACTGGCTAATCTTTAGCGCCAGGAAACCCAACACCAGAAACACATGGCTGGGAGAGCATCTGGGTGTTCATGTGTGAATGTGCAGGGCTGCCATGGTGCGGATGTCCTCTGCAGTGCCATCCTTCAGCAGCTCCTGCACTAGGAACATCTAAACCTGCGGATACAGCCACTTGGCCTCAGTCTGCATGTCAGGTCAAGGAGGTAACGTGCCGTATCTCAGAGCAGTGTGTCAATAGGCACCTTCCTTGCACTAGCTGTCAGCCATCGGACAGACCACATGCTTGGCGGTATTCCTGGCACATGACCAGGTGTATAAATGTGCCTGCTAAGTGACCCAGTGCACAGGCCATGCATCCATCACAAAAGCGGTCCTGTTTTTGGACAGCAAAGCGTTAAAATGCTGTTGCTGTGAGTGCTGTTGCAACCTGGAGAGATGCCAACAACTATGTCCCAGGCTGGATGAAGGACATGATGAATAGGTTATTAAACTTACATTATCAAACATCCACTTCAGAGGAAGGGCTGTGATTATAAGTAATCCCGAGGTCCTCTCATTGTGATACTGGTGAAAAGGCTCCAAGCTCATGGCAGGGAGTGCATCCAAGCTCGCCAAAACCAGCCCTGACTTCTTGGGTGGGGGATTCTGGCCACACAGTTGTTTGCAGGGGTAGAAACTTCCCATCATTTGAGTGCCACACATCCGATCCTTTTCTTTTGCAACACTGTCGTAAGGACATAAGTTTCATTTTGAAAAAGATTTTCTGTGGAATTGCTCCTTTTACTTGATATTTTTTCTTACAAGGAAATCAGACTGTTCACACTGACTCAGGACTATCTGTGTGGAAGGCACCGAGAGCTGCAGTCAATGCTGGCAGATGTTTCCCACAGCCATCCCCATCAATTCAGCATTGACCTTCCTGCTGGATTTCCAATCACACCAACACAGTAACGTGTTTTATGACATAATATTTGATGTTTGCTGACCTGGGAGAAGCCACTAGCCTTAAGGCAGTCTGAATCATGCAGCCTTTGTATCCTAAGGTTTGGACATGCATTTAAATTTCTCTTAGAAGAACAGCGGCGCAGAGAAGAATAGAGGGAGATTGGCAGGGATCAACCAGGGTTTAGAGTCTCCTTATTTTGTGAGGTGCAAATTTTGCAACTATTTCTGCAACCTTTTGCTTTTCTTTTTGACTAATTTGTCTCCCAAGGCACAGTTGTAGATTGTGGTAGTTCAGTTAATGGCAATATTGCCTCATTCCTTCCCCGTCCCCTGCACAGAAGCCTCTAAATGGTGTAAAGCTGACCTTCCTACTGCCCAGCAAGGTGAAATCACTTTCTACATCTACAAAGGAGAAAGCGAGGTATGACAGACTAAAACCAGCATCTAAATCACAGGGAGTGCCTACAGCAAAATGGGAGATGACTCTGAAATCTTAAAGCTGAACCCAGTGGTTGAAAGCTAGATTCTTCCCCCGACTTTAAATCTGAAGTAAGGAAGCAACGCCCACATTTTTGCTGAATAGGGGAGGGGAAAACCCTGCCTAATTCTGCCATTTCAGCTGTGTAAACTGATGAATGTCATTTTAGTGTTTTACAGTGAGTTCTCATATTGGTTTTGCCAGTACTGTTGGGAGTGACGTCACCTGGTAGCTATGTCAGTACTGTAAAGGAATAAACATAAACTGCTCGCTTAAGTCTGAAACCGATTAAAAAACATGGAGAGGGTCACACTTGGTTATTCAAAGAAGACAAACACTCAGACTCATGGTTTTGTTTACACAAAGGAAAACAAATGTTCCAAGAGCAGTCTACCCTCACAGAAAGTCAGAGAAGCACTTCATATCTACACAGGAAAGTGCCCAAACATTTGCAAGCCTCCAAGAGTCAGCTGGAGAGAAACAGGTATTTTAGCAGCTGTAAGTCTGGCTGCATTTTCAGCCAACTTCTCTTTCACACTAAATTATACTTGCACTCAAGTCAGAGATCCTTTATAGCACAGCAGAATCATAAAGAGCTTAGTTTACTTCAAAGCTGGATCATATAACACCTATATGGGCTATTTCTGCTATTGCTTATGCTGACAGGACACAGAACTGCACATCTAAGAGATACATCACCAGAAAGGGATGGAGCCTGATGGCAGTTGCACTAATATAAATTGCTGCTAACTGTATCGGCTTCAGTTAAACTGCTCTGGATTTGCCCTAGTATAAAGGGAAGCGGCATCTTCCATGTAAAAAATCTTAGCTTGTCAAGTCAAAAAAAATATTCATAGAACAGGCATTCTTCAAACCCTGATTTCTGTGGGACAACTGCCAGGCATTAGCAGTCTGTATGTTCTGACCTTTTCTCCCAGAAATCAGTATCACACTCAGTGAAGATATTTTAGCAAGTCTTCCCCCTGAAGGAATAAAATACTAAACCTTTTTAATCACAGAAGTTCATTGGTCCTGCATTCAATGGAAAACCTTACAGGGAGCCAAATGTTACAGAACTATGATTCTCCACCAAAAAATTACATTGTTCTTTCACGTGCAGTTGAGTTTCTTGAAGCCTTCACAAGGCCACACAGTTACTTACACTTTGGGCCAAATATATTCCTGAAGCAACACCAATCTCCTTTGTTGATTTATGTCAGAGGTGCGTAAAGCAACTGCATAAGACATTAATATAACGGACATTGTTCACTACGAGGTGAATAGGGACAGGGGCTCAGAGATACTGAATCTCCACCCTTGGAATGGGAGCAGCCCTGGGCAGCTGGGTGTCGCTGTCTCAATTGCAAGGCGTTAGGGGATGTCTTATGGCTACACAGGGATTCCAGTTCACCCACCTTGTGTACCTCAAACACACACTGAGTTTGCAAAGCTGAGGTGCAGCTCTCACTCTCCCTTCCCAGCTACGTGTCCCTGCGCGTCTGCTGGGTGCTTAGGGCTGAACGCGATGCACGAGTGTGTGCTGGCCACTGCAGGGCTCAGCTACGCACCTCTAGAGATAGTTCGGGATAACTGTCTTGAAATTATTTAGGAAGCACCCAGACATTTACTTACAGTAAAAATGAGCAAGCAGATTAGTACCTTGAGATTAGAGGTAGCTCTATAGTATCCTGCTGTCATAGACAGTACGGTTCCTGTAAAGTGACAGGAATTCATTCTCTTCAAGGGCTTCTCTTTCCACCCATCAGCACACATTAATGTACAGAAATTTGCATGAACCCAGTTTTTACTACAAATATGTGGGAACACTTCCTCCCTCTCACACAACAGTCCAAACCTCATTTTGCAAACTTTGCTTTGTAAAAGTGCCCATGAAGTTTACTTTATGTAGCAAAATATATATATATTTATGTATGTTCAGAGTTTTATTCCTGAATGTAAGACTTTAATGAATGAAAAAATGCAGAAATATTCCTCACTGTTCATTAGAATTACTTATGTAATTAATTGAAAGCAGCTATATTGTCTAAGAGCAAGACTGCACTGGACTCTTTGATGGGTGTTTCTGTCACTACACCTGGACCGTTTTCCTACTGGAAACAGTCTCAGTCAAACTGCATGAACTGCAGTTGCAAACAAAGCTGATAGACGTGACTGAATTTTTCTTTCTAAGCTGTCATGAGCATCTGCCTTCAGTCTTACATGTAAAGGCAGTCAGAAACTTCAGGGGGATTTTATTTTTCCCTAGCCGTAAAACATGTTTTGAGGCACGGTACCTTGTCTCCTGGCTGTGGGCGCATCACAGATACACGGTCGTAACCCTTCCGCAGCAAGACCCAGAGAGCATCCAATTTCCCCTGCAAAGAAAAGAAACACAGTGTTATCTTCTGTGCAAGAACAAGTGCACTGTGCAAAGTCCAGTGAGGGGATGATGCAGCTTAGACCTAGACATTGTTCACTCAACCATTTGCTGTGCTTGTAGAAGATGTTGGAGAGCAATGTTTTCTATCACAGAAACTCGCTCCAAACTTGCTGCAAGTGCAGAGGAAGAGGTTTTCCGACGAACAGCAAGCAGACAGATCACAGAATCATAGAGTTGTTATGGCTGGAAAAGACCTTTAAGATCATCAAGTCCAACCGTTATCTAACTCTACTGGGTCCACTTCTAAACCATGTCCCTGAGCACCACATCTAGATGGCTTTTAAATACATCCAAGAACGGCGATTCAACCACTTCCCTGGGCAGCCTGTGCCAGTCAGATGTCTGACAGTCCATGTGTCTTGCCTTTACATACTCTTCTGAAAATCTCCAAAGGTAATAGGTGACTTAGATACCTTCCAGGCTGAGAGACTCTAATACCTCCTCAGCTCTTGACACTGTTGCTAGCAAAATGCTAAATCAATGCAGAAAGCAATCAGGTGAATTTCTACGATGGATTTCCTAACTATTCTGCCACATCCTCTGGCTGGTGGAGTGGCTTGCCTCTAGCTCTAGGTGACCACTGTGACATACTAGAAATAATTTTGATTCACCTGTCAAAACAATCTGCTGGGGAGAACTGACTGAAAAACTGTCTCTCCACACAGCCAGGACAGCTGAGCCACAGGTAGTGCTGTGTAACAGCCCAGTTAATCTTTCATGTCAGCTACATGCTGGCACAAGAGCATCACGTTACTGGGGCTCACACAAACTCCCAGTCCCACCCCATATGTCAGTTAATATTTGCATCTTTTCCAGGCAATAACACGCATCTTTCCAAGTCCTCCGTTCCTACGAGCTCAGTGTCAGCTGCCCTACAGATGCCACCTTCGTCCCATTGCGCTGGTTTTGACAAGCCGTTCACCTCATTGTGTGGTCTCATACCCAAACGCACACGTGTGCACATGCACAGACCCAGACAAGTTTTTCTCAAAACCCAACATGTTGAAATCTGACAGGCAGTTTGGCTGAGATGTGGGGTCAGACCCTCCCTGCCATTCCTGCAATGCTGCTCTGCAATGCAGACAAAGCGTTCAGGCCTGATTGAAATTCAGCAGTGACACAAAATGCCAAGCCTGCGGTTATTTTCCAAATGAGATGAATGAGGCCAGAAGGAGCAGCACAGGGCTCTGCAATGTAGAAATATCCACTGAATCACCTCCTCCAATGCATACATCTGCCCCTGAAGGATTCTCTGCTATATTCTAATAGACCAGGGTTTCACTTCCAAAACGGATTCAGATTGTGAGAGATCTGCAGAAGGGTTTACAGGAGTGCAGCACGTTGGCTGGCTCAGTGGAAGACTGCAGACGTATTACAAGCTGAAGATAATTTATCAAACTCTCTTCACACTGACTTCATTTGACCCTTGGTCTCTTAAGTTCACAATGCCCAGAGATTTGTAAAAATTTGAGAGGGTTAACAACAGACAGTATTTGTTAAGCTTTCCGTTAATACTGTTACGGATGGTGCAAATGTTACCATATAAAGGGCAGGCACCATGAGTGAAACCCCTACCAGTAATATTCAGTAAACGTCATTGTATCTGCAGAGGTGGAGAAACGCTACTGTGAGAATGCACAAAGTTGTTCCTTGATACAAAACTATTTCCTGTGATTGAGAAGATCAAACCCAAAGACCTAGCTACCCCTGACTGGACTCAGAAACTCATGTATGATTGATACCTATTTCCGGGAAATGAAGAGTACAAAAATGCTGTGGTAGCAGAATTGCCTTGTATAACTATCACAAGAGAAAATTAAGCAAATGGATAGGTAAGCTGAATATCGCAGTGGTGGTGACCAGGAGCTTCATTAGCAGTAAGGAAGCTTGCTTTCCTGAGAGCTGGCTGATAGTGAACATCCAGTGTCTGTGAAGGTGAGACTTTCCTGACAGCCAGGGTGTTTGTAAGGTCCTTGTGCAACACTGGTTCTCTGGTATCTTATTAAAGCCTCAATGCGCTCAGCGTGTACTCCTCCTTTCATTGGGACATAGAGTGTTTCTCTTCCCTTTTCAAGAAACCATTAGGGCCCTAATCCTCTTTGAGACCTGCATTCCTCAGTGTTGAGTCAACTGTTCAAAGTTTCTTTGGCAGTTGGAGGGATACATGGGTGGAGAGAGAGACACACACAGAATGACTGCATAGATCTTCTTTCCAAAGGATACTGGGGAAAAGACTTCCTAAGGTGAGAGCCAGGAAAGTCTGTTATGCTCAAAGGAAGAAGCAAGAAACTCCTGTCAGACTCTTCCGCATTTGGACAGCACAACCTCTTAGACCTAAGGGAAGCCATCCCTGTCTATAGGACAAGAGGAAATGGCCTCAAGTTATGCCAGGGGAGGTTTAGGATGAATATTAGGAAAACCTTCTTCACCAAAAGGGTTGTCAAGCATTGGAGCAGGCTGCCCAGGGAAGTGGTTGGAGTCGCCATCCCTGGAGGTATTTAATAGACAAGTAGATGTGGTGCTGAGGGACGTGGTTTAGTGGAGGACTTGGCAGTGTTAGGTTGATGGTTGGACTTGATGATCTTAAAGGTCCCTTCCAACCTGGACGATTCTATGATCTATGATCCCAATCCTTCTTTCCCCCTACATCAGAGCTGGCTGAAGCTCTTGATCTCCTGTCCCCTCTGACAACTTAAGAAATAAGTACCTTTTTCTTCCATTTTTCCTTCAGGAAAATTACAACTTTCCATGGAACAAAAAGTCCTTTTTACTCTGCAGTCCTAATTTCCAAGAGCCTACCAAGATTTCTTGGGAAAAGCCAAGAGCTCCATCTTTGGGAATCTGAATGGAGCTTCAGGGTCTGCCTGAGACATCTGGGCAGAAGAGAGGGAGAGTGGATCATGGAAAGGTTGGTGTTGCTTGAAGAAACTAAAATGGCAATGCATTCCTTGGAAATAGAAACACTTCTGTGCTCTCCAGTGGATGGGCTGTATCTCTGTGTTTGGGAACTCCTTTGCAGTTGAAGCACAAGGTTGCTTGGAGGAAAAAAATCAGATCTGGAGGCAAATAGAGCTTTGAGTCCTACTAGACATGAAGTCCAGAAAGAAGAAACAATCAGAGCAGATGACAAATGAAGGAGGGGCATAGTTTCAGCCATTGCTTTAAGGTGAATGTATTCTCCTCCTGAATTAATGGTTAATTCAGCACTGTAGTGACCCTCCTCTAGTGAATGATCAGATACCCAGAGTGCTCATGAGACCTGGTATCTGGTGGTGTCAGTTAGAGCCAGTTTTGTAAGCTGCCTATAAATCCAAGCTGCCCTTGGGCCCCGTCTAGCAAGGAAGCTGTGCCATGTCAGCTTTGTAAATAGAGACAGGAGAGACAAAGGCCTGAAAATGTGCCAGGGTCCCATGGCTTAGTAAATGCTCAAGTAGCCTCCACTTAGGATTCACCTGAGGTTTCTTTTTGAGAGCACCAGTTGTTGCTTCGACCTCAGCCTTGAGGCAGGTCCTGCATGTGAGATTTTGTGGATGAACAGTACGTTCAGCCTTGTCTTGTGGTCCTTTCTGCACTGTTTTTTTAGAGACTGATAGACATCCTTACAAAGTCAAACAAGTACTATAAATGCTCTGAGGAAGAGGAAGAAAGGAGAGGTAGCTAGGTAGGTGGGTAGATAAAAGCAGAGATAGAAATAGAGGTAGGAGGAAAGCTGCAAACCAAACCAAAGCATACAGAGCTGGACATCTGGCTGTAGCAAGGGACCATGTCCTGAACCAAATTGAAACAAAAGGCATGGTCCTTCATGATCCTTCACTTGCATCTACATTTTGTGCTGCCTCTCCCTGTGTCAGATGAACTGAGGCTTTGGCAAGTTTCTTAAGAAGTTTTCAGACTTGTCATTCTCCTTGGATTATTTGCACTGACCTTTCAAAACTGTTGAAACAATATTTTAAAAGCGGGATAATCCAGTTGGCATCATGCTAAGAAGTAACAGCAGCAAATAAGAATAACAACAACAATCTGTTAAGTGTCAATAGCCACATTTGGTAGCAAATAAATCCCTGGAGCGTTTCAAAAAGCAATCTATCCACACTCAGCTGTCTACCTAACTTATAGGTGCTACTCTGGGAAGAGTAACAAAGAGAGGGAAGAAAAAACTCCACCAGAGAAACTGGCAAAAGGCAGAACACTACGTAAATGCTGTCACTTGTGTTGCATGGAGAAATGGAAGTCTGTTGGCCGGCAAGATGACTAGCCCTAAAATGTGAATTTCCTGGCTCTTTGTCAGATTCAAGATACCTTGATTCACTGGTTTTGAGATTTAATTCTTTGCTCTCCTCCTATACCAATGATTTTTTTTTTTTTCTAAGTAGCTTGTTACATGCCTATTTATCTACCTTCCAAAGAGGTGTTTCAACCAGATCAGTGGAAGGGTAGAAATTTAACAACTGCTCTAACCAAAGGAGCTGAGTGCACTTGGAACATGGGAATAAGGGAAAATTTAAGCTGAGTATCAGGAGACATTTCCTATGGGTGAGGTCTGGTAGTCTGTGAAATATCCCCCCCCGAGAAGTTGTGGAAGCCTCTATGTTATTTTAAAAAACAGACTGGAAAAAGCAGTGAAGGATAGATTCACATTAGCAGTCCTGCTTTGGCTGAGAGTACAGACCCAATGACCTAATAGGCTATCCCTCCTCGCCTCCCTCTGCCTGTTAGGACTCTGATAGCTTCCCTACATAAAACAATGCAAATTCATCTTCATATGCTCACATCTTTGGGACAAGAGCTTCTGCCAAACGTGCTGATGAATTTTGCCAATTTTGCTAATTCCTTACTGCACAGGGAGAATAATAGCAGGAGCCCTGCTTCATAGGAACGACCCCCTCTGTTTTTGATGAGGGCTCACGATTGTACGTGAGGAAAGTGTTGGATACAGTTGTCCCATCTGCACACACTGTCTTTTTGGGTGCGGTTCAAGAAGGGGCGTGGTGGCAATTAATAATTAGGTAAATCCTTGTCCACAGACACATTCAGGCTGCTAAATACTATCCAGATGTGAAACACCCCAAAGTTATGGGAGTATTTGGATATGGGGTCTTGGATTGGAACTGTCCTTATACTGTATACAATTTGAATGGTAGATAAGAGAGATATTTCTAAAGGAATTAGGAATATATATCACCCATGAGATGCTCCTAATATTGTAGGCCCTCTTATAACTGAATTCTTGCTGTTATGCAGCAAAAGCTGTTCCTAGTCAGAGTCAGAACTGAACTTGAACCCTACATACATTGAATCTTTTCTCCAAGCCTCTCTTGAACTTTGGAGAATTTCCAGCTGGGACACAGATCTGCAACAAATTTGACTCCTCTGTTCAGAACTGATTTCCTACCAGGCCAAATAAAATCTGAAAATTAACTGAAAGTCTCCTGAGGCTGTAATTCAACAGTGTGAACTGGTGAAGGAAGAGCCAAGAAACTCCGCAGTATCTTTTATGGGAAAGGACCCAGTGCTCAACTGATGATCTCAGGTAGTTGTACCCACATGGATTCCAGCTGCCTGAGCATGTATTCAGGGCTCTTTGTGCTAAAATCAGTGTTTATGTCGGCTCCTCAGTGGTTAGAGTATACCTTTGTGTGCTGGGAACCCTTCTGACTGCAGCATGCAAAAAGCAACTAAGCTGTGTCTCTCAGCTGGATGAGGTCACTTCCATGAGCACACAGTAGGCGTGAAAAATCTCCCAGATGGGAGACTGTGTCTTACAAATGCTTTGCACTGGTGCAAAATGGCAATGCAATGCATTTAGGAACAAAGAAGCAGCTATATGGGATGGCGCTTGCTGCATTCCTCACTCTGAACTGAGAACAGTTGACTCTAACCTGTCCCGCTGTGGGAATGAATAACCTTCGTGAACACATGTTGAAGTCATTATAACACAATTGCAAATGACTCGTTGGTAGGCTATGTTTATTAGATAATAATCTTTAAGGGGGAGAAGAGAGAGGGCATTGGACCAAATTTTCAAAGAAGCTCACATTTCCGTATCCTCCGGAAACCACTCTTACTCCCTTGTGCGTCCTTGCCATTCCCATCGCTGGATTTGAACCAGCTTCAAGATCAATGACTGAGGAAAGCCAAAACACATGACTTAACCAAATTCCTGTGGGCACTGCTTGGAGCTGATCAGTAACAAGATACAAGGCAGGGAAACCTGGGTGCATTGTAGTGTAATATATCTGCATTGCATTAACTTGGCTAATAGACTATGTCTGACTAGATTGACTGCTACTGGGGAGGAGGAAAACAGGACTATAAACCCTCTCATTTCCAGCAGTGAGGCACTTCCCCATTCCTCAGCATAAAGTTTACGGTGAGCTCTATATACCAAAAGGTTTACTACATATGCTACACACACCCTCTTTGCAGACTACTTGCAGATAAATTGCCTGTAGCACCTCCACTCTTCAAAATGAGATCCAAGCTCCAGTGGTGCAAGGTTTGCACTTGGATATGAATTGGGCATTTTCAGTCTTTTCTGAGACTGATAACTACAGTGCTGCTACAAATAGCCCCAGACTGAAGAGAGATGAGAAGGGTATTAGCATTTCCCAGAAGAGTTACATTGTGAAATAGGAATGCGGGATTTTTTTTTTTTTTCTTTTCATTAGGGTAGTTCCACAGTATTTAGCTGTCCTCCTTTCCTGAGGACAGCTTAATTTGTCCTGAATGCAAAAGATGAGCTTTCTGACATTGGAGTGCCCTCATACCACCCCCTGGATGACGCAACTAATATCTGTTTTGTGTGCTTTGTTTCTCTTAATCCACACGAAGCATTTGCATTTGCAATGAAGAGTTTTGCTTGCATGAAGTATTAAGTTGCTTGCTTGTTTCCGTTTTGTATCCTGCCAACCATTTGTATTAGTGAAGACAAACTGAAGAACAGCTGCCTGCCCTTGGGATAGATGGCACAGAAGGAGAGTCTTCCCAGTTCCTGTGGGCGACTTGCACAGCTTTGCATTGCATGCCACCCTATATCACTGTGAATTTGACCTTCCCCAGCTGAAGGACGCTTAGTCAGCCAAACGCTTCTTGCAGGGCATCCCCTCCTTGTGAGGCCAGCATGCTGCCCTGCAGCCAGCCTGACCCTCTGACCCATGCCTGCTGGCAGACATCCATCTGCTGCACTACAATCCTCGATCTGCTGAGGACAACTCTCCTTGGTGACATTTAGCAGCAATTTTCTTCTTATTTTCTCCCCTCTTTCTAAGGAAAAAGGATGCTATTTATTCCCTACGTCTCAGGGAATATGCAGTGTGGACTAAAGGGCCTGCCCTTGGAAGTGCAGTCAAGTCTGTAAGCACTTAACAGAAGTTAGCTACACCACCAGAAAGGATCAGGATCCTACTCTTGTCTAAGAAATCAATGCAACCCCAAAACCTGATCACTCTGATGGGAAATTCCCATTGCCCCCTGGGGCTGCTTTGTGCAGCATCTCCCTAGGCAGGTGTTCAGTGGGACTCCCTCATGCACAGCTACTCTAGCAGCATCTTGAGATCACAGGTTTGTGAAAAGCTCTACATCTTAGCCTTGGATGTGAAAACACTTAATACAGATCTCCTGGAAACATCCTATGCACTATAACGGTGGACTGGACTCACCTTGATTGGAGAGTACCACTTCCGAGGAGAGGAAGGCCTGCGCATGTTGTTTGCAAGGTTCCTGGGTTCAGGGAACTCATATTCCTGTTCTGGCATCTTGACTCTGGCATTCTTGGCTTTCTCTAACTTAGCACCTTCTTCTGTGGAGCCCTTTTCTCCCCAGCGCACCTGAAAAGATGGTATCAGGGCATATTACAATAGCAGCTGCTGTAGAGAGTTACATCCCTGCTGTAATAACTAGACCCTGGTCCATATTTTCCTAGTGTCCAAATCCAAGGTGAAGAGCTAGCCACAGGTTGTGAAGCTTGTTTCTAGACTAGAGCCCAAACTTTAAACTTCTCCTCCTTTGAGATTTATGAGAAAGGTGAGAGTGCGGAAGGTTTTCAGAAAAACTAAAAATATTTATTTGTAATTTGTATGGCAACACTGCCCCTGTATCCCAGGCATGGACCAGGGTCTTACTGTACTAGAAGAAAAAGATGGTCTCAAAATTCAGGAATCTATGTTTGGCTTTCAAATATTCCTATATAAAAACAATCTGGACTCAGACGTACAAAAAGGTTTATAGAAGTTTGTGCCTATCTCCTGAGTTTCTTTCTGGGTAAATTGCAGGGGCATATCGCAGCTCAGTTCACAAATAAGATATTCTGATAAATGAACTGGTATCTAATTACCTCCATTCGTTTAATACCGCCAACTCCTCGTCCACCGTAATAAGAGGCATCTACTGTTGGCCATTTCTTCTTTGGAAGGCCATCATCGTCTTCCTCCTACAAAACAGAAGGAAGGGGTTGCTCTGTTAGGGAGCATGACTAGAGATGGAAAGGAATAAACAGTCACAGGCTATGCGGTCCTTTGAGCCTGCTAGAGCCAGTGCAATCAAGGTTCTGGTCTCTCACTGGTTATTTTCCAGAGGATGTACACTCATGAAAAGAAAATGTTTCATGATATAAACACCACCACCACTTGAAAGGTACAGTCCAGCTCCAGCAGGAATGTGATTTTTGCCTTTTTTTTTNCTCTGTCTTTCATCATCATTAAATTCAGGGAAGAAAATTGTTTCCAAGTTGCAAAATCATTGAAACAACCACCAAAATGGCACTCAGCACAGTACAAGAGCTGGAGTCTTTTGGCTGCAAGTCTGGTTGGTACGCTAGCCATGAGCAATGGTAGCAGGGACTTAGCTCTTTGCCATCCCTTCGCTGCGATTAGGGCGAGAACAGCTGCTGCTCTGAGGAGCGTTCCCTGACTCATGGCTCCCCATGCTGGAGGAACCCTCCAGGGTCCAGATAAATCATTGTATTGTAGTTCAGATTTGACAGGATCGGGGGAAAAAGCAAGAAATCAGGAAAGTCAAATGTGCTCCTGAGTGAGGGCAAATTAGGAGTACATTTGGAAACAACCCCAGCGTGAATGCCCAACAAGGACGTGAGGGTTTTTTTTGAGATGAGCTGGCCAAGTGTAATAAGATGGAAAAGTTACAAGAATGGAATTAGCTCTTATAATGAACTTCTGCCTCTGCTGGGGAGGCTGCCCATGGAAGTCCATGTGGCTTCTGTGATTTTCATGGGCTTATGCCAGCAGAAACTCAGGCCCCATGTGAAAAACAAGACTTAAACTCTGTACAAATTTGATGCGTTCTACCCTTACATACTGCAGGCAGAAACCTACGGTACATCACCATACACAAAGCTAAACACGTTCGCGACCTTGGCCTTCATGGTGACATTCAGATATAGCCAAATTAACAAACCAAGAAAATCTCCTTAAGTTTATTTAAAATGTATTCTATACATTCTATATTCTTTGTTGCACTATATAACAACTCCACATACCCTCTGACCTATATACTGCCTTTCCCTTTAATTTCTGCAGTTCAGGCTGTGAACTGGCAAAGCAGAAAAGCAGAGTTCATCAAAAACGTGAAGTATTTTCTGTGAAAAAATGTGGAGAGAAATGAAAAATGGTCCCTCTCTTTTTTCTTCCTTTAATTTTTCACAGAGATTTGGCAAAACTCCAAAACTTAGGAGCTTTCCAAAACTGGAAAAGCCAAAAATACTTTGAAATTGAACTCCCCAGTAGGAAAAATGAAAAACTGGAGGAAAAAATCCAAGACAAACTATGCTTCTTATGTCAAACAAAAGCATTTCTGTTTTTCAAAATACACATAAATTCGCCTGCAAAATTTGTCCTGATCTAAAGGAAGAGTGAACAATTGAGTCGTAAATACAAGGTTCCTCTCCTTCGTAGCTGACCTCTTTCTCTTGCTCTGGTTAGAGAGGCTGAGGCTCTTTGCTGCAACCTAAGAACTTAATATCTCTGCATGAAGTTTTCCATGAGGACTTTTTTCAAAAATTGGAATCAAAGCCATCTAAATATTTTCCTTCAGCAATTCTCTTTCTCTCTTTTCAGTTTAGCACAGACTGGACTTCTCACAACAGGAAATACCAAGGTTTAGGAAATCTTCCCCACAAGCCCTTAAGAGCCCTGCAAGTCTCTTCAATCTAAGATAGGAGTGTTTCTGCCAGAACAACAGAAACAACACACGCACAAAAAGACAACAGTGGACACTTGAAAAACAAAGGAGTCACAAGCTTTCTTCAGGATGAGTCTGTTTACATGTTTTGAAGGGCACGGGAGGTTTTGCAATACAAGCAAAATAAAACTCCAAACCCCACCAGTGATGTCCTACACACTTGGCAAATATGCTCATAACACACGTGAGTAGCTGAAGGAAAGCAACTGGAAACTTGGGGGTCAGGGGAGGGAGACAGCAGGAAAACGAGAAGGAAGAAGCATACAATGCCCACGTCCAGCATCCCAGCTCACTGCCCCATTCACGGGATCTGAGCCAGTAAAACAGGGCTGAACTCTCACATCCTGGCTCAATTTTGCTACACTTAGCTACACTGGGGTTTTTGCCTGAGGAAGAACTGCATAAGGAACTGCAGCTCTGACCCAGCAGCAGTATAAAAAACAGCCCCGGAAAATTCAAGTGCATTTAAGGATGCTGGAAATTGACTGTACAGAACTTGGCATCTTTCCACCCCCAAAATCTGCTTTAGATGGAGCTAGAGTTTCTTTTAAAAAATAAGAAGCAGGACAGAGCTACATTTCACAGTCAAAGACCCAGATTCATAACTGCTGGATTTCAGAAAACAAAGATCTGTGTTTATCTCAGAGTCCATGCCAGGCTCTGGATACTTTGACCCTGACCTGAGGGAACCTCAACTGTGCGTAACACAAGGATAATTGAGGCGCCGCTAGGGGCATCGGAACCACTCAGGGTGAGAATTCAAACTAAATTTTGCCAGATATAAAAAAAGTTTGGACAACCGACCCCTCTCCCCGCCCTTACAATTATTTTCACAGTTATCTCTGCAATGCCTGAATCTTGTCAGAATTTAGCATTTCTAGAGAGCTCTGCCTGCACAAAGCGCTGTAAGACACGGGACAATCATTCCTCTGAGTAAGAGATGTTATGATCTAATTTACAGCTGAGGAAAGATGGTGGTGAGTACACTGTCCTCAAGGCTTCTGGCTCCTTACTGACTCCTTTTTCTCCCAACACCAGACTCATTTCCAAATTGCATGGCCACCTCTCAGATGCAGAGGCATCGTTACACTTCGAGGACACCTTGCTCAGTTCTCAAGAAACATTTCCTCCCTGCTATGGCAGGTTTCGCTCGTTCCATTATCCTCTGCCAGGCACCTAAATAGCAACTGCATAAACTCTGCCTGATCTTAATCGTCCCAACATTTTGTTTTTTCTCATATCTTTGCCTGTCAGTGGCCCAAGCCTGCAAACTACTGTCAGAGAGCACTCACAGGTCACAAGAGCATCTAAGAGATGTTGCTGGTGCTCTAGTAAGGAGCAGGTTGAAGAAAGAGCTCAACTCTCATGAGGCACCAAAAAATTCATATATAAGCTTATCCTTGAGACATAAATGCTTAGAAAACCAGCCTTTGTTGGTTTTACTGATCACAGAAACTCCTAGTTTATCTATGATACAGGTTCTTAAAGATCCTGCCTGAAGTTATATCCTCCAAGCACAAAGTGCTGCATGCGCACAGTTAAGAGAACCCCGTTTTGATGAAGAAAGGATGTTGGGTTATTCCCACTCTATAGCTCAGACACTGAGCTATGGGAAGATGAAGTCAGGTCTTATAAGGTCATGGGAATTAACACTAGCGCTCCCATTGCAACTGTGATGTGACTAAACCCAACTTTCTCAGCCTCTACACTAACTGGATTTGCTGTGCTGGGCCTGCCTAGATATTTCACATGAAATTTGGCTATAAAACTCCACATCTTCACGGTGTAATACCCACACCTCATTTGTGGCCAATAACATCCCAAATCTTTTTATTCTAAATGCTCCTCTCTTGAAAGGTTCCCTTTCTCCTCTTCCCATATTTCCGCAACGCACTGTAAAAGGGGAGTAAAGGGGAAGGAAAAGAGCTGACATACCACTGTGACCTGGCTTTATTTCAGGAATAACAGAATATATTTCCTGCCTTGGTGTCTACAAAAAATTCCTATCAAAAAATTCCTGTTAGCCATTCTCCAGCCTCACGAATGTTCGGTTGTGGGAGGAAGAGAAGAGGAAGATCAGACTGGTTCAAGCTGAACAGGTGGTTTCATCTGTTGGCTTAACAATAGCTGCCATGCAGTGAGTTAAATTCCTCCTTTTCATGCTGGCTTCCCGTGACAGCGATAACTACCTTCAGCATCTCATGACTGTGCTGCTGAATGGTCTTTTCTCTCCAGGACTTTCTTGTGTGTGCTTGCTTTGGTGTATGTGGGTAAGAGGACAACAGACATAAGAATTATCCAATTACAGGCTGGTTGGTGGCTTGGCTCTGGTGCCATACTAGGGGTGACTGTGGAGCTTGGATGATAGAACAGCATGGAAAAAACAGGTCTGAGTGATGCAGAAAGGGCACACTCTGGTCATCTGGTAGATCTCCTGCCTGGTTTTGCCAGACTTCAGGGAACTCTGTGTCCCTGAATCCCTTCTGCAGGAGAAAGTGCTGCCATGACAGAAAATCAAGATAGAGCAGTGTATTTTAATATTGCCTGGTCTCTGTTTACAGGGCAAGGAAGCCATGAGAAGAGAGGGTGCCCCTCAGGGATATTCTGGAGGGCTCCAGTTTATGCACCCTCTGCCTGCAGTCAGAGTCTGTCCTTCTGTGGGACTGACTAACTACAGACCTCTGGCAGGGGTCAGGGAGTGCCTAGGAAATTGTTGGAAGCTGCAGAGCCCTGCAGGTTGGGTTTTTTTTGATGTAGAAGATGGGTTGCTATAGTGAGAACCAGCTTCAGCCTCACGGTAAACTTCTGGTCTGAGTCAAGTAAGAGATGTTCCTATAAGCCCAGCCTGAAGGTGATGGGACACATGAATAAAAGCAGCTGTGTCTTCCTTCAACAGGACTAGAAAAAGCCTTCCTATCCACTGGGGGCAGAAGAATGTGGTTTTGATCCACCATCAATGACTAATAGCAGGCCAGAAAGGTGCTCACTGGCTCCTTGAGGCATTCACCTCTTCCGATTGGCATTAACTCAATCTTTCCTGGCAGTAAGTAAAACCATCTGTCCTTCATCTGGGCTTAACCTCCTCCAGTATCCTGTGTTGTCTGAGGAGCACAGCGGTAAGTTGACGACATTTGCAATTTCTGAATGAATTAATTGCAAGTTTCTAGCCAATAATGATTTCCTTCACCAAGAGTGAGTATGTCTCCAATATGTCTCAAAAGGGCTTTAAAGTAGAGTTCAATAAAACCTTTGGCGGGTTTGACAGCAATGCTACTTTCCCTTCATTGTTACAGTATAATGCATTCTCCTTGCAGCGCAAAGACATATGGGCCTCAGCTCCCAAATCTGCTGATGCAAGAATTCCTCGTCTTTTTTTTGCCAAGATTTTTTTGG
Organism: Ibidorhyncha struthersii; assembly: GCA_013398815.1. NCBI lineage: Eukaryota > Metazoa > Chordata > Aves > Charadriiformes > Charadriidae > Ibidorhyncha > Ibidorhyncha struthersii. The sequence continues at coordinate 95,956 of VZSZ01004355.1, forward strand.
AGAAAAAAAAAATCTTACTGTAACTGTAATGCTGCTGCTTAAGGGATTAGCACTCTCTCATGCTGGAGACAAGCAGTTGCTAGGTTTTCTGCAAGGGACAAAGGTATCTGCAACGTGTAAGAAAAACTGGATTGCAGAAAAATCAACTTCATCTTTTATTTGTTTTGAGCAAAGTAGAAAATCTGGAGTATCCAACCTTCCATGAAAGCGTTATACTACTGCCAATCCCATTCTGTGGGCCAGGCTCTATAAGAGTAGATGGGACCAATGAAATGCATATTTTCGGAGCTTCTACTATTTTTCCACTAGTGGGAAGCTCTTTTGTCTGTGAAAAAATACATAGTACAAGTCATAGCTTCAAGCTTTACTAATTTTTGAGCACTGCTCTGATGCCATACAGTTTCTAAAACAGTATAAACTATATTTTCCTTTTTAAGACACCTTTGGCGGCTAATTGTATAAGAAGGCTATAGGATAATTGGGCATTGAGCTTAGGGGATGTGCTCTAGTGGAAAGTACATGTGAAATTATACCATCAGACTAGTCTCTACAATGTTGGCACATTGTTGTAACCAAAGCCCCCCACCCTAGGGTCCCAAAACAGTAAGAATAATAGCCAAAAGAATGTACAGTTCTTCTCTTGTATTAACGGGGAAGCAGGTAAGCTACAGATACAAGATGAATGCAATTTTTCAGGCACTATGCAGTGCCCGACTCTGGGTACAACCAAAGCCTGGACAAGTCTGTGTTTAAAGCCATCATCTACGGGGAACAAGCCTGAGAGCAAGCAGAACAACATTCTGCTTCTGTACAAGGAGGATTTGCCCTCTGTTCTCCACAGTACAAGACCAGGTTAATTTAAAATAAAAAGCCAGTGGCACATACATTGCGAAAGGAAAACCGTGAAACAGACAGAGGCATTGAGGACTGTTTAATCCAAAGAGCTGCACAGACTGCCCCTCTCTGTCAGAATAAGGGCCAAGAGAAAATATAACATGTCCAGAAATATCTTTACACCAGCTTAACTAAACTTAACCTAAGGCAAATATAACTGGTCTGCTGCAACTAGTTTATTTTGCAGCAACTGGTCTGCTTTTGCAGCACTTACTGGTTTGAGAAAAGGCTTCCTTACACGTGAAGCATGCCTTCCCCTCTTAGCACTGAGATGTAATTTCCCCTTCCAGTCCTTGGCCAGTGAGCCAGCATTCCAGAATGATGTATTTTAATTAATTTCAGCAATTGAATCCCTTGGCTTGGGGGAATGTGCAATGCAGAACACAGCATGTGCAATTTGAAGTTAATATTTTCCTTTTCATTCAGAGGACAGAAGCTAACAAAGCTCGTGGATTTACACAGAAATGTCTACTTAGGAAAACAGACCAGATGCCTGCATATAGAGGCACAGGGAGCACTGGATCCAAATGCAAACCTCCCTTGGGTCCAGGAATGTTCAGATTTGGAGTTTTGCCTCAGGCTTGTTTTGAAGTGCCACCAAGATGGAGGTTCTAGTACTGGCCATGGCTCCAGCTCCAGCTGTCCTGAACTATCTGTGCTCAGTGCAAGCAGAAGCAAGGTTGGATTCCACCTCCACAGTGTTGCAGAGGACTGAGCCTTAAGGGTGTCTGCCTGCCTTGGCACAGAGAACGCTCACTGGACCAGACTTTATGGAGAGCACAGAAAGAATAATTTCAGCAAGCTTTTCCACTTGCAAGCTGAAGCAGGCAATGAATTTGTCTCCAGATGCAATAAGCAAGGCAAATTAACCAACCAAGTCACTCCGAGCATAGATCTAAGTCTTCTCTTACTTGCATAGTTCAAAGGAACTGATCCAAATCCCAGTGAAGTCAATGGAAAAACTCCCATTGACATCAACGTGCCCTGAACACAGCCCAATGACTTTTCAGTGAAATCCCATGTGCAAAACAATGAAAGGGAAGAAGGGACTCATTGCGTGCTGAAAGCAGGACGCAGACAGAGACAGATGAAAAACTGGGCCTATTTCTGGGGAGAGTCTACTAATTAAGTAATGGTGACATAGCTTTAAACCATTTGTTGCTAGATTCATCTAAAAAGAGTGAGCAGAATTAAGCCAAAGGTTTTAATGTTGCTTTATCGTTTCTCTCCATTAAAACTTCCCTGGCTAGTGCAGCTCTTCTGATATCAAGATGATTTTGCTGGGGTTTTACATCCGCTCAGAATCTGGCCCACCGTCTTCAGACACATTGCATAGACTGTGGGCTGCCTTTGCTCACAGCAACTGTAGCCCAAAGGATCAGCAGTGTAAGTTACCACTCAGCTGCAAAGATCTGTTATATATGCTAAACCATCAAAATCATTACCGTGCCATTCCAGGAAGGCAGTTAAGCATATGTTTAGCTTCCATTAACTTCAAAGCTAAACATGCGCTTAAGAGTTGTCCTTTTTGTGAATCACAGCCTAACTCTGTAATGCTGTTCTGACCAAGTGGAAGTATAGTCTGCCTCTGTCCTCCTTCCCTGCTTGCTCCATGGAGGTATTGCATACATACATGTACAGTCACTCTTAAATAAAAGCACATCTCTACCTCTGTAGAAAGCAAAGTGAGCAGAGTGAAACACACATGGCAGACATCAGCTACAAAGCCTCTAGTTTAGCTAAACCACTATTGACTTCAAGGCTACAGCTGAGCACGAAGGTTTAAAAGGTCCATACTCTGCCATGCAGCAGAATCACAACCCCTTGTGAGGAGACTGAACAAAATCTTCTCCTAAACGTTGAGGAAATCGGGTTGTCAATGTTACTCACCTCGCTGTCTTCTGCAGGAGGTGGGGGCGGCTCTTTGATGATCTAGAAGATTCAAAGAGAAACAGAAGAGTAAATCCATACTTTGTTCTTTAGCACAATTCAAATAGCACTTAAAAAACCACCAAACAACAAAACACCAGGATACACCACTGCAAACATCTCTGAACTTAGTTACAATACTGTGTGATTACAAGGTGGCGATGTGTGCTACTGGTGTCAGAGTCACTGAGAGCAGGAGGGGAAACAGGAGGCATCCCAAAGCCCTGCCATATAAACATCTCCTAGTTACAGCTCCAGACTCACACTGCTCACTAGGTGACCCCTGCCCTATGTGAGGTAGCAAATTCAAAGTCACATATCCTTGATTCTCCAGCCTCCTGATCCCAGTAGGAACCATAGCCAAGTGCTGGATCTAAGCAACACTGATAGTTATCACTGCTTCACCTGAACAACCATGCTAAAATCAGCAACTCCTTCTCCTGGCCACTGCACACGTGTACAGATCCTGCCTCAAATAATTTACAGCCTGAACAAAGACTGAAAGGTGAAACCAAGGTGGAGTAAAATGCCCTGGAGACATTGCAAAGCAGTAATAAACCCCCAGCCTCTGTCTCCCAGACTCATAGTTCATTCCAGAAGGCTGTGTCACCTCATGCTGTCATGAAAAATGCTTTTCACGTTATCAGTTCACTCATAAGCTTAAAAAAAATATAAAAAAATATATACATTTGAGGCTTTTCCAGGCTTCGTAATAAAGCAAGCAGGGCGAGGCTTTAGACTGGTCCAGGATATTCTCCATAGAAACAATTTAAGTTTATGTGGGCGTGAGGCTATTATTTCATGCAAAAAGTTTGCATCTAGGGTTCGGCAGGCAGTTGGCTATTTCCACAGCCCTCCACTCCAAGAGCAACACAGCGCCTTCCAAATGGAAAGCAGTTGCATACAGGCATGTCAAATATCTCTCCCTCACACGAGACGCACCCCAATGCACAGCCATTGCAGTCAACAGATTGAATCCAGCCATCCATGTCAATGCAACTGCCCCAGGAATGGATTTGCTCCAGTAGTTTTAAGTCCATCTGGACGAGGCAGGTCTTTCTTTACACACCAGGCCATAAGTCAGATGCTATCAGGGTGCTGAGTGCCTGTAGAGATAGCACTGAGTATCCTCAGCTCCTCTCAAGACCGGGTATTAGGTGTAGAGGCTGCCTAGGCATGGGGTACAGATGTGTAGGCTTAAAAATTACCAGATAAAAATCACAGTGCCAGACAATAACAGCTTGGCTGTTTAAATGCAGAAAGGGAAATGACAATCACATTAAAGGCCCTGAAGATATAAATATTTACAACAATTCCTCTCACTCGTGTTTTTCCTTCTCTGATGAGCTCACTGTTTTTATTTTCCTCTGCAAACCCCGAGTCATGCAATGTGGCCATTAATGAAGAGCATGTGCCTCTGGCAAGGGAGGAGATCAGGGCTGGACCAGTCCTATGTTTGTATCTCAGCTCAGAGCAATGGTGGTTGTAGAGCTCTGCCATTACCTGTTCCTGGGCAGCAGGGCTTTTTTTTTGATGGCCTGCAGTGCCCTACAGGGAACCCCTGCTAAAGAATCTTCATGCTTTAGAAATCAACATTGGATCTTTGTTTATATGCATAAAGCACACATAGAAGCATGAAATGCCATGTGAGGAGCATGGTAGGTGCACCCACTGCCCTGCTCACAACGTCACTCATTCTGACACAGCAGAACAACGGGTCAGGCCATGGCTGTAAAGCCACTGACCACATTAGGGAGGAAGGAGGAGCAATGGCCCAGAGGAGCTTGGGCTGATTAGCGGAGCTGGTGCGTGTCTGATACGGCACTCATCTCTCTGTACCCTGCAATTCCAAGCGTGTGCTTGCAGCTCTGGGGGATACCAGCTCTTTCCTTGTTGGAAGCAAAGGATGAAAAGTTGTCTGCATCAGAGTACTGCTCCGTGGAAAGGAAATCATGGGTATCAGCATGGTTTACTCGAAGTGCTGCTCCTTGGTTTAAGATGGAGAGAGCATAATATCTTAACATGTCTCTTGACACAATAAATACAGACACAGCGTGTACAATGCACCAAAAAAAAAAAAAAAAAGACGACTTTTCTAGTCACGTTTTCAGATATGTCTTGATCAGTGCAAGGGGTGACACTTGTCAGCAGACTTCCTTTTGAACCAAAGCCCCTAATCCAAACCCACTGGATGCTGAGAAATTTCAGATAACTGATCCAAAATATATGTACTGGAAGTGGTCTTATTAGCTCCTCTAACATTATTCTGGTGGAAGATCATGGGTTTCAGTGGAGCTTGTCTCATTTGCATTGGCATGAAACGTCGGGATAATCTGTCCAACATATTTGGTCCAGCTAAGAATTCAAACGCAACTTCTCAGCCAGTATCACTAGAAACTCTTGAGATTACAGACTTGGAAATGAAGAGACGGCTGTGTTTTTCATACATTTGCATTCCTTCTCATAACATACACATATATGCACACAAACTGATTTCTATAAACAGATTTTTTTCTATCACAGTCAAAGGGTGGGGTGTGTGGGGGGGAGATTCCTTCAATTTTTAAGTGCTATGCACTTCTAAGAGCAACTGAACACCCCATAAGCTGGCAACATAGATTGGTTAGTTTGGACAAGTCCAGAGATGGGGAGAGTTTAGTCTTCTCCGCCTTTGAGCCTGTACAAACTTTCAAAGTTCAAGCCTTATAAAAAAATATATTTTCTGTCTCGCTGCCCAGGTCTGAAAAGGCTTTTGGTCTACAAAAAGTACAAATCTTTTCCTTCTCCCTTTCAGATTCTTACAGTTACAGCTGTATATGCACAAGACCCTCACTCTGGGGTAATGGAGGCAGTCAAGCAAATGGGATCTTTTGCCATCTCACCCAAGTGAGCAAAGCAAACGCCAAGTGGGAATAACAAGGTCCCAGAGCCAAAAGGCAGCGCCTTACACCTGTTCACTTTGCACAAATAGAAATAATTGCTCAAGTATAAAAAAAAAAAATGCCATTACAGGGAACCCAGCGAGGCTACAGCCCACACTGGCACAGAAGACTCGAGTCCGCCACGTTTTGTTCTGGACCGCACCTCTCGCCTTCCCTCTGCCTTGCCAGATGACACACATGGACCTGCTGAACACAATCAGCTGGGAGCACGCTTGGCCAAGCAAAATGCTTAGGCTAGTTTAGCTTGGCAAGGCTGAAGTGTTTGTTCATGTGTGCTGCAATTGTTTTGATAACCCCAGGCCATTTCTCTGATTGCTGCTGCAAAACTGCATCTCCTGTCCCTGTGTTGGAAAGAAGAAAAATATGATTGTTCAGCAACCATATTTGCTGGCTAGGTGAGGAATACCTGAGGGTTTCTACATCATCGCCGTGCTATAAAAACCTTACAACGTGGTCTTTTGTTTTCAAGCAGTAAAGGCCTGTGGGATGGAGAGGTGGCCATTGGCTTTTCTTGGCAGAGGGAGGAATTTCAAGAGCACTTCTACACACTTAGCTGTGAAAATTCAGGACAGTAAAGTAATTCTTTGCCTTCCATCACAGATCTCAATGTGCATGTGACAGACACAGGTCTCTGTTAGTTGACCTACCCTGATGTTACAGATGCACAGAGAAGCAGCTGTTTTGGATGAATAACCCAGTGTAAAAGCAGAAGAATCCTATTAGCCACCTCCTAGAAGTTTAAAAGCATTGGTGAGGACTGGTTTTCTGTTGCCCTGAAATTTCTGTAGCCATTCAGGCATAAGAGAGCACAAGTTGAATCCAAGGTTTGCATATTCCAGGAATGTGTCTAGGATGTTTTCCATCTCGGGAGACCAGAAAACGCCACCAGTTTACAGTGTCCAGCAAGCCCATACTCAGTAACTCTCCCTGGAGTTTTATATGATAAATTGGGGCAATATGTTTCTTGTCAGTGAAGTGTATCTGCTTTTAAGATAGAACAGATCATCATTTAAAGTGAGGGCTACACAAGAACAGTACAAAATAAGAAATAACGGACTTCGCCTCTAATTAGGAGTAAAATTTGAGAAGGGGTCATGCAGTTAACTGAGCAGAGTTTTTGTCGTTATTTACCTTCACTCTTCTGGAAAATACAGAACATGTATTTTTGCTATCCTAATAAAGTTTTTTTTTTTTTTATAGCATTAAATATGACCCATATGACTCATTTTATTTTTCCTTATATATTTATAGTTTTGATCTTCTCTAGGTCCTGTGATAGAGTTACATAATTTAGTTACAAGTGAGGTAAAGAAAATTTCCTTTTTACTTGTTTCATATCTGATGTGTCTTCTAAGTACCCATTACATCCTTGGAGATTTGGTCTACACTTCAAAGATTCTAATACAAGCAGAAGCATGGCCCTACTTCTCTATCTGCAATACAATACATTCTTCTTCCTACGCATACTAGTAAATGAAGTCCAATAGGAAAGCTAACTCATACTTTCAAGTTAACCTCTCTTGTCAGCCTGGAAGCAGATCCAGGAATCTCAATTTTAACTCATTAGAACGAGAAGACAAGGCTGTTTCACACCTAAGACTTCAAGCTGATGTGCGCAAACCACATTCAATACAGACCATGGCACAGGTCACAATCATCCACTTATAAAAGACATGATGTGATGGGAGAAAAAAAAAGCCCTCCATTTAATTAACTCTGGTACAATTTGCAACTGAATGGGGCTGACATGCAGTTCTCCAGGGAATGCATGAAAAAATGTAACACCTGCAAAGGTCATTCCTTTTCCTAGGCTATTTCACTTACACAGATACAGGAGGCCAGAATCTGTGGGGTTTGCTTCAAGTCTCTGACCCGCTTTCTTTGGGAGACTATATAAATGAAATTAATTTTCTGGACTAAAGAAAACCGTCACAGGTACTTTCAGCTATACGCAGAAGCCCTTGCTCTCATTTACTGATTGCTGTTGAATTTTCTGCTTAAGACTATGTCTCAAAGACTTATTTCTCCTTAGCTGGGCTGAGCCAGGTTTCTTTGGAAGAAGCTAGAGGCAGCCGGGGAAAAAACAAAGGAAGAAGTCATTTTTATTGAGTTACTGACTTCCCATGCAGGACTGGGGCAAAGAACAACAGTGCCTCCTCTGTGTTAGTATCTGCTGTGGTCTGGAACAAAGGGTGCTGGAGCCGGTCAAGGTTAATATAATTGGGCTTTGATCTGGCCTTAAGGAAACGCATTAGCACGTAAAATGTTTTGGGAATCTGAAGTCTAGGGATATCATCTAAAGGCAAATGGTACCTTCCCAACTTTCAAAGGCAACGCTTAGCACTTTCCAAGAAGGGAACTCCATGCAGATCTTTCAGTTTGGGCACCCCAGAACTGATGGACACTTTGGAGAATTTGGCTTTAACTTTTTGGTAATGACCCATCCCAGCAGCCTGTCAAAGCACCCTAGTTCAGTGGCACGCACACTGTTCTATTAGCCCGTTTCTCTACCTGGGCTGTTGTAGAGCTGATGGTATTAGCCCAGGCAAAATGCCTCTGCAATGCTATTTGCGGGATCTGTGCTAGCCTGTTTAAAGACGGCCAGTTATAGAGCATTATATCCATATCTAAACCATCCTGATCTGGCTGACAGGAGGCTGAGAGGAACAGTGAACTGCTGTGGGTGCTCTGGGTGATTAATAAGACTGTCTTTATCCTCCTGCTGCCCTTTGTGCACAGCAATTGCAAAGTCAAGTTCTGTTGTTTATACTGCTTTAAACCTACAATAACAGCACTACCTCCAAATGTTTTGGATTGACTGCTATAAATGAAGGCACTCATTTGTGGCATTGTGCATGGACTCAGAGCTCAGATTTTACACACCACATTAAGGTCCAATAAACTCATTGAAACTGTACTACATTGTACTACAGGAACGCTTGACTCAATAGCTCAGATCCGAAATGAAGGCAGGGACTGTGGAGTCCACAAGTAATTTCTGCCTGCACATTTGTGTCTCTTTCTCCTGGTTTGTCTCAATAATGTTTCAGACGATTCATGATTCTGCACTCCCTTCTCCCAAAACCATCATAACTGCAGAAAAACTGTGCCTCATGCACATGGGAGTGGGTGGGAATCAGAATATGTGGATCCTTGTAAGTAATCTCCATCAAGCATCACGCACCATCTAATTTTAAGACTCTTCAGGGTTGCTGTAGAGTCTATCCATTTCCTCCCTTCATCTTCCTCCAGTTTAGCCATGATTTTCATGTGGTTTTAATATATACTTTCTGTATTTTCTCCATCCAGCTTTTTTGTTTCCAAAACTTCTGGTCAGCTGCAGTACAGACGGAGAGCCAAACAAATTGCTGGGTTCTTCCATGCTTCCTTCCAGAAAGCAGCTTTAAAGTTAAAACTGGTGTTAGATGCTTAAATACCAACACTTCATTTATATGCCAGCCACACCCCTGTATTTTAAAAAGCTGCAGTATAAAAATGAGTAAGATGGTGTATATATTCTAAGTGGGCAATTACCACAGATCAGCTTCTCAAGCTCTCCCCACTAAGGCCACGCTGTGAGGATGCATAAGGGAGGGAAAGACTCATGTTTACCTCATAAAAATGTAATGTAAAAATGTGATGGACGAGCATGCAGGGAAATGCTTTGAGTCTCAGAGTCTCAGCTGCACCAGGGAGATATTTCCACTCATATCCTCTGCTTTTTATCCTCTGGACCGCCCTAGCTAAGGTTCAGCCCAAGGCTTGGGGCAGGCTGACTGCAGCCACCACTTCAGCTATGCCAGGGCTAATCTTTCATGCAGTTCCTGTTCAGGTGCAGAGCCCAAGCACAACTCACTCAGCCTGCCAATTCATTGGCTGTGGGAGACACTTGCTCAGTGTGGTGCTGCATATTGGCACAGGGAAACTGTCCCAGCACAGACGAGCCTTCCAGCTATTATATTAATTATGCCTTCAGTATACATCCAAAACACTTTAACCAGCCCCATTTCCAAGCCAATCTAGCAACGTGCCTGCAAAATCCTCCTTAAGATGGTTTTGGAGGCTTATTATCTATTTGGCTTACATCTATATTAAAATCTATTTGGTTTATATCAATATTAAACCTAAGCCTTATGTTGGCCTCCTACCCGGAACAATTTCTCCCTTGGGCACCTAAATAGCCTCCTGCAAACACGGTTACTACTATGATTGGATGGACTCCTTCAGGAGATCAATATGCTGTATTCAGGAAAGAGGAAGAATGGGAACACAACAACAAAACGCCCACTAACATCAACGAGGACAGGATCTGGCATCTGCTGGTATTTTGCAGATATGCTCTGCCCAGGAAGAGCGGGGTCGTCCTGCTATAGATGTCTTTATATTTGCCATCGTTCTTCTAATGTCTACAGTGTCGGGGATGTCAGCTTAGCAGAATTATCTGTCTTTGTTTTCTCTTGTTGTTGAATAAACATCCTTGAAACCTTTTGAAAGGTTAGCACCTGGCTCCTATGTTTTTTTAATATCCCCCCACAGATAGCAAGGGAAATTTTGCCTGTGCTGGTATCAGGCACAGCAGAAACCTAATTATTGTTCTGATCCACTAAGCAACAATTGTATCTACTGTAAACTGAGTGGTAAATTCCAGACTTCATCCCAGAATACTTCTGAGACCAATAAACTTGGATACACTTGGAAACAGCATTTCTTTATTGGTGCATGCCAAGGAGATACTGGGTTCCAGATAAATCTCCAGAGTACGTCTATTGACTTCAGTCCATTTACTCCAGGGACAAAGCTGGCTTGGTGTCTTTCCTGAAGAACTGCTGGGTAATAATGATTCCTATTTAATTAAAAAGCATGCCAAGAGGAATTTCAGGGTTTAGAAATGTGCTTGTCACTCAGAAACAAATTTATACTCGGTAAGAAAAAAATTTGTTGTGTTTTTTTTCTTTTTCCCCTGGACTCATACACCATTATCTCCGAAACGTCCCTGGGCTTGAATCCACAGCAGTGTCTCTGGGTCTGCGGTTTGATTATTAGAGGTTATTGCTTGCCTGCCTCTCTTGTCTGTTGTGCAAGCCAGTTCCTCTGCCCTTAATTCACTCTGTGCTTCTGACAACACTGCATTCCTTAATGTGCCATTACCAAACTAGTAAATAAGCACTGCTCTGCTCTCTTTCTCCCTCCCTAAGCAAAACAGGCTGGGGACTCCCCTGTGGATCTATATTTAATCTTACAGAATCTTTGGGTAAGCAATACACAGTGAGGTATCTTAGCTGCTGATCTACTGCCAAACATATGAGACTGCCATCCCGGAGAGATGGAAGAGATTTCATATGGGCTCTTGAATTAAAATCTTTCCAGCAAGTAGAGGGATGTGTTTGACTTACATTTGGAAAATATCAGTGAGACAGTCCCCACTTGGAGACCTTGCTAAGAGGGAATGTGGGAGGTAAAGGAGGAGGGAGGGTGAGGAAAAGCTTTTATCTACAACATATTTTTTAAGTGCAGAATTTAAATCTGGAAAATATTAAGCTTATAAAGTTTCATGTGGACAAGAGACTCCCTATCTCTGCTGTACTCCCCTTGCTTATCTGGACTGTATTTCTCACACTTCCAAGAACGCTGTTATATGACCACCATCCTCACATCATTCCACTGCAGCAGACCCACACTACCCTTGCAACACATAGCTCCATATTGCCTTTACTCCATGCCCTGCTGCTTTTATTTATGCCTCTTTCCTATCAGCTTCATCTTTCTCCTATAACAGAGCCTTAAAATGACAGAATCACTTACAGCCTTTCCTCTCTGTCACCTCAATTCTCCACCAAATCTCAGCATAAACATCTGTACAGGGCACATCTCCATTGACTTCTATGCAGATGCACCAACAAAGAAGTTGGCCCAGCTTCTCTGGGAATGTGCCATCTAGTTTAGACAAATAACTCCGAACAACCTACCACATTGCTAATCCTTTGTCCATTTTTAGAACTGTTTTTTTTATTGTTCTGAAAAACCCAAATAAATACTTTTTCCCCTTCTGGTTTTTATCTCAGGACAGAGGTGCCAAACTACTGTGAAAAGAAGCATTTTACCCCTAGCATTTCCAGCCAGAAACAGAAATAGACAACTAAGATCTTTCCTGCGAGATTTCCATCCTTGTTCTGGATAGAGGAATACATCTCACCACAAAGACTCATCCTCAAATGTGACTGCTCCCGCAGTTTGTGGCTCCAAAGCACTCAGAACCGGATCATAGGTTTGGTACAACATGGTGCAAATTTACAACACTGGGTAAAGTGATTTAAAATCAGGAATAATGATAGTGACCCAGAAACTGGAGCCAGTTTGGGCAGTCTTAAAAGAAGCATCTGAAACACTATATGCAGCCAGTCACCAAAAGCAGGCTCCAATTTTGCTGACATTTGTACATCCGTAATTCTTGTTCTATATTTGCAGCACAAACAAGACCCAAAGCAAGAGCAGAGCTTCACTGTATTGTATGTTCCACAATAATTCAGCCTTTGCCCTGAACTTCACTGGAAAAGGCAGCCCTAGGGGATGATTGGAGATGTACAGGGGTATGACAGGTCCTTGCAGACAAACAGCAGGGTCACATGTGAGAGAAAAGCTTGTCTCGAGTCCTGTGATTTCCTTCTTCCCTCCCTTGACCTCTTCCTTCTCTCCTGTTTTCTCCTGATTTCTGTCTGCCTTTTTTAATTATTAACTCTGTGACTGTGCTTTTCAGCTCCGCAGAACATTTTGTGAAAAAGCATGTTCATTGCTCAGTGAAACATGGTCATACTTCTACTGAAACTGTCATTTGGATACTTCAAAGTGCTTTCCAGACACGGTGAGCCAGGAAATCTTGCAAAAATTTGCCCAGTTAGAAATGTCTTTTCCTTGTACCTGAGGCAGAACAAGGATTCCAGCCTGGGCTCAGCATGTGTGCCCTTCTACGGGAGCCCTCCAGCACTGGGGCACTGACAGAGAAATTAGAAAATCCAGAAAAGCCATTCCTTCCTAAAAAGGGATGGCAACTACTATGTTTCTGCAAACCATTTCCATTTTGTGACCAATGAATAAGACTAAAAGGCTTCTGACAAGGTCTGTATGTTAGCAACATTGCTATTTCATGGGTATAATCCAAAGGTCAGGCAGATGAAATAGAAGCATGAAACAGTGCCAGCAACGGAAGAAACGCCGTCTTGTTCAATGACCAGTCCTATGCTCTTTTTTACTGGAAAACTTTGCCTCCTTCCCACTCATTTCTTACATTTAGGCAACACTGAATTGCTGTTTTGTATTAATGATTTCTGTCACTTACCACTGTGCAGCAAAGAGGCCAGAACCACCAGAGAAGAACCAATGCCAGCAACAGGAAGAGGATCAACAAAGCAATAGCCAGGATGGTCCCATCTGACTGGAAGAGAAACACAGAGAGCCTGTGAGCACCTCTAACACAAAACTCCCCTCTCCACGGTACCTCGCCTGTGCATCCTGCTTCCAGGCAAGTACACATCCCAAAGGCCATTGCCATACTCCATTTATTGTTCAGCCAAAATGCAGTTTTCCTCCCCTCCTCATACATCCAAATGTGGCGTGCCACCCTCCCCACCTTGCAAAGAGGCTCTGAGCTCTAGTTCCCTTCCCAGAGAGTTGTAGATTTTGTCTCCATTTTCTGAACCTCGCAATTACATAACACACTTACTTTGCTTCAGATCAAAATTAACATAACATTCCACAGAGTACTGTGAAGACTGAAAAAAATATTTTAAAAGGAGCTCACAACACAATGTTTCATTGTAGTTTAAGCATTCTCCTTTCTTTGCAACTCTTTTCCCCTCTTGCAGTATGAACTGGAAAGCGATGTTAGAATTAAAGTTTACTCCAAACAAAAAACTTGAAGCAAGATCTCTGTGGGCCCACAACTTGGGTCATTCTGCTCTTCTCAGCAGTGCAGAGTCAGGGTAGTTCTGCCACGAGCTTTTTAAGGAGATTTGAACAAACACACCAGCGCAACAATACACAGGGTTTTCCACATCAGAAGTCATTAACACTAGAAGATCCTTTCCTCTCTAAGTAGGATAATTCCCCCGTTTAAAAAGGCATTTGCAATCCTCTGATATCGATTAACAACGCAAACAGCTGCACAAGCCAGCTCAATATAGCAATCAAAACCAAATGTGTGTTATTTCTTGTTGCTTAGATTTAACCCAAACCAGATGTTCTTGGCTTCCGGAGGCATGCCAACTTCCCTGTACCACTCCTCCCCAGTATCATCCTATTCCGAGATAAGCAAGCAGGCAGTCCTGGCTTAAGCCTGGTTGAGATGTTCTTGATGTAACAGCCAGCCATTTAAAAAACTCCACCCAAGTGTCGAGATCACAATGCCAGATTAAGGACACATTCAAGAGCAGACTGACCTGGAGGATGGGAAAATTGGGTGCGTGCTTAAGTCACTGTAATTCAATGGCCAGATGATCTCCCGTCATACCATAATGGGAAGAGTAATGGAAAAAACAATCAGGTTGAAAGCATTTTCCAAACTCTTCTGGTCTAGAAGGAATTTCTGGAGACCTTGGATCAAGACAACCTGATCTTTGACGCTTGGCAACAAAAGAGAGGTAGTCCACACAGGAGAAGAATTCACTCAAGACATCTCTGGAAATGGAACTTGGACCCTAACGCAAAATAAAAGCTCATCTGAGAAGAGAAAGCTGTACGTTTGGTGTTGTTCCTCTAGACAGCATAAAGTCACATCAATCATCTGCAAAATGGAACCTGCTGATATTCAATACTTTAGAAAATGTGATCCTAACTCTTTGCTGCCATAAAATCGTAGAGGCTTTTTATGTCTAAGTGATGTCTGCCCCATTTGTCCCTATATTGAAACAAGTATTTTGTCATTAAGAATACTCCGAAATCAATTTGCAAAATTACAAAACAAATTAAAATGGCTTTTTAACTTTTTTGTTCCAGGTAATTTTTTTTTTAAAAACAGAATTTATTTTTAATTCCCCCCACTCCCCTCCCCAACAATTTGTAAAGACCAATTTATGTTACTCTAACACATCTGTTTCTCTGCAAGGCAGCTGATGTGGCCAGATGGTATTCTGTGTATCACAGCAGCAAAACAGTCTGAAGGACTTAAAAAGTTTTGATTTGCCAAATCTTATATTTCTCACTCAGGTAATACCTCTCGCTAAAGCCAGTGCTGTCTGGCAAGTCTGCAGGAACGAGTCCTCTTCTGATACCAAAACCAGAACACCACCCCCCAAAAAAAAAAATCTGGTTGGTTTAATTCTTATATTCAAACAAACATCAAAATATTCTAGACAAATATGAACTGAATTTTCTGGGCCCAGCTTAGCTATGAAGCATCAGACTGAGACCCTTAATCAAGAACTGCAGATCCTATCCTCATCGGCTCTGACTGTGCTGTCACTGCTGGAACGGGGGCTTTGAGGAAACCCTAGCAAGTCAGACCAGGACACAGCATATATGCACAATAAATCCTACTATATTCAGCCAAAGTGACCTGAATTCTGCTGTTGGTTTGTTTTATCTTTATTTCATGAGTTTCTGCTACAATTTAGCTGTCATTCTGTGTAATAGCTATGGTTTTTATACAGCTAGAACTATGCTTAGATAGGAACTGCCACTTATCCAAGCTGAATAATAAACAAGAAGCAAAATATGCCTGCTAAAACAGTTTGCAAAAGTTCCACTGACATTTTGAAATCTTTCTCCCAGTCTTATAGCTGGTTAAAAATGGCAGAAGCATCTGAAATGTCTGTTTTCATTCCATTATTTTTTTTTAAAATCAACTTTTGGAAGAACAATACATATGCTCATGGAAACACTGAACCATGGAATAACTCGATGAGCTGTGTTTAACACTTATTGAATAAAGGCTGTCAATTCAAACCAAGAAAACAACTTTCATTTTAAAGACAAAAAAAAGAGAATTTTAACACTAAACTAGTGAACTTTCCATAAAAAAATATCTATGGAGACAAAGCGTGGCTAGCCCCTAAATACACACGGTTACCTGAACTCCGTACTACTTTCCCATAGGGATTCATCTTGACTACTTATAACGAGATAAAACTGTGGTGCTTGAACCCACAGTGAGATGAACAGCCTAAAAACTCCATCACACCTGAATGACTGAGGAAAGCCAGACAGTTAAGGCACCCGTCAAGACGCTAATTGTAAAACACTGGCAACTCCCTTCTTGACAACTGTTGAAGACCTAGACGGTGCCTGGAGTCACTGGTTTGCAACGCCTTGCTATTGTATCAAAAAACGGTAATACGAAAAAGAGCAGGCTCTTTAAACGACCTTTCAACACTCTCCACATTTGACATGTTAAAACTCTACTGTGTGGTCTTTGAAACAAATAAGCTGGTAAAGAAAGCAAGGCAGCTGTGCCTTGAAGCCTCCTTTTCCCTGCCAGAGTCCAACAAGGCCAAGAAAATGCTCCAAGTAATGCTGGCAGTTGAAGTACAATGGAGAGCCATCTTTGGAAGATACTGTAAAATATAAAGATATCAAGAAATCTGGAGCAGGACACATTAGAGGCGTTTCCTTATACAAAGGGCTGTGTGTGTATATATGTTTTCACTCAAAAGTTATTATGGAACTGTTACAGACTGTGACTAGGGAAATTCTTTTGTCACAAGACACAAACCTGGCCCACCTCTTGGACTGTAGGTACTCCTAGAGAGAAGAGGGGAGGGATGGCAAAGTCTGGTCCAGTAAATAGCATGGGCTTGTTCCTTAAGTCTACCCATTTCCTTAAATCTACCCAAACATTCAGGGATGTGCTGTCCTGCAAAGCAACACACTAAGGCACGCACACGATCCCTTAGAAGATCCTGTCTAACAGAAAGGTTCATATAAACTAGGCGCATGCACATTCCTTTAATAGTCAGCAAACAGGGACGACCACTCCAGTGACGGTCATGCCACAAAGGAAATGACTCATCTTCCAGAGTTGTTCTGCTGTTGCCTACTGAGATCCCTGCCTAAGGCCAAGCTCCTAAAATTTTGCCTCAAGAAGCATGTACACAATCATGCAGAGAGACAAAGCTGAGACAGAGTCTGTGATTTTAAGTCCCCTGTTTCATTTTAGACATCCTCGACACTTCTAATACAGAAGCAAACATAAATCAGTTCATCAGTATTTCAGTGGAACTATGGATTATTTCTGATGGTTTTCCAAAAAATGCTACTATGCACCAGATTTTTTGTTGTGTTTGGTTTTGGTTTGGTTTGTTTTTTCCAATCTTCTTATTTTTGTTTAAGATTTTATTTCCTAGTTTCTCACTTTACTGCACTGGCATTTGCAGTATACTAGCTATTCCAGAAAGGTAACCTGGAATAACAACCCCAAATTCACAGACCCTTAAAAGCTTTGACTACTGATGTTCAGGAGTGACGAATGAAGTACTAGGTGCATCTAATAAATGTGCTCATGTACTGTGGCTGATGAATTAATGTGCTGCTGATTTATAGGGAGAGGGAGGTGGGTAGCATGCATGCTTGTTACCACAGCAGTAAATGGATTTAACTTTAAGCATGTGTTTAAACGTGCTGACTTCATGCTATGCCTGAGAGGGATGGACTTCCGTTAAATATATGCATCAAGAAATTGGCTTCAGTAGGCCTTGAAGGCTGGGTTCAGTAAAAGGATTTAACCCTAACTCGTATGGACTTCACTGGAAAGTAAGAAGCCTAAATAACTCTTTTTAATCTGGTTCTGCACTCACTACTCCAGCAAACAGAAGTGATGCGCTCTATCAGCTGTCTGCTCTCAGGACTAGAGCAGTCTACCACTGCCCTGTGCTATGCAGAAGAGCTTGTGGGAGCCTTTCCAGCGTTTAAGAGCAGCAGAAGACCTAAGGCTGTCATGCAGCCCCGTGATGTCACCTCCAGGGCAGGCTGGAAAATCATTACTGCTTTGGGGCTAGGCATGCAGAAGCACCTGCACTGCGACCAGGAATCGGGAACAGCAGCATGAACAGCCACATAACCAAATGTCACTTCAGAGTGACTCCACAGTAACAACTTAAATTTAACACTCAGCGCTGCTAAACCTTAGGTGCTTTACAACGAGAAGAATCGTGGTTAATGTCATTCCAGAGACAGAGAAGATGTGAATGGCTCCTATATGCCAGCCCAGTGTCCCGTGCATTAGGGGGGGAAAAAAAAAAAACAAAAAACTTTTTTACATTTTCCAAGCAGGAAGAGCAATAACATGCTGAAAGCCTTCAGAGGTGTTAGTAGGAAAGGAATGAACTGCTTTTTAAAAGCTTTATGAAAATCTTCACTAGAGTTTTGAATGAGCATCCAAAAACTGACAGAGGTTTTCTCCCTGGAGAGAAAAGGTTTTAATGTCCTTTAGTTGATAGGGGAGGGGAAGAAAAAGGACGCTCCTGCCTTTTCACACCAGAGACTCAGGCAGCTTTTATTGTGAAGGAAACACCTTCCATTCCTGCCCGACTCTCTGAGGGACTCTCCCATCACAGCAACAGAAACTGATGTCTATCATTTATTTTGTCACACGCAAGGATTTTTTTTTTTTTTAATATAACAGAAACAATCTGGCCTAATTTCTAAAAGGAAATGAAAAGTTGCTGAACGCACTGTTCTACAATGTTAGCCTCTGATCAGCTTCTACATGAAGCTGCTTGAGTAGGAGCCAAGCTTAGCAGGGAATGAAGCAAGAAATACATGTTCTAAATCACCCAGTATAGGTGTTCTCAGCTCCTTTTTTCCAGTTTTACTGTGCTGTGAAATGAGATGCTCCTCTGGCGATTATCTGTTTCCCTCCTCTCCTTGTAGAGCTGAAAGGAGACAAGACCCTGCTTACAAAAGACTTTTCCAGCATCCTACATTGTTTGCTTCACAGCCCAGTATAAACACCAGCAAAGCCTCACTTCACCACATGCTGTATATAAACCCTGAGCAAGAGACAACCCTTGTCCTGAAGAGTTCGCACTCCAAACAGAGCAGGCAAACACATGATGGAAAGGAGGAACAATCATTACTCCCTCTGCTACAGGGAAAGATCTTTGGTCAGGGAAAACAATTCCCCCAATTGCGATGTTTATGCTTATGAAATCAACCTGAACTCTTCCTTCAGAAGAAACACTTAAACATTTCCAGCTAAACAAAAGCAAGGCTTCTGAAAGGCAGATATGGCATAACTAATGGTAGAATTCAAGTTTGTCCAGTCCCAGGTGAACGCCTCACTCGTAAGGGACTGCATCTAGGAACCTGCATTAAATACAATAGGGTCTGGTGGGATAGTTTATGAAGAAACACAAGAGAAAACCCTGCTGACGGATGAGCTTTCCCTCTGCAATTGTATATACTCTCCATCAGTACTGGGATTCATTAATCTTCAGATGACAGGCACCTCCCCATTCAGAGGTGTTGATGTCCAAAGGCCTTTGCTGTCCTCTTTGGTTTTCCAGCTCCCTGGAACATCCCATCTGCTTTGGTAAAACGCTCCAAATTCTGTTACGGTTTCAAAGCTCCTGACCCCTGAATTTCACCAGCAAGAGACCTATGCTGAACCAGAGCCTAAAAATAGCGGTAAGACCTCACGTCACTGAATATCTGCTCAGGTCTCTACTAGTCATGCCATTACCTGTTAATCATCAAAATTCAGGTGTCACAATTGTAACAGCCTTACTGCAGGAAGCAGCAGAGATCAAAAGGAGCCGGGCCTCTTAGCTGCAAGCCTTCAGCACTAACTACAGATGAGCATCTTAATAATCACACCCTGCGGCTAGAGGGAGAGGTCACAGCACCTGGTCAGGCCTCAGATTTCATCCTGGAGGAGTGTGCGTGAGCCTTGGGTTTGCGGCAGGGAGAGCACGGGCCTGAAATCAGTCAGCACGAAGGCAGAAGTGTCCTCAGCGCTCTTTTTAGGTTCAATCTGTACACACACTTGCACTGAAGCTCCTATTCTGAAACAGCCATCTCTTGTCCTCCAACACTTGCAGCTAAACAAAACCTTTAAGGTGAAACCTAAGCAGTTATCTTGGTTTCCATTTGTGCCTGAAGGCAGTTGCTTAATAAGAAGTATGTTAAATCCATTTTGGGAGGTGAATAGCAACTGGAATAATAGCAGACAAAATTCTGTGGAATTAGACTTTGTCATAACAGCAACCATTTATGGCTTGATTTGGGTTTACTTCTTTGCAAGGCAGGAGAGGAAGGAAAACAGCATGCTACAGCTCTGGAATGTCTTCCCTCTGTGCACGTCTATGAGTTTCGTAGCATTTAAGCAGCACTCCAACAACAACAACAACAAAAAAAAAAGCTCAGGAGCACCTTCCTTGAGCTCAAACTCATGTAGCCCACCCCCAGGTGGAACAGGAGAAGTTCCTCGCAGGCCGTTACAGGCGGCTTGCCATGAGTCTGACAAGGTTAAGAGCATGCCAGCATGACCTGAACCCATACAACAAGACGCATTTGGGATAAGTTTCCTTCTGAAACTCAGTTTAAATTGAAATCACATTTTCAACGGAAAAAACATTTCAATAAAATAAAACATTTTTTTTTCAAACACACTGTTTCAAAGTGCTCTGTTTCAACTAAAATGTTAAATGGGATTTCACTATTAGAGGTGTACATGTGTGCTGAGATTATAGCACATATTTTGTAGTTAATTTCAGTACTGTCACAGGAAAAAAGCTTACATATCCACAAACTATTTTGGTGCTTCCAAATTAAAATTTTTCAAAACTTCCATTCTGTGATTCTGCCCTCACCCCCAATTTATTGGTCTCCTTTGTGAATCCCTACTTTCCAAACTGTAGGAACACGCTGTTTGTAATATGCCTACCACACTTAAGGGTATTATAAAACAGCCCATGTAGCAATATTGGAGTGAAATAATCTCTGCACATTTAACTCTTTGGGTGACCTGTGTTAGCACAAACATTCACTGCCTATTATATTTGCAGCATAAAGCTTTTAAGAGCAATTTCTTTTAGAAACAAAACTGAAATCATATGTCCTGGAGTTCCCACAGAGCAATACCTCAGCTAATAATATACAGGTCAAGGGCCTAGGAAAGCGCTCATTAAATTTACTCTGCAGTTTAATAAAGCCTCTATTGATACAATAGTGAATGTACTTTAATTGCCTGCAGACTTAGGAACACTGATAACTAGCAGAGCCTTAAGTTGTGCAGCCCAGAACAAAGTCACAACTGAAAAAAACCCTACTTTAGCACTGAATTACATTTCTTCTGAATAAAAAAAAAAAAAACAAACAAAAAACACAACCTTCAATGAAGGGCATCATTAGTTTTTACTTCAAGCCTGCAGTGCTTTCTTGATTTTCTAGCTTTTGCTATCTCCATATTTAAAGATCAAATCCATCTGCTATTGTTTAACTCAAAGGTGCAAATTCCTGCAGTCTTTCAGACAGCCACAGGAAGAAAACTGCGATACCTCGATGTAGTAAAGCTGTGCCAGCATCCACCTCCTTTTGTCAAATGCAAAACCTGTCAAGGTTAAGAGACCAAGTTCTCCTTTTCGAGCTGACTTCAATGGCTCCTCCACCCTTGGAACTGGAAATTTAAGACCAGGGGGACTATTTCCTTCCAGAATAGTAGGCCTGTTCCCCATCTGTCACCTCATCGATCATCCCAAGCCATTTATTAATGGTTGCCACCAAGATAACTGCTTCATTATTAGATAACCAGTTCTCTGATCTGCCTATGCAAGACTTTCTCTTGCCCCGAGTTGCTGTCAGGTGCGATAACCCACTGCATCCATTCACTTCCAGACGTATAGTCTCAAGAAGCCCCTTGTCCCCAGCCAAGGACTGGCTTGGCCCAACTGCTAACCAGCAGCTCTCCTCTGGTTTCCCAAATCTGAAATCCTATCCAGGAGTGTGGAAGGGTTGACTGCCTGGCAGCGTGCTTAACCACCTTGAGACCCTCCCATCCAAGAGTTGTTTTGGAACACCAGTATCTCAGGTAAGGAGGGGCTGGTATCTGCTGGCACTGGGTAGGACCCTAGTGTACAAGGGCAAGCCCAGTTCGGCGGTTGCAGATGCAGTTGCTTCCCCAGACTGCCGTGTCCCTTTTCAGCTGAAAGGCACTCCTTGTTACAAGCGTAATTCCCCTAGCCCTCCTCCTGAAGGAACAGGGTGTGAGAGGGGAAGACATCCATTGTGAACTGGACACACATGGCAAATAAAAATGAGTTTCAATCAATGCTAGTCCAAGGCATGTCTAATATCCTGCCACAGAACTGTTCTCCCAGCCCACATGTGGGTATCTTCATTGTCTTGCCTTCCTGCAAAGAAGCATCATGTGTTTCTCACTAGGGGATACAGAGAGTATAGGAATATCACGTAGTGATTCTCCTTGATCTTCCGATCAAGAGCTTTCCAGGAAGACCTGTTCTACACCGTCACTGCAGTCCTGCAGTTTTCACCTCCCTTCCAGTTTTGAGTCTGAGAATTACTAATGCAAGAGGTCATTAGTGGTTTTTCCTCTTCTGGGAGCATTTTAGAAAATGAACAAAGACTTATTTTAATTCCCATCCTGGCTTCTCTCCGAGATGCTCTCTTTTTGCACTGAAAAACTTGGCAGCAGCCCTCCAGTCAGCAGAGCAGGACTGACTTCCCACCTCTAAACACTGCCTTGTAAATTGTTTCCTTTATTGCACATTCCCTTTTCTGACAATGCTTGTTGTGGAACCTGCTCTGTGCACATCTGCATGTGTACACATTCATAAAGCAGCATTTAATACTTTCTCCCTCTTTCAGTTCTTCAGACTCCTAATACAGGAACAGGGGTAAATCCTTTTCTAAGAGCTTCCCAACTCCACCAGCCATGACTTGCTAATTCTTCTTCAAGCAGCGGCAACACTGCCGCAGTGTACCCTCCCCGGGCATTAACAGGTGCAAGTGAAAGCAATGCACACTGTTCATACCACAAAAGCCTGACGTGGGGCAACTTCGCATAGGAAATCAGTGGTGGTATACTGAAACTAATAGCTGACAAAGAAGAAATATTTTATTTTTTTTAGTCTTAGCACTAGTGGAAGCTGAGGATGCTCAGTTCCCCCTGCATTTGTGGTTCTATGCCTTATATTATTGCTGTTACAAGATGGGGCTTTTATGTTTAGCAGAGTAAACTATAGTTCTTGGTGTCTTCAACTATAAAAGGTCCACTGACATCAGCAGTAGAATGAAACTACTTTTTAAACTCTCATAATTATCTGCCACCCAGTGAAGATGTTCTGATCTGTCAGATAAAAGGTGCAAAGCATGCAACCACACCATAACACCAGCAGCAATGCATGTTGTCAACTTCCAGACTGGGACTGAAGACTACATTAATCATTATTTTCTGCCTTAATGTCTCTTTTGTAAATGCAGGCATGTTAAAAAAAAAATAGTATTAGAAGCTAAGGGAGGGGAAACCAATCATGGCAACAAGAATTCAGTCTTTCATGGCATGTGAAAATAGATGGTTCAGGTACTGTGAAGTCACACCTAGATGTATCCAATTTTTTCTGAAGCCCTTATTGTAATCACTGACAGCTTTATTCAGTTACTGGGCACTTTTGGCCTCTGCCAGTGTACTGCACTTATACCTCTGCAACAAAGACCAAAGGCACCTCATTTACCTGCAAAGCAGACAGCCCAGCGCACCCTGGGATGGAACCTTTCTGAGGCTGAGAGCGCCGGGCTGACAGCAAGAGCATTGTAACATTGGAAGTAAATAGCCTTGCAGCAAAGTGTTAGTAGCAATCTGGGGGCAGGATCTGCCTGTCTTCTGTGGTTACCCAGCACCTGGAGCAAATCAGATCCACAAGCGTGACTCCAGTACAAAGGCCAAGTAAGCAAGAATACCAGCAGAAGCGGGGAGGGTGTGTGTGTTTCCCCCCAGAAGGGGCCTCTGTCTAATTTGAGTTGAACAACAGAGACAGATAATGGCAAGTTTTAACTAAACATTATTTATAACCAAAATAGCTCCTTGACACTCAGAACTGGAGGAGCCAGTTGCTAAACAGATGCCCAGGATTCATCCACAAGCCTCCTAGAGAATGCTTTCAAGGGTAGTCTCCTCCTGAAATCTCAATCCAAGCAGTCACAACTGATTCCAAGGGCTGGAGAGAAGGTTTTAAAGCCACACTGGATTCTACAGAGAAGGGATCATCTCGTCCAGAAGAACACAGGGGAACAAGCCCAGCTTCTCTCCGAGTAGTGCGATACCACAGCACCTGAAGGACATTTCTTTCCTTCGCAGGCTTCAGTATTCAGGGCTGCCATTTAGCACCTCCTGCCAGCAGCAGAGGTCACCTGGATGTCCCTGCATGGTTTTGCTCTCTTGTGCTTAGGTAATGCAGTAACAACGCAGCCTCACTGCCCTCTGTATGGAAGGGCAGATTCCTTCCCCCACAGGGAACTTTCAAGTGAAACAAAAACATTTTTTAAAAGGTACAGATATTGAAGAACCAACTTCAGAGAAACAAATTAGTAATTCTCCAAGACAAGCAAGCCAAGAGACAAATTCATCAAATACTTCCAAGCCAGCTGAGCTTTGTCATACTGGAGATGCTGGCATCTTATCCCCCAGCTAAGCATATAAACAGCACGCTGTCTCCAAACCTTAAGAACACTCTCTTTCCAGCCATTCCCCTGTTCTGTTGGGGTAGCTGCCAGTGGTCACATAGCCCAGGCCAAATAACACCCTACATTACACTCAGGACAACCCTGTCTTAGTTTAACTGGGTAAAAAGTAAGTTAGTGGGGAGCAGGATTAAACTTCTGTCTGCAGCCCCTGATTTACACAGTGTTACCCTCTTGCTTCTGAAATAAACCCAGCCACTGTTAGCAGCTTTACCAGAAGCCAGCCAGTAATCCTCAGTCTGGGGTGTGCAGTCAGCAAAACCTTGGAATGAATAATAGTATTGGCCATCCACGGAGAGGGCACAAGCAGGCTCAGTACTTACATGCAGTATCACTCTGCCCTAAGCCAGAGGGTTTCATCTGCATTCCCTAATTTAATAAAACAAATGCTTTGCCCAACCACAAGAGCTCCTGTGTCTGGCCCATTTTTGACAGATAAACGGAAATCACTGCGTTCCTCCAACAAGCAAAACCCCTTTTTGTCCTCAGAGCTCCTTATTGACATACGGGCCCCTGGCTACTGAGCTGGCTCTCCAAGGCTGCCGCAGGCACCCTGCCAGGGTGAGCAGGACACAGCCCTCCCAATTTCTTCCCCCCCTGAAGTACATGACTCTTCTTGCCCTGCACCACATGGGGATCTGTCAGAATGGATGCTGCAGCCCCTAACCACCTGTGGGGACACGATTAACTGGGGTAGGCTTGCTTTATCATCTTGAGGCAGCGGGTGCAATACCACTGGTCTCTCTTCAGCACGCCTTTATTTTCCACCCCTGCCAGACAGATGTCTGCTCTGACACTCGAGGGCATCTGGCATTGTCCAGACAGGTTTCCCATTAGGCTTTAGAGCCACCAAAACCAGCAGAAAAGCCAACATGGTAACAAACCACAACAAAAGCCCTATTCCTGAGAAACTAACATGAGGGTGGGAGAGGGAGCCACATTCACCAAGAAGAAAAAAAAAAATAAAAAATCAAAATATCTTCTGCTAACCTGGTTCTATTTTTTTCTTTATTTCGCTCTTCCTGAGGTAAAGACTACACTCTGAAAACTTAGCAATCTCATGCAATTCCACAGTCAATGCTTTTTACCATCTGCAGAAAATGACAACTCCACTTTTACCTAAAGGCCCTTGCGTGAGATGGGGAAGTCAAGGTTTTTTCTGACTGATACTTCTTTATGCATCAGATAGACCTTGCATTTAGAGTTTCATTTGTTAGCTAATGTGCCTGGGCAAATTCCGGACTGATACTTATCACAAGGGATTTAAAGGCACCTCCCATGCGTAATTGACTCTTGCCTCTGAAAACTCATATTGAAAGTCCTGAGGAAGAAAAACAAAATAAAATCTCCAAAGACGTCCTATGGATTGTTTCGTTACTCAGGCTTGAAAGTAACTGGGCCAACTGAGATTCTTTTTTAAATGGATAGTTTGCTCCTCCTGATTCAGCTGAGACCACTTTTATGTGACTGCAAGTGTTCCCAAAATGTACTTTAAAATGGAAATGCTGGAAGAGCCTCTGCAACAAAAGTATCTCTACACATCTCTCCCACACCTTCTTCTGCTTTCTTTTGTTAAATGAAAAATCAATTACTTTTCAACAGAGAAGAGAGAATTGCAGCAAAGAACCAGAAAACATGGAGGCTCACTTTAGAAAACAAATTTTAGGCACTTCTGGCAATTTTATTTTGGGAACCTAGACCAGCAATTCCTTGACTCCCATGGAATAGGAGATCTAAAAGCATATACAGTCACACCTGTACTCTGATATTGGAAAGTAGAAGCAATTGAGCATAAGGCAGAATATAACAGAACCCATGCAGTTTAATTTCTGACAGCCCTTGCACTTTTTTGGGGCTGCAAACCTTTCATGCCTGCCACATTTCAGAAAGCAGAAAGCTAGGGAAAACGAGAAGTCCCTCAAAGCACGACAGACAGCTGCAGTCCAGGCAAGTGGATTCCAAAGTGCCCAGGTTTGAAAGCGTAGGTGGAAGCTCTGAGGCTGTTTTAGCTGTACATATGACTCCCTTAAATAAAACAAAAAAACCCCAAACCCTAACCAGTGTTCAAAGAGTGAGGTCTAATTTGGTGTTGACAGATTTGACAAGTAGTATCACCTAATGCTGGAAAGTGAGATGCAATTAAGTGTCTCAAACTAAGGAGATGAAATCAGTCATTACATATGCCCTCGTTCCTAACCTTCCAACGTTTTCTCCCCCTTGAAATGCTGTAGCAGATTTTATACCTCAAGGGCAAAAAATGTCAATAATTACTTCAGTTAGGCAACATGGGCTCAGGCAAAAGCTCTGTCTGTTCCCAGAGGGAGTCAGTTTATACTAGAGAGGCAGGTGCATTATTGCATTCAGAGGCACAAACCAGTGACATTTCCTAAAGGGGACAAGTGCACAGAACACTTTCTGCCACGCATTCAGTATTTGAATATGAAGGCAGCACAGTCTGTGAAAAGCACTTTTAACTGGCATCCTCACAAAAATGACGGCACTGGGCAAGGCAAAAAAATCCCAGCATCCCATTTTCAGCAGCTGGCACTCGGTGTTAGACAACACAATGTAATAACAGGAGTAACTAAGCGTTCTTCCCTCCCCGCTTCTGGCAATCGCAAGTCAGGCCTTGCTGAGTTACAGCACTGAAGCCGTGATGCGCTTCTAGAGAAGGCAAAGGCTTTGATTCCTTGTTTCTTTCCAAAAAGCGACCTATCTGTCTAAGATGAAAAGTGTTTTCTTTCTTCTAGTGTTTTCGCTCCACAATAAAACTGACATTCATTTAGCTGCCTCATTCCTAGGAGTCTTTAGATATTACATAAAGGTTGGGACCCATGCTAGTATAAAACAGCTTTGCCCTATTAACCTATGAGAAACTGGCCTAATTTCTTCACCATGAAAACCTACACTAAAATTTGTGCCAGCTAGGGTGATTAAAAAAAGGCTTATTAGCTAGTTCAGTGTCTAGGCTCTATCTGTCCTGATCTTCAAAATACCTACATTCAGAACTTAGGAGTCAAAGTCTGACCAACTTTTCTGACTGTTCATTTTTGGTCTTTACTTGCTAGGAATGTAGCTGTCTGCTTCAGCTATGCTCTTAATTGAATCTTCTTCCCTGGATTACCTTTAGATAGTCCTTGAAAATGGGTGGTTCATAGAACAGGACAGGAATTGTTTATAGGAAAAATAGGATACTTGCAGATTATTTACATGTCACACAGGATGGTTTGCGTTGGGAACTACATAAGAAAATAAAGAAATGGTAAAATAAAGACATAGAAAAGCCCCTTGCTTTGTTCCTTCTCCCATTAAATAGCCATTTCTGAAGGACAATGTGATTGGGGTTCAAGGCATTTGCACCAAAGCAAGCGTGGGGCTGCCATGTTAAGTCACTGCCGATTGGCATCTGGGAAGCTGTTTGAAAATGACACTCCAGACACCTTTCCAAACCTGACCGTTTCTGAAATATGGCACAGAGAGGAAACTCAAAGCACTGACTGCTAGTTTGCACACAGGGAAGAAAGCCTTAATTTTTTTCGTGCTTGCTACCATCACTTCATTCCCCAGCTTTCTGACTATCCCATTTCGGCTGCAGATATTCAAACAGACCTAACTTGCAGGTCTGAAGTCAATTAAACAAGTCATTTGGTGCACATTTTGTATACGGGTATTTCCAGGACTGGAGCCCTTGTAACCTTAATTAAAGAAGAGATTGTAGTCTCAGTAAACAGCTTCATCTTTAAAAAGAACTTGAAAAAATAAACACTACTACAAAGACGAAATGCCTGTTTACCCAGAAGAAACGTCCTTGATTAAGTAAAGCCCACAATATGGTTTTCAAAGCAGCCACTGAATGTCGCTGTGTCTAGGTTTGGATGTAGAATCTGGATTTGAATTCTGGCTGCTTAGCTGCACTGCAAATCCAGTTTTGCAGTCTGGAGGCATCAGAGTAGTAGGTGCTGCCATGAAGCATAGGCACGTCTGAAAGTTACCTTACAGCTATTAAAACAATAGAAAAGGAACAGATATTTCACCTCCTATAATCTAGAAATAACAACTCCATCCCCAGAAGAAAGCATATCAGGAAGGAATAATTTTTCTCTAAGAATTCTTTCCCAGATCTTGCCTCATATGAACAAAACATAGGAAAATATTCCTGTAATTTGCTGACAACATGCAGATACATTTTTGTCAGTGAGCAAAGCGAACTTAAACCAAAAAATTAACTAATAAAATAAATTCCCTTCTTTTAAGTCATAAGGAAGTCTCTAAGTTTTGGAATACAACCCCTCACGGAAGCTCTGAAAACTGTCTCTATACAATCTTCTCCTTGTTGAACAAGTATCAAGATCAAGTGACACAAAAGACTTTTCTCATTTTGTGCATCAGCCTTTGTGGAACACAGAAGACTGCTGGTAATCAGATGTTACGCAACTTAGCCTGTCACTTGTTCTGTATGGAAGCACAATGCGCTTTTACCAGATAGGCAGAAAAGCAGGCCATGGACAGATTTTCAAGTCTTTCTGGTGAGACTACTCTGTCTTCTCAAAAAATAGTTTAAAGTCAGTACACAGGAGAAGTAAAGCAGTGCCTCAACCATTCATTGTACAGAAGGCAGGTCTTCCCACAGATGAATAAAGCTAAATACACTGAATCATGAAAGACTGCTCTGAACTCAAAGTGAATTCCTCCACTTCCTCCTTCAGTGCAAGTCATTTCATGCTCTATTCCCAACAGCCATGACTCAGCAGAGGCAGCGTCTTCAGCAATACCATGAATTATAACTGGTTTCATCGTCCTTTGCCTGATTCCATCAGAGGCTGAGTGCAGCAATTCACTCCTACCAACAAAGGACGCCAGCTATAAGCCAGCTATTTTAGTGGAGAATCTCCCACTTCTTTTTTTTGGCAACCATACTGGTTTCCAAACGAGGGGTGTGAGCACAACTGTCATATGCCTTTCACAATGAGCAGCACCATTGCTGTACAGGAAGCAGACAAGCTAATGAAGCCGGCAGGCTTGCTTCTTGTTCACCGTGCAGTAGACAAGACACATCCAGACCACTGGCTTCTAGTCCTGTTCTGGTCTGCATCCCCCAGCAGATACATAGTCTGAAGTGTTTACTGAAGACTCAAGAGCTTTACCACATTATGGCACACGTGATATACAAAATGTCATGTTACCACCCTCACAAGCCCACCATTAAAAGAGGGGAAACAGGTCCTTTGCACAGCAGTCTTACTCAACTTGGAAGCCCTGATACCTGTGTAACAAGCATCTATTGTTAAGTACCACCATTCTACTGAATGCACATGAATCGCAACTTACACAGTGTGTGCTGGAGATGATGACGGAGCTAGAGATGAAGCTCAGACCATCATTCATACTGACTTGAAGAGCTGCTTCCCTGAAAAAAAAAAACACAAGAATCAGGCCAGCTAGTCCCCCACCCTCTACTAGATAATATCCTCTGGAACCTGGGCTCCTGATGCACAGAAAAGCCTTTTTTACAGGTTAATTCACCCTGCTGGTGCTCTCTCCCCTGTGCTCCAATGCACAGCTGCCAATTAACCCAACAAGCACAACAGACAATGTCAGAAATAGATACCTATAAGAACAACAGAATATAGTCAGATGACACACTCATTTTCCCACAGGCAAAGTAGATATTTGAGTACAAAGAGAACATACATGCCAACTTCTCGTAGCACAGGTGCTGGGCAGAGTAAGTAGGTATCTTCCACTACAAAAGGCTTCTCATCTGGAAAAAAGAAATATTGGGATTACCTGGTCAGTAATACAGGCCTTAAAGACCAAGTTTAAATAATGTTTTTCCTCACACTTGATACATAAACAAAATCAAACCCTGTACAAAGGATAAAAAGCTACTGCACAGCAGTTGTTCTGAGGTAACTGGAGGCATGCTTTTAGCCCATGGAGTTACAGAGCAAATAAAATGTAAGGGCAGACAGCCTGCACCACAGGAAAAAAAATAAAACATAATTCAACACCTTGCATTTATCCCCCTCCCCCTGAAAGATGGGGAAATGTGGCAGCTGACCCTTCTTTTTCATTTCTTTGCAAAGCCTTTGTGAAAACTGTCTTGTTTTCAGGCTGCCACAGCTCTCTGTCATTCTCACTGTGAAACATCACTCCACAAAGCCCTTTTTTGCCACTGCTCCTACAAAAGAGCTGAGGTCTACCTGCCCCTTGCAGAGCCAAATGCCCCAGGGCAGTCGGAAGCCCTGCACCGCCTGTCACCCACATCTGGCATGGGGCACCCTCGCCCTTCCTACAGCTGCTGAGTGCTGTTGAAATCTATCACGCCGCACATCTGAGCCACAACAAAACTGAAGATACAAAGCTTTTGGGCTGGTCAGACAGATTACATACAACTGGAACTAGCTGGGTTAAGAAAATTGTATATTATGGAAAATTTTGCACATCAAGACAGAGTCGTCTGAACATAAACTGAACCTTCCAACCTAAATTATACTGTGGTTTTAAAAGTGGAGTGAGAAAAGTTATCAATAGGCAATTGCCTTGGAAACAGGAATATCAGCTGATACTCTCCTTTTGTAGGCTTAAATCAGAACTTTATACCATCTCTCTGGTGACCAGACAGATGGGGATCCCAGGGAACCTCCAGCCCATTTGCCAGCTGATGAGAGATCGGGCAGATTGGCAGAAACCCAGGCAGAAAGGCTGGGTGGGTTTGGGTTTTTTTGGACTGGAAACCACACATTCCCACAGAAGGGGTCAATTCTGCTGAATCAGCGTTTTCCAGAAGCACGTCACTGCATCAGAAAGCTTTCTACCAGCTGTACTTATAACCATCTCTAGGGCCTTCCACAGAGATGCTTTTAGACCTGCAATGAGCTGTTACCAAACATTACTAGCTTCCTAAAATTTTCCAGTTAAAGTTTTCATTTTGTTTGAAAGCCCCTTGTCTCCTGACAGAGTTCTTCCCCTTCGCCTCTCAAACCTGTAGGTTTCAAATCAATCCAAATCTTGAATCTTATCTCTACATCCTGCACGGTGGAAGAGACCTTCTTTCTATGGGACCACGCTGAAACAGGAGCACAATTCATCACCACCTTGTTTTGCTATTCAAAATACAGACAGCAAACCTGGGGTCTCCAACCATCTCAAGCCTCTTCACAACTGGTTAGTGCACTTAATTACCTTCCCAGGGTGCGCATAACACTGGCAACGTGGAAGCAAAGTTACAGTGTTCCGTGCATCACTGACAGCAACAGGCAATGGAAAGAAGCAGGGATAAAAGTTTAACCAAACTGTTTAGCAATCTATTGCAGAGTTGAGCTAATCTAACTGTCTGGTCCTTTGTTTTTGAGGAAACTTGTGCAAGTTACAATTCCATTTAAGGTGCCAGTGGAAAGAGGAAAAGCCATGAAGAGACACAAGCCAAAGAGAATGTGGCAACCTTCTGTAAAGTAATTTCTGCATCAGCTGTGCACCTTGTTCGTTCTTCACTTGGCTGCCGAGATAAATTTGTTCACATGGATGGTGTCTAATAACGATTAGGGCAACAGCAGTAGAGCACTATTGATCCTGGCCCCATTCTCAGGGGTTCACTTGGCAGGGTTCACTCAGAAACAGCGTCACACAGCACATTTTACTGCCATGGATGAGGCATAAGAGATAGACTGCAAGAGTTTGTCTTCTCATGCAGAAGCAGGGCTCACCGAGTCAAACATTCTTTCCCAGACATTCCTAAAGGAGAGGATTCCACTGAATACAAAATTTTAGAAAGCAGTAATATTGCTCTAGTAATTCCTATCACACATTATAATCCTTATTTCATACCAGTGTGTTTCTTTGCTTTGGCAGCAATATAAAAGATTATTTCCTCAGGCAGGTTAGGAGATGTTTATTTTTTACACTCCATTAAAAAAAATGAAATGGTAATGAAAAGTTGTAGCCTTCCCTGAAGTTTTCCTTATGTTTCCAGCTTCTAGCAAATCCCATGCCTATACATACACAACACTTAAATTTTCGGGTTACCCACAGCAGTTATTTTGTTAAGGGCTGTTTGACACAGGCAAACAGCTGAAGGTGAAACATTTCAGCCAGCCATATGGTTTTCACAGATATGCTTCACTTCGGCATTATGGCTCACCTACTGAGAGCAGTCTTCAAGCTTCTGTGACCCCTCTAGATCCCTGCTCCTGCTGTTGGTCTGGAAAGTACCATATTATTGGTGTTTTCCCACAGCCTCAGTGCAAGAACACATACGAACATTTCCACTGTGCTAAACATTAGGAGCAGATGTGTTTGGCACAGGGTATCGCTTTGCTAGCCCCATACTATCTAGAAGATTACTTCCTCATTAGAAGAGAGGTGGACAAACAACAGGCATTTCAAGCATGCAGTGCAGTCATACAATGTACATCCCTCGCTTCCTATCGCCTACAGCACAGGCACGAGATTCATGGTGAGTTTGCATCACATACAGGCACTCAGTTGTGCAATGGAGTTCCCAAACCAGAGCAGCAGCATTTCCCACTTTGCACAAGCAAGGCAGCTGCACAGTGGTGGTGAATCTGGCCCTACAGTTCTGTTCTCACCCTGATTTATGAAGATATTGTTAACTCCCATAAATTTATGACATTGTCTCAGCGCATGCATGCCAAGAGAATAAAGACCAATGTCTTGTTTTCTCCTTTGCTAACACTGGCAGCACAGGCCAAGGAATTATCCATGCCAGCTTGCACTAAAAAGCTGGCTTAATTTTGCAAGGCCTTTTACTTAGATCTCATTAGCTTTTTGTTTCTCTTTCTCTCCATTTCTCTCCCTTCCCGCCCCTAACTTGCATTGCCTGTGCCTCTCCTGAAAGTTTATCAGACTCTGAGTCCCAAGAGGGAACTCATGGCTGGCCAGGCTTGCTACAGGGAGAGATTATTTTGTTTGGAGAATGTTTGTGTTTCACCACAAAAATGAGTGACTATTTTCCTTCGCTCTAAACAAAAGAGGATCCATTTGGTTTGCATAACTCTGGCCATCTGACTCCTTCCTGGAAAACTTACATAGGGAAACCAAACAAAACAACACTTCTCATCTGCTATTGCATCTGTATCTGCAGGATGCATTTGAAAGAACGCCGCTTTTCTCATCTGCTACAGAAAAAGCTTGCTGTATTCCTGTGCAGTAAGAGATGGGCCCGAACGCTCCCAAACTCTAGATCTCATGCCAAAATCTGAATTTTGTGGTTTGGACTCCTCTCAGCTGACAATACTCGTGGAAGAGCTGTGGAAGGCGGGGGGCGGAGCGCTCAACTCGATGTCGCTGACTCTGCTGCCCAGGAAGTGATTTCTGTTCTCGGCTCAGCCACTAGCTGGCTGTGTAACTGCTAAGAAATCACTTTGCCTCCTTTCCCAGTTTTATAGAGAGGATGTCCAGGCCTCAGTCGCATCTCAGACAGCAATCAGGGGCAGAGCTTGGACATCTTCAGGAAACGTTGCAATGCCTCACCTTTGAGAAAGCCCTCCCACAGTAAAGGGGATTATTTGCTCCTTACCTATTGCACCTCTAATCGCTCCATCAAGAAAAATAAGGGTCTCACTGTATAACCCCCCCCCCCCCGGCAC
>VZSZ01004355.1:130041-171277 GCA_013398815.1 Ibidorhyncha struthersii
GCTCCATCAAGAAAAATAAGGGTCTCACTGTATAACCCCCCCCCCCAGGACACCACACCCGTGGGCAACTAAGATTTAGAGGACTAGTCAGTCCTGAGGCAGAAGCCATTCAGAGAAGTGTGCAGCAATGGAGAAGGGTCAAACATCTCACAAGAATACATCTGGTTTTTGTGCATGCCCTTTCAACAAGGTACTTTCTGCTGCTCAAATTCCTGTAATTCGCTACCCAGCATTCCTACACCTTTTAACAACTATCTGTAGCCTGTAAAATCTATTATTCCCAGCAACAGTGAATAGTTTCTTTTGCCATTAGTAGGGTGTAACCTTTTGGCAAGCCAGTACTTGGAGTACTTCCCAACCGTAATAATAAAAGCCTCAATATATGCATCATGTCTTAACATAGAGGAGCAACCCTCAATAAAAGAGAGGTACAAAAACCCAAAGAAGGTGACCAAGACAGATCATAGTACTTTCTTTTAGCCATATAACCAAAGTAAAATTAGCAGCCTTTTCTTTGGTTAACGGTTCATACAAGAACTGACTGGCATACTGAAAACTGACTGCAGTGATCCTTTACAGAACGGTTTAAGAAAGCACAACATTTTCAAATTGCCACCGCAATACTGCAAGTGTTGATTGTTGGACTCGCAATATCAGCAGTATTTTAGTCCAGAAAAGGCTGCAAAAGCTGTTTGCCAAGCTTCCCATATATCACAGACTAACAATTTCCTTCTGTTATCCATGTATTTATGATTTGCGTTCAACTAAAGTACATCTCAGAAAATGCTTTGACCTAGTCTTCTGTTACTACAGGAGAGAAGACTCTGGTCTAGTACAGCCAAATGGGGAGTGGGACTCTGTCTGCTCTCACATAAGACTCCCTCAGGAACAGCTGTGCTAAGGCGGCTGTTCTCTCGTGTACCTCAGCCCACTGGAGATGGGTAGCCCTGAGCAATCGTGAGCCTGAGCACTTCCATTGTCCCTCTGTCACCTCAGACGAGGCAAAATACCTCCATAATTCTCTGCACCGCCTACCAAAGCACCATCTCTGTTCATCCTGGCTGATGACTCCTCTTATGCCACTCCTTGGGACAATTCTGCAAGCAAAGTTTTCATTTCAAACCCATTTTGTGGAGAGATGGGAATGTAGAAAGACACTGGAACACTTTCCGAGCTAGAGAAACTGCCAACGAGAAAGACCCATAAATAAAAAATGTTTTGTTAATGCTGTAATGAAAACCACACTGAGATCATGCTGTAATCGCTCTGCTTTGTGCAGGGACACATGAGCTTTGAATGCCAAAGCCATGCAGAGCTGAGTTAGGGGCTGGGGTGAAGAGACAGATAAGCACAGAATGATGATATCACATTCATAACAATCTCTAGATGGAGAGAAGGGATGTAGAAGGAATTACTTTTTCTCTGATGGATTCATTATGCATACAATTCCTTTCAACAAGCACACATAGCTTCTAGAACTCGGCAAAGCACCGCTTTATTAGTTTACTCATGCTCACAACTGGCAGCTCAGGAGAGCAGCACATGAAGCAGTACAACAGTCATGCCCAGGCAGGGGTCTTGGTCCAGCACTGCAACAGCTCCACTCCAATCTCAGAGCTGTCACCATAAGCTCCATCATGCTTATTTGCAGAGATATACTAACATCACAGTGAGAGACCATCTTGGTCCCCCAGCAGCATACAGGGAGCTTGGGAAAGCACTCCACATTGCACAGAGATTCTCCTCCTCACTCAGCCCAGGTTTTCCTGACTGCTCTGTGCTTGTTCCTCCACACTTGGCCTGGACAGCTGCAGGGAAGTCTGCTGGAGCTAAACACACAGGAATCCTGTTTTAAGAGTTCCTGCACTGCAATTTGTTGGAGGCTTGGAGAGCATTTGAGGGAAGTGTGACTGTCAAGCAATGACTTGGGCCACCCCTCAAAATAGGATGCCAAGCTCACCTTGGTGTATGTTTTCACCTGGGAAAAATTAGAGGCATACATTGTGTCCTTCATAAAGGTCACACTCCCAGAAACACCTGACAGAGTTTGTCCACAGTGATGGACATTCTCTAGTACCACAGTGGAAAAAGGGAAAAGCTACTATAAGAAAATGAAGGGAAAAGATGCAGTGACGTGTTAAAGTGGCACGATCAAGTGGGGAAATCAGGGATCAGAGAGTCAAACTGCAAAGCAAAATGTTCCTGTGCTAAGAGTGAGAAAGTAAAGAAACTACCACAAAAGAAGTGTCTCACTACCAGGAAAAACGAAAGATGGGAAAAATGGAGAACGCTGCTTGGCTTTAAAAACAGAAGACAATTTTTTTAGGAGGCATTTGCTGGTCAGTTTTCGGATACTGTTCCCTGCACAGCTCACTCTCTGCTGGTACTTGGCCAAGTCCAGCTCCCACTGTCTTTGCCTCATTTTCTGTCACTTCTGCTACTTGGTGCTGAAAAAAATCTGGCTAGTTAGTGCAAAGGATCAGTTTTGGCCAAGCATCCGGAGCGTTCACTAGAGTGCAAAAGATCTAGCCCCACCTCTGCTGTGGTGCATGCTGTTTCCCTACCAATCTTTCATCTCTCTAATCAGCTTTAAATTGCCTAGGACAGAGCTTACCATAGAGGTAGAGCCCAGAACTATCTTTGCTGGATCCTGCACAATCTGAGCAGACAAAGACATTTTAGCACCACAAAGCAGTCATAAGTCACTGCACTGGGTAATTACTTTTAACTCTGTGCAGTCTGAAACCAATTCTCCTAGGTCCTGCTGCTGGCAGAAAACACCCCGCTGTTGAACATGCATCTGATTACAGTTCTGCTCAGCCAAATATTCTTCATGGTTTCTACAGATGTTCCTTTTTTTTATCCCATAACTATGAACATTATGAGCCGATGCTCTCTTCACCTGCCACTTTTCTCTGCCAATAATCTCAATAAAAATCCATTAGCTCATGCCCTTAACCTCAGCAAGCCCTAGCTGTGCTGGTCTGCATCTCATCTGGGATAATTTAAGGTTTCAGGAACTGTTGGCTTAGTATTATCTTTTAAAATACCTCCCTCCCTGATACAATCAGAGACTGAGAGGTTTCAAGCAAACAAAAACAGCTGAGCTATCCAATCTCCATAAGGTTTCTATGAAATTCTCATTTGGTTAACTCTTATGTTAAACTGTTTGCAGCGAAGTGCCACAATGGCACACTGAGAACACAGGTTGGAGCTGCAGGCTCCAGTAAAGCAAAATGCTGAGATACATTCTCACATAGAGCAACAAACTTAATGGAGCTGTGCCAGTTCCCACCTGGAGAGACTTCGGTTGAGAACATTGATGAGCAGCTGGTGAGTTCCATCAACCAGGGAATGGTTTGAACTCAGAAACTGAGTTTGTGGCCTCTTGCTTCCAGGTCACTGCATCAAACAATCTAGGACTGTGCAAAACGAATGGAGAAATCTTGGTGCAGTGCCAAGGAGAATGAGCTCACTTTTCACCTATGCATCAATTCAGGACACAATGAATGCATCAGGTCAGAAGGTGGGGAACATATTTGGCCTTTATCCTCATTTTCTACAGTAATTTTATGGACACAGGAAGACAGCTTCAAACAAAAAAAGGCCATGGGTTGCACTAAGATAAGCTGATCTTTCCTGAAAGCTACCATGAAATTATGATGACAGAAACCATAATAAATTACTCAGCTAGACAAGCAGTTAGCACACAAAAGAGAGGAAGGAGTCTTCCTCCTCACCCCCACCAACACCAGGTCACAGTGTTTGGGAGTGAGGTAACCCTCACAAACAGTTCCTCCCATTGGCAACACTGGATGTTTTTGTGTCTCCATAGACAGGACACACTGAATAGGGGAAAGCTGATGGATGACATTCTTAGGTCTGTGAAGGCTTTAGGATGTTTCCAGGAATGAATGCCTCGCTCCAGAGCCAGCCAGCTCTGAGGAAGCTCAGCTGAGAAGAAATTGGGCTGCAGCTAGCATAGGCTCAGGTAACAGAGGTGACTTTCAAGCTAATGACAAGAAGGGAGCAAGTAGTCTTCTCTGGAGGAAAAAGTGGAACAGCAAATCAAGTGCTGAAAAGACTTTACGTAGAAGAGAAGGACAGCATTAATATCACTTCCCTACCTCTAAGCTGGCAGGAACAGTAGCTACTTGTTACGGTTTAAGGAACCCGCAACTATTTATTGTCATTTAGACAATTATTCTCTCTCCTGATGACCCCTCCCCACCCAGGAAGGGGGAATTGGGAACAAACAAGGAAACCCAAGAGTTGAAATATAAACAGATTTAATAGAATAAGATTAGATGATTAACATTAATAACACTAAAGAACCAATATTAATATCAATACCAATATAAAATACACAATGATTATGCTCAGCCCATTCTATCAGTAGGAAGCTGTGCACTGCCAACAGGGGACAGCAAATGTGGGACACTGAGTGCTGAGGCTTCCAGAGGAAGGGAAGGGCTCAGGGCTCCAGCACTGGGGCGAAAAGCTCTCGGGATCACAGCTATTAAGGAAGAGAGAGAGAACTCCTCAGCAAACGTTCTAATTTATATTGAATGTGACCTTCACAGCATGAAATAATCCTGTTGGCCAACTTGGGTCAAGCACCCACATCTTGCTCCTCCTCACCCCCACACCTGGTGAGCCCAAACACACTGCGACCTGAGACCTTGAAACCCACATACCATAGCTGGCTATAAGGTAAGTATTTTCACAAATGCAAGCACTAGAATCTTCTAAAAGTACAGCTTTCTCAAGCATTAGAAAAGACTTTATGAAAATTAATATTACTGGAAGTCTTGTGTCACTCATACCAAGACAGTACTATTATTTTCCATTCAGGCTCAGAGTCCTGTCCCAGACTCACAAGGCAAAGGTGACCATGAGAAGGACAATTGCTGGACGGATATAGAAGCAGAAATGAATGAAGAACAGGCAATCAAGAAAGGAGACCTGCATCAAATCTCTACATTTGGAAAAGGCCCCATAGACCAGTAGAAAGAGTACTAGGCTGGGCATCAGGTAATCCACATGCACTCCTAAATCTTGCAACTTTAGGGACTTATGTTATGCTGAGTGATGGTCTTGTGACTCCTCTAACTTCCATTATACACGTCCGTGCATTTCTTAGCATGAAATACAACTGCTAGAAAAATCCTCCCCTAACATTTCTCTTCAGCTGAAAGCAGCTCCTCCACAAAGTCGAAATTTTCCCCCAAATTATATGTTTTAGACGAGATATTCACATTTGGATTGAAACGAGACAAGACACATGCAAACTAAGAATGATACAAACTGTCAGTGTCCAGCAACCAAACCCAAAGGCTTTTGGGTTTGCACCACATAGCTTCAGACTTTTGATGAAAAGAAAACTTCTAAATATTTGAACAGCAATTTAATTTCCATTGGAACCTCCCAGGTGGAGACAGTAGGGAAGGTTTCCTGCTCAGCTCTAGAGAACTGGGAGAATTTATAACACATATGATCCAAACAAAACTTTGGATCTAAACTCTGGGGAGAAACCAAACGTAGTTCAACACCTAAATGCAGCCATGATCCAGACTTAAGGAGTTCTGGCCACATGTCAGGTTTGGGTCCAGTTTTATGGAGCTTAAAAGGAAAAGCACGAATCTGTGCCTGCCTCTGCTGTTCTTTTTTGAAAGCCACCCCTCACTTGTTCACATCTCTCTAGTACTTATCTCTGGTTTGCATGGAGGTGCCTCCAAAGCAGTTAATTCACCATATCCCACCCACACCAGTGCTTTTACTCAGATCGCTCTCCTTCCCTATTTCCCCCTCCAATGCCACCTGCTCCTCCCTGGACACTTAGAACTCCAGCTTCTGCTCTTCATGTCCTCAACACTCACCATAACTGAATTAAGCAACCATGAACCACAGCCAGCCTAGCTTTCTGCTTAGTGACACAAGAGCTGTCAATTCCAGAACCTGCCTACTACAGCGGAGGCCAGCATAAACAATACAAAAGCCATTCGGGACAAATTACATACGCTCCCTGTCCTACACCTGCCCTGAACGCTCAGTGGCATTCCTCGCAGGGCAAACAGCCTTAGCAAACTGTTCCCCTGCTCCAGAGAGTAAATTACACAGATGCTCAAAGCATGAGCAAGTCCAACACTGAGCCATTAGACTTCCACATGTAAGAAACTAATTCATGCATTTATTTTATACTCAAAAGGGTCAGGACTGCCTCCAAAACAATCAGGGAGCTTCTGAATAGATTCCATGTTAGAAAAGATAAACGTTACTGTCACTGGTGATATTAGCTATAAGTTATGCTATCTGATTTCCTATGTGGGTTTGCAGATGAGAACAATAGGATCATCAGTTCTTCCAGCTAAATGGCTCTCAGTATACTTCACAAAAAGACCAGACACTCAGGGTCTAAGCTGCTTCTCTCACTTCAGTTCTGCTTGGTGAACTCTGTGGAGGAAACATCTTTCCAAGTTGCATCCCCGGAAGAACAACAGTGCCTTAGCCACTGCTCCAATACAGCTTCCAAAAAGAATGTGTGTTTAAGCTACATGACCAGGCCTGCTAAGTACCACAAAATAGAGGTAAGGAGAGAAACACCTGATCTCACTACACACTTAACCCAGCAAGACATATATATATAGATACTCTTTACAGGCAAGTTTCTCGTCTTCTATATTGTGTCCCCTCCGTTGCTCAAGCTTATCTATTCATATACTTGCTATCAGAGTCACAGCATACAATACCGCCAGCAATTTTCCTCTAAAAATAAAAATAAATCTCTTCTGCATTCTGCAAGTTTAATAGCTCCTCATCCTGTAATTATTACCTTCACAGTCAACGTATTTAAAGATCCAAAATGTTTTGCAAGCAAATGCCTGCCACTGCAGAGTCAGAAAAAAATTAAATACCAAACCAGCTTACTGAGAGTAACCGTGTCATTGATCCTGAAACTGCAGAGCACTCTATCAACATTACGGGCATGACGAAATCCATTTCCTCTCACAACAACCTGGAACGACTCTGTAACACAAGAGACAGAGGATTATTGATACATAAGCGATGCAAAGAACGGTCATTTAGACAAGCTACATATGTCAAAAGTTTTCACTTGAGAAGTCTTGAGCTAAAATTTGCAGTTTAACAATTAAGTTTAAAAATTATTAAAATTTAACAGCCACTCTCTCCCTACCCAATTTCAACTTGAGTTTTTAGAAACAGGAAATAATACACGACACACATTTTTACTGACCTGCTGCGACAACATGAAGATTCAGAGACACTCAGCTTTCCCCTCCCCAGGTTGCCATTTTAAATGGCAGAAAGTTTTGGGTGAAGAAAAGCAAAAGTACCTTTCCATGGAAAGAAAAAAAATCTTCTGGTGACAGATAACTTGGAGAAGTTCAAGTGCTACTTTCCTAGATAAGTGCAAAATTGTATCAGTTGCCCTGAGTTTTGTCACATCCTGCCCTGCTAGCCTCTACAATGGCCATGAGTCCTTGACTGGACTCATTTCCATACAGTGACAGGGGATTTCATCACCCGATCAGCTTTCTAGTCTCTGGACAAAGGCTATGATCTCAGAGTCTGCGGGCATTTCCCCAAGTCTTCCTCTTTGCTGTTCTTCCATATCAACTCTACAAGGTCACCACAAGCTTTGGCACAAGCAGAAAGCATCAAGGACAGTCACCTACACCTGAGGGCTGAACTGAGCAGTCCTCTTTGGAACAAGCAGGGCTGAGCAATGAGATCATATTCTCACAAGCCTTTCAGACCACTCTCTACTGTCCCCTGTTATTCCAACTACTTGAATCTAGTAGTGGGAAGGGTTTACGAACTTCCTGCAACCACCAGACTCAAGATTGCCTTGCAAGGAAAGCACTGTTTTCAGACTCAGATTTTGAAACAGGACCATAGTGCCAGAGAAATTCTGGCAGCAGTCGTAGGGACTCAAACTCTGCAATTCCCCATGGCAAAGGAAACAGACCCCCAAAATTCCTGTTACTATCTAGGAGATGCACTCAGATAATCCCCACTGACCTTTCACTGTTGAATGTCGTTTGAACACAAAATGTTTCATGGTCCAAGACAACGCAGGAATAATCACAGCACATCAGAAACACCACCCTGGTTTTAGAATTCCCCAGGAGCAACAAGGAACCTAGTTTTTGCAGATTCAAAGATTTCCCCTTGCACTTTACAGTCCCCATCTTCTCCCTTAAGGACTCATACACTGTACTTGTCAAAAAAGGCAGATTTGCTCTGGAATCTGGGCTCTCTTCCAGGTCCCACTCATTTACAGCCAAGTTGCAAATCATCCCGCCACATCTAGCCAGGGAAGCTGCTTCACAGGCCCATTATGTGTTGTCCAAGAGCATTTGGGAAGAACGGGGGAGAAGAGCTCTGTTCTGGAGTGCGGGGGCTGATGAATACTTAAGAGAAATCACAGAAGTCTCAACTGCTGGGGAATGAGAGTTCAAGTACAGTCAAAGAACAGCATATCAGTGATGTCAGATTAACCATGGAGACCCTGTCTCTGCCTGAGACTGAAATGAACAGATACAGTATGCACCCTGCATGTCTGCTCTGATGCAAAACCAAATCCTCAAGAAACTGGCGTTTCAGAATGATGTGTTGCTGAAATTCATTCTGCAAGTGTCTGGGACCAGTCTGCAGTGCAAGAGTGGCCTCAGGTAACACTGAGCCCTCATGTTCTCTCCTTCTAAACAAAAACAAAAAAAAAAAGAAAAGGAAAACCCACTGCCACTCTTCAAGGATGTGCACAGAAACAAGAAAACACGTGGTATCAGAGCTACACCTGCAAAAGTTAGTTTCAGAAGACACTAATGCACATAACTTTCATATTCAACAGTACTTTCATTAGTCTCAAAGTCCTAAGAGATTAAATGAGCTGCAGTTCGAGAGCAAGGGAGCATTTGTCCAAACTCAGAGGTGAGGCCTTGAATTGAGCATCTAAATACTGTTGGCATTTTTCAAGGTTAATATTGCTCCTCTTGTGAGGTACTGGCCAAATTCCAATGTGAATGGTTTATATAAAACCCCTCTATGTTGCCTCTCAGCTGGCTCTGCTGGATACAGCTGGACATTACCCCTACATTCTCATTAAGACACGATGAATGGGAGTGGTAAGATGTATAAGCAACTGACAAGTGTATTAGAGAGTGGTAAGTATGGTTATAAGTGATGGTTATAAGTCATCCTCTGGCTTACAACATTACATAAGCATCACTGTTTGTCACTTGTATAAGTATGTAAATATATTTAAAAATAAACAAATCTATAAGTGTGTAAAGTGGGTCTGAATGTTCATACAATTTCATTTCCTTTCCCAAGCATTTATGGAACATCACTGCACTACATCAGGGACTGTGATGACAACAATCAGCTACCACGCTAATGTAGACAAAGCCCTGTTTTGAAACCTTTTTTTAACGCAGGAATTATTTGAATGGCCAGCCAAAATGAGAAATAGATGACTAAGTACTATAATTCATGTCAATTATGCCATCCTGGCTTCAAAAAACAAAACTACTCTAGTGGCATGCACAGAATGCAAAACTGATGCCTGGCACTTATTGGGCTGGTGTCTTGCGTCTGCTAGGAAAATACGACTACATATATATGTTTCCTTATATATATGTACCTATATACAGGCAGTTGCTTCAGGAGCAGGGGATGCAGGAAGGGGAAGGATGATTAAAGCAGCTGCTTTGGAAGTGAAAACAAAGAAATGATAACCAGCTTTCTTATTTGGACTACTGATTTAAGAAAAAGGAAGATAAAGAACTTGTCAGGGACTCGTCCTTCTCTACAAACCTCAGCTCTGCTCCCAAACTCTCTGCCTAATGAGTTGCTGCAAATTCAACAGTTAGGATACACTTCATCCAATGTGAAGAATTCACAGGAAGCAGATGGAAGAGGCTAAAATGGTTCTCAAGTTTCTTTGAAAAAAGCTGGGTTCTGCTGAATGCAGAAATGCTCGCCAGGACTTTAAAGCCACATTGCACACAGAACAACCACACAAAGGGGGGACAGTACAATTCACACAAGTCAGCTGAAAGATGTTTAAATTCTAGTCCT
The DNA here is from genome assembly GCA_013398815.1 of Ibidorhyncha struthersii. NCBI lineage: Eukaryota > Metazoa > Chordata > Aves > Charadriiformes > Charadriidae > Ibidorhyncha > Ibidorhyncha struthersii. The sequence goes on from VZSZ01004355.1 coordinate 140,146, forward strand.
CAGTCACTGTATCAACCCTAAATGCCTAAGAAATGTTCAAAGAATATCAGAAACGTTTAGATCAAAGTGTGCTCATTTGACTTTCTTGCTAGTTTCTTAAGAAGCACTTCCCTTGATAATCCTCCAAGATGATGAAATTGCAAAACTCTAAACCTAATCACAAAGTCTTATTTTCTGATTTGGTTTGTAGTTTTGCAGCATATCTACTTCAAGTTTGGCACAGTCCAAGTAAGACAGACTGGTTTGACTGAAAAATAGTTAGGCAAAACTGTCAAATACAAGCCTTTTCTGTAAGAAATGATTCGACATCATTTGGCAGGAATGGGAAATGTGCAAGCTACCATAAGATGAAAAAGAAATTCACCAAAAAAGCAAAAGATTTAGCCCCAGTTAATTAGTTCCTTTTGCACTCTCTAACAATTAGAGATGGAAAGAAAGATGTATTTTAGGCAACACAAACAACTAGGGCCTCAATTTATACTTACCCCCTGCACATATACTGGAAGGCTCTGCCGCCAGAATTTCTATACAGGATTTCTTCAAAATCTAAAAGACAGAAAAAACATCATGAAGTATCTCAGACTTGTTTCTATTGAAACACAAATCTGACAGTGTGAGTGCACTTGTTTTCATGTAAATGCTTAACTCAGCATTGCACTTGGCATTCATGTCACAATTTACTTTTCACTTTAAACCAGCCAGCCAGGTGTCATTGCTCTTCCACAGCAAGCTATTGCTATGGAGGAAGGCAACGGATGCTGACGCTCTCCAGGATCTCAGCATGAGCTTGCCTTTGTCTGTGGTAAAAGTTATTGTGCAGACTATGATCTGTAACAACTAAGGTGCACTCTGAAGGGTTAGCGAGGCAATGTCATTGCTCTTGCTTTGCAGTCCTACCTCCCTCCCCAACAATTATTCTGGCACACAAAACTCCAAGTAAAACATCAGAAGTTTAAGCTAAGCTGTTTACCTTTGCATTTAAATGTCCTAAGAATATCTACATAGCCACATCTTAAGTCTCAGCATAGGGGTTCAACCTTCTTAAGATTTTAATCTGATCGATGAGATCATACCTGAGTGTATCCTCAAAGTTGCACTGTGATTTCAAATCAAGATGTATGGACAATTGTTCTTTACTTAAACCAATCTTAAATTAAGCAGTATGTCTTCGTAAGGGTTGGCACTGCGTTTAACCACTTTACATGTAGACAGTGATTTACACAAATACTTCAGCATCAGGCTTGGCAGACTACTTGCAAGCCACGAGGAGCGTGCTAGAGTTGGATACTGTTTATTCCCATACGGTGCTAAAATTGCTCAAGCTGTTATTTGCATGCAGCAGCCTTTGCCCTGCTCTGAAGACCAACTCAAATTCTTCACTGCACACAATCAGCAAACTTGTGACAGTGTCTGTAAGCCCCTGTGAGAACGGAAGCAGGGACTGAGAGCTGTGGGTGTTCAGCACTGGGCTGAGCAGCCCCTAGACGAGGTATTACTGATCAAAATTTAGGTCAGCTCCAAGAGGCAAGTAAATGTCAGCCAAGCATCATGACTCAAATCCAACATGAAAATTATTTTCCCATCTTTAAACTGAAACATCTGTAAGGACAGCAACCGATACAATACATTTTGTAAGAAAAAGATAATCTACTTTTTCTCCATAATCATGGCGCTCTGCCTCAAATACCTAATTGCAAAAGGTACAGATAGAGCCATGCCTTACTTTTTAAAAACTTTTGAACAAAAGTTTGAGTTACTCAGAAGCAGGGCTGGTAGAGACTGAAAGAGTACCAAGGGGCTGAAGGAACCAGGACCGTCTGAGCTGCTGGCAGCCTGGCAAGTGAGGAGAAAGAAGATTTGCAGGAACAAGGTTATACAGGAACTGTCAAGAGGAAAAAAGAGAAAGTCAAAAGTTGAGAACTGAACTCAAAAGCACTAGAAGAATTTGAAAGGGAGAACAAGGAAAATACACAAGAAAAAGAGGACTGTAAGAATACTCTTCCAAAGCACCTATCTGTAGCTATCCATCCATCCATCCATCTCGTCTCAGTCCTGTACTACCTGCCCCTTACTCATTCCAGGTTCTGCTTCTCTGAAGATACAGCATTTTTCCTCCTAAAGTGACTGCTGGGGCTAACGAGCACAACTAAGAGTTGCTGCTTTTCCAAGTGTTTTTCCTGTCCACTAAAAAAATGTCTCCTGTAAGAAGAGAATATTTTCACATTTTTCCAAATTCCCCCTTAGATTCTGCTTCCCTCTCCCTCAGCATCCCCAAGCGTTTTATATATTTCTTCTCCTTATTGCCTTGTAGCAATGTAGTGAAAGAGAAGTAGGCAAATGAGTTGGAGAAAAAAATGCATGAAAAATACAATCAATACTTTCACTTTTTTAAAAAAGAAAATCAAGTAAAACTTCACATGACTAAGTTTGAAATTCACAACTTGTATTCAGTCATTTGCAAACATTCATGCTATAAGCCAACTCGGATGGGGGGTGTGGAATAGCAGGTGTCTCAATTAGATGATGCAGAGCTCCCTTCCAGTCCAATCCAATGCATTTACGTGACTATAAAAAGCTGGCCTTAATAGCTTTTTGCAGTGCCAACTGCAATATTTATTTTGATTTAGAATAATAAGAAGTTTCGAATGCTCTAAGCGCCCACCCTAACTTAAAGTGAAAATCAGGCAGCAGTAACTATTGCAAAAGAATTCCTGCATGCCTCTTCCTCGTCATAAAAATAAACTCAAAAAGGACTTCAACACATTAATCATGGAAAATTTCATCAAATCTTCTGTTCTTTCATTTCTCAAGGACTGCACAGCCTTGGGTGGGCTGTAGGTGCACTTCACTCACTGCAGGCTTGCTCCCCAGGAAAGCAAAATGCCATGCAAGAGTGGTGATGCAATCTCCCAGCTGAGTGCCTATAAACAGCTCCGACAGCATACACGGGAGAACTGACTCCACATCCTCATTTTCACAGGGAGAATAACAACAGTTCTGGTTTACTTGGTAATTAACTGCAGGCCTCAAGGCAGCTTGCCTTGGCATCCATGCAGAAAAGTATTTGAAGCACGTGCTCGCTCTCAGTGAGGAAGCATCCCATTGTCTTTAGCAGCACAGAATCACCAAGCTCAGATTCCCAAATCAGTCTCCTGTTGTACTCTATGGGGCTCCAATTATGCTTCAGCTTCACACAGACTCCTGGGAGGATCTCTTGTTAATATTTGTTGACATGCCAAATAAAAAATGCGACACACCCTTGTGGAAGCATGGCTTTATTTGTCACAGTTATCTCTATCAGGACAGAACTGCATTTTGCACTACCTGTGACTAATTTAGCTTTCTGCCAGGCAACACATTAAAGGCCAAGAGCCAGGAGAGGCCCTGCAGGTCACCTGGGCCCTTTTGGAAACAACGGGAAGAAGGGGAGTGAAATTCTGCCGCTGCTGGAAGCTTTCATTCAGTATTCTGGTCCACAACCATGCAGACAGAATATTTCACCACAGCAGCTGCACATTTCTTTTACATTTTTTTCACCAAATTTGGGAATTCTAATTAGAAAACAGGATGCTGAAGTTTAATAGAAGGTTACTGCCTAACCAGTGTTGGTGTGAATGACCTACAGTCTGAGGCTAGGTACTCATTATCAAGCTCTGTTGAATTACTAAGTAACAAAGTCTGTTGCCAATTACAAACCAGTAATTTATTTATGAAGTGTTTCCTGTCCAATAGTAGCTGCTTGAGCAAAGTAAAATAAAATATATTAAGTCCCTTTTAAAGATGCATTTGGGGGAAGAAAGAAGCAGAAAGCGTGACCATATACTACTAAAAGTAACAAGAAACACTATACAGTTGAGACTGGAGGTTCACGTCCTCTACTTTAGATGGGTAAGCTGGCTACCCAAGCCAAGAGGCTTGAGTTGTTGACTTTCTCTTTGGCCTACGTAGAAAGCCTGCCTCTAACAGAAAACACATTCAGAATATCTACGTGAAGCTCCTGGTTTGAATTGCCCTCTGGAGATCCCATCCTTCCTTACTGGCTACAGAGGTTTAGAGAGCCCAGGCTCCTGACCCTGGGCAGTGTATGCATAAAGCTCAGGCTACATGTAAGCAGTAAGGCAGACAGCTGACTTCAACATTTTCTGTACGTTACAGATTTTGCCCATACAGGACGTGTCTTGCAAAAGGAAGTAACTGTCTCCTCTCTCTCTCCGATTCATGGAGTCCCAGCCCCTCTCCCTGCACTAGGGAATACACAGTTTATCTACTTGCAAGTGAAGTTTGAACAGCTTAGCTCAGGATGAGTATGGAAAAGCATCACCACATTTCTCATACTTCATCTACCAGATGCTCACATCAAGTTCTTAAAAAAGTTACCACTCTACACATACCCAGCGCTGCAGTTTATGTAATAGAAGTATTCAGAGACAGTACATTTCCAAGCTAAATTTTGCTGAGGTGAAGGAGTACATTGAACTGCCATACCAATTCCAAGAGCTGAGGCAAGACCTGAAAAATACTGAGGGTAGGTGGACACCACTGCAAGATGATCCAAAAGGAGTACACCGGAAATTAAACTTAAAACGGTGAATCATTTGCACAATTTATACAGACAGAAGACAGTCCTACAAACTAGTTCATACTACTACATTTCTTATACATCACAACTGCTTCATGAGGTTTCCTGCAGCTCACTCGGAGAATCCTTTTTAAGGGACCATGATTACACCTCTGTTGGAGATAAGCTCCAAGCTAGTACCACTGTTTAACACGTGGCAAGGAACAGGGAGTATTCTTGTTCCAGGCAACCAACTGCTCTTTCAGTCAGTTTCTGTTGAAGGCTCAAAGCAAAGCAATGACAGGATCCTATCCTGACTTTCATGTTGCTTTGTGTTCCATTGCCTCCAGCACTCCTACAAAAGACATACTGAGCAGTAGATGAAGTTGTTTCAGGTTTTCCTTCTAAGACTTGCTTTAAATTGACAGGTTATTATCTGCAGAAATATTTCACGGCAAAGAAAAACTTAATAAATTACTTCAGTTCTTTCCATTTCCCAGCTTATAGCAATCAGGTGTCTGTTTCGCTAACAGATTCTTCCCTCTTAATAAACTAAAAAAAACCATTAAACATGAGGGAAGGTGAAATTTTAGCAGTGGCTTTTTCACCAGGGGAGAAAAAGCAATTGGTTTGCTTAATAAAAAATAGTTGCATCGGAACTAAAAGGTTCCAAGGACCAAGTTCTTCAGCTCCTACTAAGAATCATGGTTTTACGCATGACTTCAGCATGGCACTATATTTTCAGCTCATTTAAGCAAAGCATCCAGGGTACAGCCAGGATGGCTTGCTGGTGCTTCGTGGGAGACAATCCTCCTCAGAAAGCACTGAGCAGATCTTCCTGCAGCTGCTAACTTAAAAACTTGCTGGCTCCCGTAGAAAAGGGCAGGTGTACTGAAACACTTGCAGACCCACCAGCCAGAACAGCAGATGTAGAGGCCCAGGAGGCCAGCCTCAAGGTCCACCACTCCCAGCTCCGAATCTTTCCCGTTCCAGAGGGACTTAAGTCCACTGCCTCTGCACACACAGAGGGTCAAAACAGATCTACTCCTCAGGACAAGGGGAGGAGGGAAAAGTCAGGCCACCTCAGCAGGAATACAGGGCAGTTCACACCAAATCACTGCAGACCAGAACAAACCCAGGTCTTCACATCTCTAGACTGATCTCAAACACTAATCTCCTCCAGGTTCATCATTTTCTCTTTCCTTCGCCTGTTATATCAACCAGCAGCTAGTAGTCTAACCAATCCCCTCTACACATGGCTGAGCATCCTTGCCATACCAACTCTTACACAGGAATTGAAAGAAGCTTCCAACTCTCATGGCCCTTTCAACATTAAGATGCTTTCCTGTGAACACAAATTCTTTATTTCTTTGCTCTAAGACAGAGGTGCTTTGCAAGGACAAGAGAAGAAGGAATTATGGAACTTATTTTCCAGCTAGAACAGGAATCTAGAGATTTGTTACCCTACAGAATGATTAATGCTCTTCTTGTCGTTCCTTTTACACATCTCGTTTCTACCCAACCTATTACAATTGCTCCACTCAAATGCCAGTGATCAGGTCAGAGGTTCATTACTGTAAAATTACACTTCCTTGTGACCCTCCTTTGCGGGGCTGGTAAATCTTGCACCAGTCAACTGAAGCAGTTCTTGACGAGGTTCCTGGAGGCTGAAGTCTTCCCATTTTGTTACGGGTAACTGGAAAGGGAGTCAGAACTGCTGCTGGAATTCATTAAAAACAGCTGCAAAGGGAATGCAGGGCTGGGAAGCAAACTAGGGGTTTTTGTTGTTTTGTTGCTTTCTTAAATGACATGCAACACCTGATTGTCCAAGAGAATTGAGGCAGTAGCCCCACACTTGGACTGTGCCAGGAAAACCAATAAGTCAGGGATTGTATTCCATCTACATGCGAGAGCACTAGGGAAAACTGAGCCTGTGCTGAGGGAACAGTTTTACTTGGTACTACATGGTCAGAATAGTGTGTAACCACTGTAAACACAGAAATCTGAGACCCCCCTGGTGAACCTACCCTCCCTAGCTTCGAGTCCTATATTTCATCTGTGTTTTGTCAACTAAAAAGCCTATACCAAGATGAACAAAACATGTGTCCTTAGAAGGATTTCACATCCTTCTCTGTAACCATGGGAAGCAATCTAATTAGAACAGTAATAGGATACAACTGAGCAAAAGGAACAGAAAAATACTGAGAGCTACCTGAAAACATATTTTTCCTAGTGAACACTTGGCACATTTTACACTTATAATGAAAATGGCACACACATCTTCTCATATATTGCCATTCCTGCTCAGTCAAGGGAAGCTTGTCCTAGGTGAGACAGTAGTAGGCCGCTCAAAGTTTTAGAGCTACAAATAGAGATGCCTCATCAGGCATCCTTATTTGCCAGTAAAGACCACAGAGCCATTTGCATGACTTGTATGCAAGCCATGGGAAAGGAATCAATCTGTGCCCCTCCCTCTGTCAGCTGAACTGCTAGCTCTTATCCCAGCCACTCAGGAACAGGCCAGCTCTTATATGCTGCACCCAGCCCTTAGAGGAAAGGTCAGGAATTGATCCATCTGAATCAGGAAACCTAGGACTGGAGGGGAATAAAAATAGCCCATTTGTCAGGAGGACAAATGTAGAAAGCTGAATTTTGGGGATTTTGGCACACATAGCAGGATGCCTTCCCCTATTCTAAACAGGTGAGCAGTGAAGCACATCCATCAGGACAGAAAGGATGCTAATCAAACAGAAAGACAGAGAACAAAGAGTGCCTTAATCCCTCATACAGAATGTGCTCTAACACATCTCTGCTGTCCCAGTCTGTGGCAGCCGTTGTATAATCTGTCACCTTGTACCTAGTCCCTTCAGTCAGTTACTTCCCATCAAGGAGGGAGACATACAAAGATAATATTTGGGCTCAAAGCTTCCTGTATTGTGACCTGTTGATAAACTCTACCTTAAAGTAGTAATATTAGTACAAACAAAGGTCAGTTTCTGACCTTTGGTTTTCAGACCAAACCTTTAAGTGATTTATTAGCAGTCAGCATGTCCCTGTGAACACAGGAAAACTAAACTTTCAACCGCACAAGCTAACAGAAACTAACATGCACACATGCAAACACATGATTAAAAATACTTACAGAGTCTATGATCCCCTGAAGGGCTTCAAAACCATCATTCACTGGAAAGACATGATCTTTGCTGTCGGCAATTCTAGCCAGCTGACAGAGCGGTAAAAGTAAATAAAAGAGAAATGCAAAGAATGAGATAAATTAGCCAGCAGGCAGCAAATTAAGACTTCTCCAGACTCATCCACTCGCAAGTAAAAAAAACTAATACTCCAAGTAGTCTGTACAGATTGCTAGTGCATTATAGTTTGTCAAGCACTGAAAATTTATCTCTTCAGCCTGATTGATTTTAGAAAGCTCTATATCAGGAATCAGAAAAGGCTTCTCTTAACTTTGAAGGCAAGACAGAACGTGGCTTTCACCAGCCTAGAACCTAATGATCTTTATTACAAAAACCATCTCCCACATGATTGTAAATAACACAGTATAAACAGCACAGTGACTCCCCATCGAAAACAGGCCACAGCATCAATGTGACAGGCCACTAATGGAGGAAAACACTGCATCATATACATCATTTAAATCAGGGAACTAATCAAAATGATTCAGTATTTTCACATACACAGAAGACTAATGCAAATTATACCCCATCTGGAGATACAGGCCTGATTCACCTTTCCTGGCAGGACAGAGATTTGACTATTTGTCCTAGGCTCAACCATTAGAGAGCCACGAAGAAAGCAGGGAGCTGTAACAGGAGATATTTTCCGAGTGGGGGAATAAGGGAGCAGAAGAGCATTTGGAAGCCTACATGACAAGGAATAGGGCCATTCATGAGGCAGTGGTAAGGTAAGGGGAACCAGGACATCACCTGTGAAGAGCTACACACAGGTTTGCTTGTCAATAGCATGCTAAGGGTTAAGGCAAAAATACAAGCCCAATTCAGAAGTAATGAGCTCTCCATCCATCTGCTGGAGCAGAATCAAGTTTTACTGCTGCAAGACCAACATTTGTTATAGTAATTCTCTCCCATGGCAGAGGTAACATCAACCCAGCAGGCCTCTGGCGTTTCCTGTAGCATTGCAAACTGGAGGCAGCAGACTAGCCACACATTCCTCCCTAAACCCCACTGGCTCCACCTTTACAGATTATGTCACTCAGAACTCCCACTTCTCAAGCAAAACACCAAAATGCGAATCTCCTGGGTTGTATCCAGAGAAATACTCCAGGCAACTTTCCCCTGCCTGCCCCGAGAAGGGCAGTAAAGCTGCTTACTGCTTGTTGGCCACGATACAGCAGCTTCTGTAAACCAGGATGTTTACAGTTTCCTCAACTCATTCCCCATAGTCCTCCTCCTAGTGCATTCTGGGACTTCAGACAGTCATCTCATTCCAGTTAATTTCTTCGGCATCTAAATTACTTCAAGTAGCAGCTGTCTTTGAGGTCTGCTACTTTAGATCTAGTCTCTGCCATTTTTATTCCCTCCTTGCTTTTCTTATGACTTACTCTGGGTTACGCTAGTGTCTGGTTTTGATTGAAAGGAGATTGTTCTAAACCAAGTTTTTTCCGACTCCTTTTTGAATCAGTGTTTGAAGCTTTGTTAGAAAGCTGAAAACCTGGAAAAGCTCTATTCAGTAAGTATTTCAGCACTCCACTTAGGGGCTGTACAAGTGTTTCACTCATGTTAGAAAAATATAATGTCAACTGTTATGGCTGGTGCAAAATGTAACTCACAGACATACTAACGTTCAGATGATAAATTTAGAAATCAGACTATCAAATGGGAAAACACTAAAATATTAGTGTCACTAATAAAGCTGTTTGCTTTCTACAGCATAGTTTTCCCATGAGGGAAAAGCTAGACTGAAACTGAAGTGTTATATGGCAATATGTCAATTTTATAGAGAAAACAAAAGTCCCCACAACCCCCTGCTGCCTACAGCTTAAGCCCAAATGATTTGCTGTTCTTCATGCGTCTTTTCATCTGTGTTTCTCCACCATTAGCAAGAATCACTGTGGCATGCAGACAGAGGGACAGTTCTCCATATACGGAGATTTAGACAGAAAGGGGCTTAAACCCAACATCCAGACCAAGACACTTCTGGCAGTCACTTTAGATTGTCAAACAGTCAACAGAAGGAGAGCAAGTCCACTTGAGAAAGTGATTCAAGAGCACGTGCTTGTGTTCAACATGCACCGGTGCCAAGTACCCCAATGAACAGAACCAGTGCCTCATTTACCTGGGTCTCATTGAAGTCTTTCACACCAACACAATATACTGTTGCTCCCAGGTCACGTGACCGATTAGCCTAGAACAAGGAAAGGCAGGATGACATGGATGCAAATGCGATGGGATGCAGGTTTCTGAAAGGTCCTAATTATAAATTTAGTCTTTCTCTGTAAAATGAGCAGTGGAGGATCTTGTACAAAGAGAGCTTTAAAAGCTTTCCTCCCTGATTCAGCAAAATCAGGCTTTATCTGCTACCACAGTAGCTATTTCTTTATAAAGCAAAACCCAAGGTATTTCATGGGGGTTTTTAAACCTAATTAGCTCACCTTGCTAGCTACTCCAACTTCCTAACAATTGTCTGTCCAACAGATGTAAGACAGACTAAATCCATTTTCTTTCGATCATTTAGGACACATCCCAGCGCAAGAGTAACCTAAAGTGTTTTGGCATTTTCTGTTTCACACGTACTCCTGGACTCATGACATCCATAGGTGAAGCGACGTTTCATTCATCCGCTACAAAACTCTATTGCTCCCACTATTTACACAGCATCTCAAACTAATAAAGGGAGAACATCCACAGGTTTGAATTTTCTGGGCTATTTCATTGGCATGCAAATGAAGTTACATTTACCATTCAAAAAGCAACTGTTTTAAATGCCTTTGCCTGTGTAAGTATGAATTAAGGTATTTAATCATATTTCATTAGAACAGGAACACCTGATTGAAAACCCATTCCCAGAAAAGATAGTAGCAAGTCAGATCATATCAGAAGGTTGTAGTAGTTCAAACTGTTAGATAGCAAGGTGCTTTACAAGAAAAGCATCATTCCAGTTTTACACCAAGAAACTTAAGCCCAAACAACTGCAGCAACTCACAGGGTAAGAGCTGAGCTCAGGATATCCGCTCTACTAGCTCACTAACTGTTCCTCCCCAAACCAAACATAACACTTCTAACCTCTCAACTTGTTCATTTGCCGCTAAAAACAAACTTGTTTTTCTTGTGGATTTTTGATTTCAGAAGGGAAGAAAAGGAGATGAACGGTATGGAAAGGGAACTCTAAATTCATGACATTTGTTTGTGCTGTAGCCATATTGGTTTTATTCTACAAAACCATTCTTTTTGTTGTTATTGGATTTAAAGCGGCACTTTGAACAGACTGAGAGGAAAAATTCCGTCCATAGCAAATTCATGTAACAATACCATCTTCCGAGTTTAGGTCATCTTAATTTGTTTGACTGACAAGTGAAAATTGCTTCATGCCTTCAGAGATGACTATCAAAAGGACATCAGTAGGAACACTATACAGCAAAGCTTTCAAGTGCCCAACCTTCTGTTTATCTAATGTTTTGCATAATACGCTAATTTAATGAGGGTGTTGAGAATACATGCTTGAATCTTGGAAACTTTTGCGGAAATTTTGGATTTGATCATCTGAAAGGATTTCTGGTGTGACAGAAGATTACAGGAACAACAGCCATCCTCTTTCTGCAGTCTTTAGTTCTTGTGAAAGAAGAAAAGTCAAAGTCAGAAGATTCAGGTACTTCCCAGAACAATCCAGTAAATACTGAAACTTCTCAGCTGTTGTTTTTGTGGTTTTTTGGTTTTGGGTTTGTTTGTTTGTTTGTTTTGGGGTTGGTTTCTTTTCTTTTTTCTTTTTTTTTTTAAATGGAAGTTTAAACCTCCCTCCTTTCCTGTTCAGTCTCAGTTTTGATGAGTCAGAAGCATTGCTGCTGTTAATGTTTATCTTTAAGACTGACGTCTAAAGAGCACCAAAGGGCAGTTTTGTTACTAGGGAAAAAGCTTTTTCCCCATCTTTTGCCTTCAAAGCAGCAAGCTCAGACATTTCACTCTTTCCCTGACTAAAAATGTGTAAGACACTTACCTCCCTCTCAGAGTAGAAAAATAGGTCTTCATGGAGTTCTCCATCTGTCAATGCAATGATGACACTTGCAGTTCTGTAACCTAAACATACAAACTTCTTTAGTCCCTTGTTTTTGAGTTGTATTTGTTAAACTAGCCTAGAAAACATCCTGCTAGTGACCTCTTAGCACAATTAAAGGACCAGAAACAGCGGACATCAAACCCATATCCTTATCTCCCTTCAGTCAACTCGCTTTCAGAAGACGTGAATTTCTGCACACTTTTTCCACTCAGGCACATGCCTTCAAATACCAGTTTTATACCACACTCTTCTGATGTGCCAATGATTGTTAATTGACAGCCCCTCATAACTATTTCAGTATTTCAGACCAGTAGATTAGACTGCAGCCATCAAAAAAACTCAAAACCAATGCAAAGTGTTTCTAGTTTTTTCCTGATTTTATTAATGCTGTCAACTCAAGAAATCCAGAGGGTTTTTTTAGCTTGTGATAAAAAGCTCAATTGGGATTTAAACAGATATGGTAGGATAATGACCTAAAGTCTTCAACCTTCCTATGTAACATATTTCAACAACACAGTTAAACCTTGCAGACTTCCCCTTGTCTTGATTATGGCTTGGGTTTTACTAGCTTGTATTAGTTTTCAGGTATGGCCAAATAGAATTAAATCATATTCTGACAACAGACTTGCTACAGATTTGAAGGAGCTCTGTAGGTACATCTTGTGCAAACACTGTCATGGAAAGATAAAGGCTAAGTATGTCAAGGTGTGTAAATTATCAACCTTTAAATTTCTTCAACCATGTAGGTCATCTTCCTGCCATTATGAGGAGCTGTGCATTTAACAAGCTGTTGCTGAAGAGACAAAAATCCAAACAAGCAACTTCTTCAATTACTGCAGAACAGAGATCCAATACCTAATTTTCTCAGTGCCGCTTAGAAATCCCCAATTTTGAATAATGTGGTAAAGATGCAACAAGAAAGTCGAGTGCTTGACAAACAATAACTAACATGCAGGGTCATTCATGTTGCAGATGCCTAACTCAAGTGCCTAGGCTCTTTCTGTAGGAAATGGAGAAGAGTAAGCACTTCTTGTATAAACTTAGGAGCCCAAGTGACCTCCAGAGATGCTTTTCTCCCTCCATTGACTACTGCAGGTGGTATAAACACTCCTTTTAGTGCAGCAAGGACAAACACACAGAGAACTAATAAAGACAAAATTCAGGCTTGAGGACCCAGTTGTCCACTGCTTCTTGCATACGGTGGCAACACGTTTACATCAAATATTTATACTAGCATGTAAAAGCATGATCAATCCCAAATCTAGTTGTTCTTGCTATCAATTCCATTTTGATGTAGTCATATTTTACAGGTGAGTCCCACAGCTGTGCGGACTTAATCGCTGCTTCATTTTATTCATGAGTAGCCCTGCAAAACCATTCGGACTGGCTTATACTCAAACACCTGATTGCCTGTCTTTTGGGTTCCAAGAAGCAATGTTTGTGTTTCTACTTCAGGCTTTGCAGTGCAGAAAGTTTTTACATTGATTACAAGGAAGGAGAAAACAAACATTTTTAAAATTGTCTGCACTTACTACTGGATTTAATAATTGCTTATTGAAAAAAAAAAATACGCAACAGCATTTCCACATATTCATATTTCAGAAAGAAGAAGAAATGGTTACCTGAGTCCTCAAGGAAAAAGAACAAAATAAGGTACCAGACAGTTTTGGTAAGAGTAGGCACCTTCTGTCAGTCTGGCTTCTCACGTTTGACCCAAAACGCATTCACTCCAGCTCTGGATCCTTAAAGCTGTTCTTTTTCCTTTTCAGGAACAACTACCCTGAAGAGCATTGCATTCCTTGAAGACTTGAAGCCACCCCCACCTTTCCCACAGTGAAGCTGTATTTCCAGTCTATTAAAGTTATCAGTCAAACAGAAAGAGGAAAAAAAAAAACATTCAATGGATCAAGAAAGTCTCTCACCGTGAACGTTTTCATAGTAAATCTGTTCACTTGCCTGAAATTAAATCAGAAGATTATTAGCAATAAATTAATAAAAATACTTTGCGGGCATCTACACATGAAACAGAAAGAGAAGATGGCAGTGAGGATGTCATGTTTGTGGTCTGCACATAACCTCTGCTTTCAGAGATATTTGCTTCACAAAACAACTTTCTTGCCTATGGTTTTGATTGAGTTACTTCAAGGTCATATGTAAAGCGTAACTCAGTGAAACCAACCCTAAGGCAACTGGTCAACAATAATGTAATCTCCCACTATTCTGCTATCTGAAAATCATATTCACCTTGCAGTTGAGAAACATCCTAGGTGCATTGATAAATATTACGATCACCTCTAGATCAACTGCTCTAATTGCAAATAAAACAACTGCAGAGAGATGTTCTTATGCTTCTGTTCCCACTTGATCTATTCACAAGCGTATTCTACAAAGTACAAGGGCAAACACTTCAGTATGCTTCCATTAAACATTAAAGAGTAGGCCACCCTGAATGTATTTGGTTTCTGAATTTCATTTTGATTCTGAATTTAAGTTTGGTTGTTTGGACTTCTCCTACAAAGTTTTGGAAGTCACCAAACTCTGGGATTTGGTTCTGGACTCCTAGTTAAGAGCCATCATTTCTGTCAGGGCACCTGAATTTTTGCTGTGTGTTCACATGCACTTTCAATAGGCAAGACAGTTCCACAATCCCACCAAATGTGTGTGTAGCACAGAAATGGGAGGGGATTCAGGGGTTCAGGTTTAGAGAAACTCCTGAGCTTGTAAAATATACAGGAGGAGAAGATCAGGGCAGGCCATAACTTCTGCACAGCATCAGTTGCCCACCAGGGAGAACAGGCGAGAGCCATGGCCTGAGCTGCCACCCAGCCCTAACAAGCCTACTGTAGCACCCATGCCAGACTCTAGACAGCTTTCCACCCTTCCTGAATGTGGTTCCGTGTGGGATTGCAATGCAAAAGCCTTCTGCCTTGTCAAAAGCTGAAAAGGCAGCTCTCCCCTGGGAAGCTGAAGGCAAAAAGCAAAATAAGTAGTAGGGTTTGCAGCTGCCTTGTACCAGCTCCACACTGAGCGGGTACACTTCCCTGTACCTACTGCATAAAAGGGAAACAGCCCCACTTGCCTACCAGAGAACTAGTAACCAGATTCCTTCGTTTAACATTCCCTGAGGAGCACCCAGACAGTTTAGAGGCACTACAGCATGCATCTAGTTACCCTTTCAAATCCTTCATGCATGTATGTGTCGCCTCCTGGAAGGACTTTCTGCAGCTCTTCTAGACCCTGGCGTATCTGTTCCCTGAAACAAATGCAGATGCATTGTTAGACCCAACATCGAATTTATCGGGAGGTGATATCCAGGGGAAGATGTGCATGGCAGAACCAGGTACAGCGAGGGGTAAAACAGAGTTACCCCAATGGTTCTATAGGCTGAGGTAATGTCTGGAGATACTTCTCTAAGGAGGTGGAAAACAGGGCAGATGTGCTCCCAGTGCTCCCAAAGCCTGGGGAAAGCCTCACAACAGCAGCCTCTCCTGGGGCAATATCCATACATTTCTTTCTAAATAAATATTCCCTGTGTAAAACTGGTCAAACCTCTGATGCAGAAGCAGAGCAGCTGACGTGCACCTGCCTCGTTTTCCTCACTTGCTGACTTGACTGGACAAATGCAATCAAACAGCCACAAAGAATGACACAACCTCATACCATCTCACAACTCCAGTTTATGTGGATATTACGCCTTCAGTTCCTGTCAGACTGCCTTGAACATTAAAGCCTTTCCCAGTAGCTTATTAGGATTCAGGGTACCTGTTTTAATACTTTTTTTTTTTTTTTTTTTTTAACAAATCCCAGGCAGAGGGACAGATCAAGTGCAGGCTAAATGGGGTCGGCACCCATTCCTTGTTCTTCTCAGTTGCAGGCACCAAACTCTGGAAGCCAAGTAGAGCCCAGAAGTCTTTAATACCAAGATAAACCCCTGCAATGTGTGGGGAGCAAGTTATACAATCTTCATGGCAAATAGATTCAGTCACTGCAGGCAGGACCACACTGACACTGCAAGACCGAATGCCAGAAGTCAGTTTTGTCCTGCATTTTCTAAGTGCTTCAGAAAATGCAGTTTGTGTCACCGTCACATACTCTATCTCACATTTGTGAGGCTGATTGGCTGTTAGCCAATCCACAGAGCAGTAATTCACACAGGGAGAAGAGATTATCTGTTTTTGCAATAGGTTGAATTAGCAAACATTCAAGAACTTATTCTGTACCTGTAATATCCCAAACTAATTAGGCACTGAGCTGTATATCATAGGTGGGCTAGGGACAGGTACTTCTTCAATTCAGCTACCCATGCACATACCAAGCCAAAGGTGATTATAAAAATCAATAGCATTTCCTGTGATCAGAACTGTTTTTCAAACGTGAACGCTGAAATTTTAAAATACACAGCAAAGGTCTTGAAAGGCTGTCAGTCCAGTCCCATTAGATGCACAGAGTTTTTCCAAAAGAGATGCTAAGCACCCTCAATCTTCACGTTCAGATGCTGATACACTGCATGGAGGCATAGGCAAGGTAGAAGAGATTTTGCCACTACTCCAGCTTCCCTATTAAGAAAGGCCAGTGTTAAGTAAAAGCCCAGCATGAAGTCCACACCTTGTTTGTCAGTCCTCAGACGTCAGTCTCATAGCTTAGGGCCTTAACAGACTGGAGACCTTTGCAATGGGTTGTGCTCACAGGGTGGGAGACAGGAAGAAGGGAACAGGTTTTCCTCTGGCACCAAGTTAGATATGGCTAGTTCCCTTTATACTTAACTGTTGCAGTAAGTGGCAAGATATGCTTAGGCTGGCTGGGTTTAATGCCATTTGTCAAGGCTGGTATGCATGTGGACTGCTCTTTAGGAAAGCAGCCAGTTTCCTGTTCATTCCTCTATAGTAGCTGCTCTGGTATGCAATTTCATAGACATCCAATATGTAAAACACATGCTGACTTATGCAGCCTTCACATGTGTTACATATATTTTTGCTCCACGTGGCAATGAAGTTAACAGAGGAAGCAAGAGTGATTAAAGGACCTCATCCAGCTCTCCTTGAAGTCAGAGTAAAAAAACTAAATCCATCCCATAGATTTTACTGGGATTAACTTGGCCATCTACAAGGGGATGACAGGAACATGCTTCAGAAACATGGCAATCAAACTGTCATTGCCAAAAAATATACACCTTTGTAATCCATCCTAAATACTCTGCCTGTAATATACCTTCAGGCCTCCTAAGAAATCATGTTCACCTCTACCTCAAAAGTATGAGTATCACCTACAGCTTTCAAGTTTGTTTTTATGGGAAGAGTTTCACCTATTTGTTTGCAGAATAAACTCCCTAAGGATGTTTCAAAGGTAACAAGGCCCTTGTTCTCTGACAAGAGCCTGAAAATCTGTGGAAAGTAGACTCCCTCAAAGAAAGCAGTTTGAGTTAAAACCCTAATTGCTGACAGAAAGACTTCTAGAAGTTAAAAGTAAGGAGGCAACCTCTGCTTTAAGAGGCCTTAATGCATTCTAGCACAATGAGTGTCATAGGTGAAAACAGGCAGGTGATTCAAACCATTAAATTGAGAAGCACAAAGGTGTCACAACTGCTCACAGTGGACTGGAAATCGTTGAGCAAGAAAGGCGAAGGAAGCTACATTGACACAAAAGCTGCTGTGCACCTTTAAACCTCTTCTTACCTGTCTTCTGTTAACCTCATTAGAATTGTCCCTCTAGTTGAAAAAACAATGAAGGACATCCTCAGCTGAGGGCTGGAGAAGGAGAGAAAAAAAGTAAATTATTTTGGTGGCCCAGACCAGAGCTTACTGTATGCGTAACACCACACACACAGGGTGGTCTGATTGCTATCCAGATTATAACTCAACAGGACGAAAGACAGGACTGAGCAGCAAAAGGTGTTTTGCCCTGGGCCTTCCTAGTCAAGGCAAACCACTAGGAATCCTTCTGAAAGATGTCAATGGCATTTGCATCATGACCTTAGGATTGCTAAAGCAAGAAAGGCTTAAAAGTGCATCCTGGTATCACCATGGAGATGAAGGAAGGCTAATTATGTTTATCATAACACATTCCACCCACTGGCCTGGGGGATTCTTCATCCAGTCTCAAGGCATTCAGTGCCTGAAAGCTACAGCCTCAGGCCTTTCCCTGCAGAGCCAAACTTCTGTACCTCAGGCAGTAGCCAGCCATCTCAGAAACAAGATGATTCCTTCCCCACAAAAATATGATTTGATCCATGGAAGCCAGGCAGGAGAAAGGGGAACAATTAGCTTTTCTACCCCTATTTCCCACACGACAGAAATCTGGGGAAAAGCAGTCAGTGGGATGATATGAGAAAAGTGTTAAGAACTCTCTCTCCACCAGGTCCCCTGGTGAAAAGCAGCATGTGCGACTTGACTGCAACTGACAGCACATCTAGCTGCTGACACACGCACCCCTCCTCATTCTGTTATCTGCAAAGCAGCACTTCTTACCTTATGAACTTGCGGGCCAAATGTTCCACAAAATGATATATTTCATTCCAATGGTGCAGGACGCTTCCTGATCTAGGGAGACAATTATTACAGGAGAGACCAGTTTAATTGCTGCTATGGTTGCTTTCCCAGCCTAATGCTTTGTTACACGTTGCTCAGCTGGTAATTTCTTTATTTTGTTTAACAATCACTGTCCATATTCTTCCTTTAAAGAGATATTAAAGTGTAAATTGCATTTCCTACTTTACTTTGAATAGCAAGAATAATTTACACTCCAGGCAAACATTTGAGGCTACACTTGGCAATAACATATGGCAGTTACGCTAGACCTTTAGCACAGCCTTAAACAAATAAACCCTGTGTGAGTGAAGACTTGTCTCTCTGCACAGTAGATTTTAGATTAATTCCAGCAACTCACTTGCCATACCATTATGCAAAGCTTTTAGCTCAAGTGTATTTTGAGAATAAAATGCAGTTGGAGGAACAGATTATTAAACTTCTCTAGCATTTCCACTGTGCTAGAGACTATGAAAAGTAAAACACCTTAGGTCCACATCTTGACTGTTCCAGCTAATTTTTCACGCCTCAGTTAAAGACAAAAACTAATTTCACTCCTCAGAAAAACAAAACAAAACAAAACAAATGATGGACTATAATGGGATTGGATTATTCTTCTTTATGTTGTAAGAACCAGGAAAAAGTTAGGTTAATTGGAATCTTTCAGCCCTAAATGCCCCCTCTGGCATAAACATTTCTATGAACACTGGAATATTAATATTGGAAAAAAATTCCTCCTAGAGTTGGAAAATAAATGTGTCATCACTTATTTAATTCATTGACTACAATTAAAAATATTTATAGTGCAAATAACTGTTTCAGCTTTAATAGAAACTTCATTGATCTGCAGCCTGAGGAAGGAAAGATGAACATTTAAGAAGATGTTTTTTCACTCCACAGAAAGAAAAGGCATCTGACGACTCGGTTCTACCTTAGATCTGAGAATGCAAATCAATCACCACGAATAGATTCACCCGAATACTGCACACCTGGTACAGCCAACTCCAGCCTGGCTGCAAAGAGCATTACTTCACTTCCTAGCAGCGCAGCAAGCATGCAGACCACATTATGCAGGTCATACAAATTTCCTTCCCTATTCTCCCCACACCTGGTTTCCATTTACAGCCATTCAGTAAAAGCCTTGGCCTTACCCACTTGCTCCGTGATACCTTAAGCCATTCTTTCCCTGTATGGCCCCAATATGTCCAAAAGCAACCTTAGGTGCAATGAGGACCCTTGCACAGGTACAAGAGCATGTAGACCATCTGGAAAAATGGTGAGCTCTCCTGCTGTCGTTGCACAAAGGACCCGATACCAAGTGCACCTCTTTAAAGAAAACCTCACAGGCACGCCTGTTTTGTCCAGGATTGTAAGGGACAGATTGCAGAGGAGACTTGATCATACGCACATGCTAATAGTGCTGGATTACTTCTTGGCTCTCCTTCCTTTCATCAGACCAGGACTTGAAATCATTACTTGTTCTCCAAGCAAATGTCTATCAGAGAGGACCAAGGAAACACCAGTAGCAAGGTCTTGATAAACTCGTTAGACTACACCAACAGCGTGAAAACTGTTGTCTTATAACAGATGAAGGTCGAGGTACATCAGGACTTGCTCTCAAATTAGAAACTTAACCCCTGCTGCATCCAAACTGCCAGCTGATAGAACAGAGACACACAAAGCTCAACCCCAGGTGCATACTCTTCTCAGATGTATGGAATAACTCTGAGACCTTGAATATGACAGGCACTCCCGTCCCATCAATGCCAAAGAGTCCAAATAATTTCTGAGAACTAGCCTGCAAAATAAGTATTTGTCATCTTTATATGGTGAGGCATAAAAAAACACACTTGACTTTATAGCAATAGTTACATCAGTCTCCAGAAGACACATGAAGCCAAGGCTTTGTTAACCATAAAATAATTATTACCTGCTTCAGTGAAAGCTATGTTGCTTTAGACCATATATCCACCTCGCTCTCAAAAAAAAAAAAATGCACCTCATTAAAGTTTCACATGTCTTCTGAACCATCTGGTAGCAGATATGTGAAGCTAGGTATACTTTCACAAGTATACCTTAACCTACCTTCTCCCAGCCATCAGATAAGACAACCACACCACGCTTCACGTTAAGGGAAAACTCAGCTCTCAGCCTCTGCCAACACAGAAGCTCTAGCTAGGCCCCACTTGCAACAGGACACTGCCCTAGAAGAAGCTACATTAGCCTTTAAAAGCACGATAGTTTCTTCCCCTCTGAACAAAAGTTGATCATCACTTAAAATTACTATTGCAGCAAGGCAGCTGGGAATGAGATCCAGCCACAGAGCCCATAAGGTATGTAGGTCATCATCTGAAACTCCTGTCATTTTCCATGGCTCTGAGAAGTCATGCATTTTTTTGAAAAAGCATTTGCTAGAACAAAGTTTAAAACCCACTAGCTCAGTTCAATGATGTGCCCGTCAATAGCACATCCTGTTTGTTTGCGTTTGCAGCTGTTGTTCTGCTGGTCTTAAATTGTATGGGCAGTTTTTTCAGGCAAGCGGTGCTTTTTAATTCTTCACACCGCTATGGCTTTAGCTCCTGCTCCACCTCTTCTCTTTCATCATCCTCACTCTGTTCTCCCACCAACAGTCCCATCTTTATGCCCTCTGCAACAAAAACTCCAAACATCTGAAGTTACAGCTCTTTTCCCCGCAAAACCTTCCCACACATCTATTAACACACAAGGGGAACAACCTGAAGTTCAAGAGTAGCAGAAGGTTAACCATCTATTTTAAGGAAACTTCTTACCTTTCCTACAATCATAAAAATAAACCCACTCTATCCTACAGAAGGAGGACGGTTTCTGCTTTCAGTTCCAAAGGCACTTAACTGGGGCAACTGGAATAGCCTATAATTTATTTATTCCTCACCTCTACCACAGCAAGCTATAAAAGGGTCCCAAAATGAAGGCTCACACTTGTGCTGACCATACATTATCTCTTCTAGCACAGAAAGTTTTCCATCTGTAGCTAGACAGCCTTCAGTCTACTTCCAGTTAATTTCTCCAACTAGTCAAGCCCAGGTGTCAGTGGCTATAAATGCTGAGGTCTGCATTTAGAAAAAAAGAACTCCTCTAATACATAAAATACACCATGCCTGACAAATTTGGTGGCCTTCTACAATGTCGCTACAGCGTTGGTGGATAAGGGAAGAGCAACTAACATCATCTACCTGGACTTGTGCAAGCATTTGACACTGTCCTGCACAACATCCTGGTCTCTAAATTGGAGAGACATGGATTTGATGGATGGACGACTCGGTGGAGAAGGAATTGGCTGGACTGGCACACTCAAGGAGTTGCAGTCAACAGCTTGATGTCCAAGTGGCGACCAGTGATGAGTGGTGTTTCTTTGGGGTCAGTACCAGGACTGCTGCTGTTTAACATCTTTGTCGGTGACACGAACAGTGGGATCAAGGGCACCCTCAGCACGTTTGCAGGTGACACCAAGCTGTGTGGTGCAATCAACATGCTGGAGGGAAAGGATGCCATCCAGAAGGACCTGGACAGGCTGGAGAGGTGGGCCCGTGCCGACCTTGTGAAGTTCAACAAGGCCAAGTGTAAGGTCCTACGTCTGGGTCGGGGCAATCCCAAGCACAAATCCAGGATGGGCGGGGAATGGCTGGAGAGCAGCCCTGAGGAGAAGGACCTGGGGGTGTTGGTGGGTGAGAACCTCAACATGCGCTGGCAACGTGTGCTGGCAGCGCAGAAAGCCAACAGCATCCTGGGCTGCATCCCCAGCAGCACGGCCAGCAGGGTGAGGGAGGGGATTCTGCCCCTCTGCTGCGCTCTGGGGAGACCCCCCTGCAGTGCTGCCTCCAGCTCAGGGGGTCCCAACAGCAGAAGGGCCTGTTGAGCAGGGCCGGAGGAGGCCCTGGAGATGATCTGAGGGCTGGAGCCCCTCTGCTGGTAGGACAGGCTGAGAGAGTTGGGGGTGTTCAGCCTAGAGAAGANCGCTGGCAACGTGTGCTGGCAGCGCAGAAAGCCAACAGCATCCTGGGCTGCATCCCCAGCAGCACGGCCAGCAGGGTGAGGGAGGGGCTTCTGCCCCTCTGCTGCGCTCTGGGGAGACCCCCCTGCAGTGCTGCCTCCAGCTCAGGGGGTCCCAACAGCAGAAGGGCCTGTTGAGCAGGGCCGGAGGAGGCCCTGGAGATGATCTGAGGGCTGGAGCCCCTCTGCTGGTAGGACAGGCTGAGAGAGTTGGGGGTGTTCAGCCTAGAGAAGAGAAGGCTCCGGGGAGACCTCAGAGCCCCTTCCAGTCCCTAAAGGGGCTACCGGAAAGCTGGGGAGGGACTCTTGGTCAGGGAGGGGAGCCATATGGAGGGGAGGGGGAATGGTTTTAAACTGAAAGAGGGGAGATTTAGGTTAGGTATTAGGAAGAAATTCTTTACTGCGAGGGTGGTGAGACACTGGCACAGGTTTCCTGGGGAAGTTGTGGATGTCCCATCCCTGGAGGTGTTCAAGGCCAGGCTGGACGGGGCTTGGAGCAACCTGGGCTGGTGGGAGGTGTCCCTGCCCATGGCAGGGGGGTTGGGACTAGATGATCTTCAAGGTCCTTTCCAACTCTAACCATTTTATGATTCTATGATCTTCTAAAAAATGGAAAAAAAAAACGGTAAAACTAACCTTTTTACAGTCAATGGAACGTTTACAAAACCAGCATTAGCTTACAGTGTTCACCTCCACAGCTTTTGGCTGTGTTATTTGGAAGCCCCGCAGTAAGAGACTCTTGTCACTTTTAAAGCGTCTCATAAGGCAGGCCAAGAACTCTGAGTCGGACAAATATTTCTAAAGCCTAACTGTAAGACAAAGAAAGCCAAATTTAAAATCATTACATCTTCATGTTCCCAAAGAGAAACAAGATGATCAGCAAGCCAACACTTTGCAGCTGAATGGTTGATGCTATAAACTTGCAATTTAAGAAAAGGCTCATCATGAGGATGCCAAGTTCTCTTGCTGGAGAAAAGCCCAATCAATGGAAATTAAGACTAAGTAAACCATTATGCCCTTAACAAGAGACTGATACATTCTGTGGTCAACTGTGCTGGAATTTTGTACATCTAAACTAAATCCAAGGGTGAGAGAGAGACTCCACATGGCTCTGTGGTTCCAGACATAGAGAGCCATACTCTGGCTAAACCTTGCCCTCCAGCAGGTGCTTTTCTCCTGCTCACTGTGACAAGGATGCACCGTAACCCAAAGCTGCAGCAATTCAAACCTCCTTACAGTTTGACTTCCTTGCACTTTTTGGACTCCTTATTTCCATTCTTGTCATTGCACCTTCTCAGAATCCACATGGCTTTATTTAGTTCACAAACTAGAAGAAAACAGAATCAAGCCCACAAAGACTTCATACCAGTTACGCACACTGCAGCTGACAGAAGTACATAAAGACACCTGATGCAGAGGCTGATGTTGATCCAAATTCTCTTTAAACTTCCACAGTTTTGGACTAACTAGCCGTCAGCGGTGCCATTGACCCAAGACGTTTTACAGCATCTTTTTGTTGAGCTCTTTAAAAATAACACAAATGAGCCATGAAGTGTCCTTTCTCTTTCCAAATACTTCAGGACCAATTCTGAAAACACTGCGTTACACAAAGATATTAGAGAGGTGATGCAATTCTACTATCTTGTGCCACACTTCACACAAGGCAGCTCACCAGAGATACTGTCAAACATTTGAGGTTACAGGGTCTACAGAGGTTCAGTTCAGAGCAGGACAAACCTCTAAGCCCAATCCCAGTCCAAGAACATTCTCCTCTTCCTGATTGGCAGGGGATACACAAAAAACCCAACTAACAAACAAGTAACCATGGACTGAATTTACACCAAGCAGTAAATAAAGTGCAGAGTGCTGCTGGCACACATTTAAACCTGGATGTAAGGCAGCTCCCACCCATTTTTCCAAGGAATATTTAACCTTAGATTCACCACTGGCTAAAAACATGTACACAGGCCCTGATGGGCAAGGATTTCACATACTAACTTAGCTCATTGCAACTGCATGCCTACAGCAGGTTTAGGAATGAATTACATTCCTTTAGGCAACAAGCAAAAAGACAGAAGAGCGTGCAAATTCCTCCAGGCTACCTTGCTAGCATCCTTCAACCCTCAAACTAAAAGAAAGAAAACACTATGCTTCCATATACTTGCAACCCC
Organism: Ibidorhyncha struthersii; assembly: GCA_013398815.1. Lineage (NCBI taxonomy): Eukaryota > Metazoa > Chordata > Aves > Charadriiformes > Charadriidae > Ibidorhyncha > Ibidorhyncha struthersii. Next base: position 164,670 of record VZSZ01004355.1, read on the forward strand.
CTGGCAGCCAAACAAAATGCATACATTGCTCTGGATTCAGGCCTGTGATTCCAGAAAAACAATCAAGGAGTCATGACTTGGTCAACAAAGATCAGAAATTATTTTGAATCTATTTCTGCAGACACGTAATCTTACCGTTACCTACTAAAGGCTTGTATTTCTTCAGATTATAGCAGCTAGAATATTATTTAGATCTGTAAATGTCCTTGGGTTAGCTCTGTGGGAGGTCTCATGTTTCCCAGAGAAAAAGTCACCACTACCAGAAGCAGTACATGTAGGTCCTGCCTGGTGATGCAGAGTGTCTGTCTGCTTTCCATCCCAATGTGGCCCCTATATTCTTCTACACTCGGAGTGTAAACCTGGATTTAGTCCCACTTAAGTCATGGTAACTACAGCTACTAAAGCTAGACTCAAACAACTGTTAGGCTCTCTAGAGCAGGAGTTACACCTCAATACAACTGGTTAAAAATAGATCAGCTGTCTGGCTGAATAACGAAGGAATCACAGGAAACAGCTTGGATTACTTGCTTCATTTTGCCAAGGATCTTTTGGAGCCAAGTTTTCTTTCACACACGTACTGTTCCTTACGTGTTTTCTGCACACGACTTTGAAATGCCTACTATTTGCACACAACAAGCAAAAGCATTGGAAATAACACCTTTGTCATACAGAGGATACAGCAAAAGATTCCTTACTCATTGTTATTCCTTCCTGCCTACCTGCATATAAATTAATCTGGGAGCTGCCTCTACCTGATGTTTCAACTGTGCTTGTGTGGGGTGTTTACATACTACAGCACTAGATACCATGTCAGTTAGGGGGTGCGTCATAGTCTTCACTAATTAGTCACATGGATGATATTTTTAGAATAGCAATGACAGCAAAAACAAACGTTTGCTTTATGTTTATCAACATCTCACTGCTTCCTCATTCCTCCTTCTTAATGAAGGCCATATATCTTATCTCGCATTCAGGTGTAAGTTCTTTGCAACATCTTCTGCCATAGGTTTGCTGCCATTCAGTCTACGGGAGCCTCAACCCCTGAAAACCCTCAGCACCACAGTAACACAGAAGAACATGACAACTAGGACCAGCTCTCTCAACAATTCTCCCAGGATAAGCCAACCTTACCTTCCACAACACTGGGTTCATCTCAGTCTGACCTCCACTGCAAGATGCTCAGAAAAGCCAAAGCAACCTCCACTCCAGGATGACTAGATCCTGCATATAACCTAAATAGCAAATAGCATACAATTGTACTCTAAACAGCATACAGCTTGAGTTGTAGCCCTCTGCCTTTTTTTTTTTTTTTTTTGGCAAAGTACAGAGAAATGGATTAATCCAGTCCTAATTCATGTGAATACAATTCCTTCAGTGGACCTGCTGTCACATACCTTGGAATTTTAAGTAAGGTGTTTGTGTGCGTAACGCTATTTTTGTCCTTTTAAGTTTGCTGCATGTCAAGCAACAATTCTCAAGACAGCTGGCAAACCTTAGTTTCCTCCAAAGCTGGAGAACTGCACCAAAAACAGCGTGACAACTTCAGTTTTACTTGGCAAGGAGTTTGCCCAACTCAAACCACAGTCCTATGGGGTGTCTTTGCATCACTTTTGGAACATAATTCTGCTAGTCTGAGGTCCAACGGTCACAGCACAAGAGGCCTTCTCTATCGCTACTTAAACTGTGTGAGAACTCTTGGAAGTGATAAAAAGACATGTAAGTGCACACACAGAGATTAAGGATGCTATTGTAACCCAGCAGCATACCTGGTATCATTCAAGATTTTGTTCTCTTTGTTACGCGCATGCCAAGGCTGCATGACGTAACAGGATTATTTCTGAATGGCTGAATATTAGATTTTCTTCTCCTTCATGACCATGGGAAATGGGAGATTTGCTTCCGAACCTCTGAGCACGCCATCTGCAGGGAGTCATGTCTCCAGCTGCCTGCACACAGCCGGAGGAAACCTGGTTTCTCTCCAGCAGTTCGCAGGAGTGTCCTAAGAAGAATGGTGCAGGGAGCTAGAGCATCGCTTCATGAGAACAGCCTATAACACAAGCCCCTTCCCTAGCGGGTTATTTGTTCACTTTGAAGGAGCTTCTTGTGGCCAGAAGTATGCTTCAAGAGCCAGCACTGTGACAAGGACTGCGTATAGTGCAGCAGCTGGAACGTGTCCTCAGAGCAGCACACATACAGACTGCTAACTGGACTTAAGCAGTCACTAAATCCAACCAGGCACTGAGGCACAGGGGTCGATAGAGGGCTCTAGCAATGGTGACTTCCAGGGCCATGTTTATTGTTTTTTTATTACTCCTAGTTGGTAAGTAGGTTGCTTAATATTTTAATGGCTTGCTTCCACCATTGAAAGTAATATTGCACATTTCAGAATCCAAGTGTCTTCTGCTTCAGTGTCCTTTATCACTTTTAATCATTTTTAGAGCTATTTCAAAGAAAAGCAGTGAGCCCTAAATCTATTATTATAATTTCATAGTTTGCCTGAAGGCCTCTATAAGAACCACCTCTCTCCTCATTCAGGACTTCAGCAGCATTTTTGAAAACATTCTCTAAACAATGAGAAGGCAGAAAACCCAGGCTAAATAAGACTCAAGTTTTTTAGAACTTCAGCTTAGCCTCTGGGGAATGACAGAAAGTTTTAAAGATAAAGGATATGGGATAACCTGCTCCACCACAGTAAGTTTCTCATCAGCCTCCTCAAAGGCTAAACAATCAGGTCCACGGCATGTTGTACACCCTGGCAGCTTATACACCATAACTCTCCTCCAAATCCCACTGGGGACCAAGGACATTTTTACATCAAACCCTGTTCATTTCTGCACAAGAAAAATCCCAGAAATAGGAATCCTGCAACTGTCAAAGCAGGATTTTTTGTTGGATACCTTGATACACACACTGAGGTAAGCCTGCCTACTTTAAAGTTTATGCCAAGCCTCATATTTCCACCCAAATTCATAATCCCTTGAGCAAGCCTAGAGTTATTCCTTTTAGTAAGAGGACAGCACAGAACTTGAAATAAGTGGCTGCTAAAATTACATTAGCTCTGAGGTATAACACAGCACATCCATCAGATTTGAGAAAACCTTCAATCCTGCTTCAGCTTTCAGGGAAATGCAGTTTGCAAAAGCTGTCTGCAGTACAAATCATGTTCTGGTGGTTTTTTTTCATATGTAGCAATAAAAGTATTCCAACTAAGAACTGAACAGCCAAAGCAACAAAATGCATTAGACAGGTAAATCTTTCCACTGAATAAAGTAAAAAAAAAAAAAGAACAAAAAACCCAACACGACCTCTTTCCCCTGGAGCATTAGGACAACTGGCATACTAAAATAGCCAGTCTTACATTTTACCCAGTATTTTGTAATAAAGTGTTATGTAATTCCAAGTCATTTATACTAATGGAATGTGGGAGCTACTGCAAAACACTCCAGAGGATCAGTCAGAAATCTTCATCCGCAAGCACTTTTGGCAAGTTGCAAATACTTTCCTGTCTCCAAAATTTATGGTTAATAATGTCAGTACCATGGCTCTGGCATGCATATTCTCCAGTATTTCCAAACCTTTGCTTCAGAATAACTATTCTTAATCAAGAAAATTAGGAGAATCCTTTGAGCTAGTGCTTTTTTTTTTTTGTTTGCCTTCTTGTAAATTGTTGTACTGCTTCAAGACGAAGCTTTCCAAAGCTCAGCACCGACCTATTTCACATGGCTCCATCTACAATCTGACAGCCTGTGAAGAGGCAAATTTACCAGTGCCAAGAAGATGACATTATCACAATTGGTGATGAAAAAAGTGAGGTAGGACGTGATCTTCAGTACAAACAGTTAAGCAGTCAAAAGATGCATTTGATTAACAGGAAACAAAGAAAGTGTGACTCAGCGCAGAGAAAATAAAGCTTTCTTTAAATAAGGCACTCTAGCTGCTTTCCATCACAACAGCCAAAATCAGACCCTTTTCAAAGGGAGCAGGCACCTCTCAGAGCCCGGTCTTTACCTGCCCGTTGCTGCTCTACAAAGTTCAGAGCTAAGCAGCAAGCGGTACAGAAGCAGACCGCCAGGCAGGCGAGCGTTTTCAGCTACAGAATTAATACCAGCAATAACAACTCTCCAACCCCTACCTTCACGAGTGCCTCAACTTTCACGGTTCAAAGGGAAACCAGAGGTGACCAGGGTGCTGCCCTTCTCCTGGCCATGCTTTTAGGATACTACAGGGTCAAGCACACAATAGCAGCCACAACAAAATCTGTAACAACTCGATGTACTGAACACAATGGGATTATATACCAGACGTACCAAAGAAGTGACCACAACAAAACCAATGCCAGAGTAGTAAGGAGTTTCGCAGGTCCCTTGGGGACACAGTGATTTCTGCAAAACCAAAATCCAAAGAAAACCTCCTCAGTATCAGTACATGCCACTCCAGTTCATGCCTAGACAAAGACTTCCTTGAAAAAGAACAGAGTAGAACTGACTTACTTGTCTAGAATGAAATACAAATCAAATCCTCCGTAACAGGCAGGACCACCATTCTCTCTCTTTCCACCTTGTCCATCACAGGCTAGCACAAAAGTTGCTAGCAAGAGACACTTGAAGCCAAATCTCAAGATGCCTTGCTTTGCAATGGCCATTATATCCAGAGAGGAGGAGAAAAAGAAATCTCTTCTTCCAGGCTCCTTTATTTCACAGGTTTCTCCACAAAAGCCATTCAATGACCTTTAAAGGTGTATATACAGCTATCTTTTATTCCTTAAATCTCCACTTGCAACAGTTGTCCTCAGGAATTTGCAAGACTTTCCCCCTTGTTTCCCTTGCACTTCTGTTTCTTGGTTTCAGATTTCAAGATGCACAATACTGTATTTCACTTTTTTTTTTAAAGGGACTTGACCCTCAGTCTCACTTGCAGCTCTCTCAAAGCAGCACCATTGTTTTGCAAGAGAAGGAGCAGCCTCCGAACAAATCTTGCTTTGTCACACACTTGAGAATTACAGGGAGGCTTTGAGGTCTGTTCCCCCCTTGATTATTGTTGTTTTTATTAGGGATGGTAAATTTGCTTTTTCCTTAGCAAGAAAAGCTCAGAGAATGCCACCTCGTGGCGAATACTCAAGCTGACCGGAGTCGCAGCTTTTAAGCATCTCATTCGAGCAGCGAGCATACTAAACACATACCCCAGCGGCTTTAGGACTGAACATAGGAGCCGTTTGCTTACAGCGGTCCCGCAGCACTGTGTGGAGGCATTTTTGTTTCCCACGTGGGCAGCACCTGAATTGAGAGACCTTTAAAAACCTGGAGTATCTTCACAAAAGTTAAAGCCACAAGCCAGCCCAGGATTCACCCCTTGGGTTTTCTCAGTCCTGAGAAATATCAGGCAAGGTCTGCGCCTATGAAAGAGGCTCCCCCTTCTTACCATCCTTAGCAAACTGCTTTCAGCCACTAGAGCCTAAACCCTTCCCCTGCCAAGAAAACTTGCTGGAAAACGTAAGTTCAGCTACGCGTGCATTTTCTGTCTCCTTCCACAAACAGCACCACAAACTCCAAAAGCAGAGCAGCACAGCTCAAAAGCAAGAGCATTCCCCAGTCAGAGCTGCCCCCTAAGCCTGCAAGAACTGTACTGGAGAGTCTAGGAGCAGGGTAGGATAGGTTTTAAGGGAAAAGGACAAACAGCATGGTAACAGGCTTTTGACAAAAGTGGAAACACGTGGGTTACAAATTCATCAGGCACCTTGCTGCATTGATGATTAAAACTTTGGGAGTATCCTCCTTTCCACACCTGGCTATGCTCAGCAAATACACCAGCTCCATCACCTCTAGTGTGGGTAATATAGAGACATGGGGAAATGGCCAAATCCTGGTCAGATCTGAAGGAAGTGGAGATCCCTTGGAGGTCAAAGCTTCTCTGGTGCTAGAGAGGAGTGGAACCAGGTGTTTTGCAGGTGCATATTTTGGGCTTCCATACCTAAGCTCAAGGGGAGTTGGGAGTGTGGGTGTGAGTCTTTTGGGTTCTCTCTTAGTCTGGAAGGAGACTAGTCCCACAGCTCATTTCTGCATAGGCAAAAGATCTATGTCAAGCTAACAGGCTTTCCACAACGAAGAGAAATGATGTCAGAGCTGAGGAAGAGAACCTTGGGCTGAGGCAGCTGTGATGCTGCCCAAGCTGAGGGTTAGCACCTGCGCCAGCCCTGAGTGGCCAAATGGGAGGCAGGTGCTCCTTTTTGGGTCATCAGGAAAAAGAGGCAGAGCTGCCACCTGCTGGTTTGCATGGCTGAGTGATGGGGGTGCTTCAATCCTGTGGGATGAGGGTATTAGGAGACAGCACAGAGTAGAGCTGCTGTTCCTACAGCCAGGGTAGGTGTGCTGAGACTGCAGATAGGGTTTGGGTGTTCTCAAGTTTCATAGAGATGCTGTGGAGCAATCTGTTTGTAGTTATGAGGCTTGGATTGACCGATGTATGGGGTTATGTGTAGAGAGAAGTGGTCTGAGCAGCTTTTCTTGTTTGTGCTCTTATATATCTGACCTGTGTGGTGAATAATGGCTTCTGTTGGGATCTCAAAGTCACGTTCCCTAGTTTTCATGGCTCTTCAGAAAGCTATAACAGCA
>VZSZ01004356.1:0-39465 GCA_013398815.1 Ibidorhyncha struthersii
CAGCCTGTCCAGATCCCTCTGTAGAGCCATCCTACCCTAAAACAGATTGACATTCCTGCCCAACTTGGGGACTGCAACTGCAGCCTTACTGCACTCAATCTCCTTGTCCAGATCGTTGATAAAGATATTAAAGAGAACCAGCCCCAGTACTGAGTTCAAGTTGTTGCTCCCAGTCACAGGATATTGCTCTAATCCCATTCCTGGTCACACTCCAGTACAATACCATTTTGAGTGACACCACACTTATTTTCCAATAGTGGTACAATGCATCAACATGAACAAATTCAGGCCGAATGTAGATTCTTGGCCATAACTTAACCACTAGCAAGCATTTCTGTGGATGAAATTATGCTGTGTAAAGATATCAGATTGGGAGACAACTTCTTGAAAGACCACTTGGCAGCAAAAATAGCAGTGTGTGCAAGATTCCTCATATAACGTTACTCGTTTGTGATGTTGAGAGATGCCTTGGATCAGAGGGCAGTTTAAGCTGGAGGCCAATTCAGTCTTGGACTTCACTGCCAGTCCTTCCATCAAAGGTGCCAGCTCAGAGGGTGGATTTTCAGTTCGGTTTCCTGGCACAGCTGCCTCACCCATGAGGGACCAGACTGGCATCAGGACTGGAACAACTTTCAGTTACTTCCAACCTTCCCTCGAAATAATTGTTTTCAGGGTTAGGGTATGTAAGCACCCACCACAAGGTCCCTGGGCTACCCAGTTCTCTTGCAAAGGAAGATATTCCTGAAAAGAGCAGGTAAGTGTCCAGAGTGACAACCGGGGCCCTCGCTCTCAGGGGTAAACATACTTTTGGGTGTTTGTAGCCACACGTGCTGATTTTCAAATGAGTGTGACATTGTGGTGCTCACCAAGGGAAGCAGAAGGTTTTCAGGACAGTTTGCAAAGCAAAAAAAAAAACTTGTCCAGGGGCCTTTTAATGAACCTGGCGTAATCCTGAAAACTGCTTATAACCATGACATTTTGATGTCCATGAGGGCATAACAAACACTGTAAAATCATTTCTGGAAAAAGCCTGTTAGCTTGTAAGGCTGTGTATCAAGGAGGTCACACTTCCAAATCAATGATAATTATGTGCAACTTCAAATAAAAATGGTGTTGCCAGGCACTGTGTGGCTTTACTGCACCTGCATTCTCTGGCACCAAGGGTGTCTGTCCCTGTAAAGTAGGGCAGAGGGAGGCACACGGTGATAAAGCAGGTTAATGCAGAGGAAATATCTCATCACAGGGAAAAAATGTTTCCATTTAAAAGATTGAAATAATAATTAGTAGTAAATATAAAATAATTGGCCCGCCAGGAAGGACCTAAGCTGTGGCACATGAGTAGTAAAGAGCAAGCGTCCAGCAGAGAGGACTGGAGGCTATTGTGGAAAAATCCTTCCTCCTTGCTGCCCGCTGCACAGCTGCAGTGAGAGTCAAACAACATGCAAGACCATCCTAGCTGAGGGACACAGGAGCTAAAACCGAAGTAGCGATAGTGTTACATCACCCTTGCCAAGGCTGGAAAATGTTTTTCAGGGATCATTCTCCAGATGAGTTGTGAGCTGGGAATAACTAGCCCATAAGCCACAGGGTCACGGCACGAGTATGCATGTGAGGAGGAAGATTGCTGTTTGTGTGAACTCCACACTAGTATCCCACTCCTCGGCAGGGCTGATTCAGACTTTTCTTCCTTAGGTGCCAGGATGCTGCATCTCAGAGGGAGCAGGAGGTGGCAGTTGACAGGGTTGGTGTCCTCACACATCAGGTTCCAGATACACCCCTTTGTTTTACTACATAACATTTTCCCTTTCTCAGTAAAAGAATCCTGTTCAGTGAAAATATGTTAGGCAGAATCACACCTGTGTAACATGAGTGCTATTTGCATGTGTGATTTTGTGAAGGCTACAGTTAAAATGACTTAGAAGAATGTCAAGAGGAACAACGTCTTTTGCAGCTAAAAGCTTCCTTGTAAAACCTCTCTCTAAGAGCTCGATAAATGCTAAAAGGACATCTTCATGTCTGTAAGTCAGTAATGAAGTTTTCATTTGGATTTAAAATAAATAGGGTTTTTTTTTCCAGTGTAGTTAATAACGTTTTTGAAAGGCGGAATGATTAAGGGCGAAGTGAAAATTAAAAAGCTAGAACCCCACTGATTTCAGTGGGGTCAGGATGTCACACAGAAGGTGAAAATCCAGTCCATCTCATTGCAGGTATCTGTTCCTTGCTTGAGGACATGAACTGGTAGCTCTCCTTCCAGTTCCAAGTCACGTCTCCCAGCAGAGGGCATTGCAGGGTGACATTACTGATTTTTAGGACAAGCTGGCAGAATATAAGCCGAACTTCAGGGGGTTGCTTGGCTGGTCTGAAATTTATTTTAATGACCTCCACTGGGAGAGTAGATTATCAGTCATTTAAAACCAAAAGATGCTGCTAGCGAACTCTGTAGTTGGAAGATAAAAGGAATTTTTCCTTGCACTCTAAAAACCCTGATGCCTGAAAGAGGAAACTAATGCCAGAAAGCATTTGCTCTTCAGTGTTTCTATCAGACAATTTATTTTCCTGTTTTAAATGACACTGTAGGCTGAATTGCAAAGGCTTATTTCAGGCTGAGATCTTCTTGACATTCTGTAAAAAATAATAAACTGTTCCCTATAAAAATTAAATGCAGAATTAAAGTAAAAATGATGTAGTAGCAAGAAGACAGAAACTTCATCACTTGCAGTAGATGTGAATGACAAATGTAATTTCAAAAAGTGGATATAAGAAAGGAGAAGATTTTTAAAAAGACAGGGGTGTGCTCTGTGTCAAACCAAGAAGCTACAGGGTACCCAGGTACCTGTGGGCAGTGCATAGTCTTCAATGCCAAGTTTCTGTCTTTCCTGCCATCTCTGCCCTAAGCCCTGCAGCCCCCCACATTACACGCCGGGAGCACATCCAAAGGACAGACAGGGATGTAGCTACCCCACAGGGCAGAGGAAGTGTCTCTGACCCTGTCCCCATATCCTGGCCAGTCCTGTCCCTTAACAGTAGCGCCAATCCACTTTCTGGAGGCAGTGGATTTACTATATATGATCAGGTTGACTCCACAACACAGGCAACCCGTTAGGTCTCTGTCTGCAAGCAGTGTTTAGTCCAGCACCCAGCCTTGGAAGAGGAGATTGAGGGACTGAGGGGAGAAGGGGAGGCTGAGAGGTGTGCAGAGCAACAGTACTTTCTCTTGGCAGGTCACAAGAAGATTCAGCATGTTCGGAAGTCAGTACTATCATTTTAGTTTTACAGGTGGGGAAACTGAGGCACCGAGGAGGTTGTATCCTGCCTGGGCTCATCAGGGAAAATCAGGTCAGAGCACCCCCATCTCTCCTGTTTCTGAAGTCTCAGCTCAGTTGTACACTCATTGGGCTGCAATGCATTTATGTGCTGCTGTGAGAAACACTTGCAAAGTTAAAAAAGTGCAGGTGGGCAAGAGTTAAAAAGCAAATTCTCCCAGCTTGATTTTTGATAGCGTTCTCACTCAGGTTAGTTTACAGTGTTAAAACCAAAGGGACTTGAACAGAGCAAAGGTCTTGAATTTGAATTTCAATGAAGGATACTGAGGGAGTGGTTGGGGTATTTTATAAATACCCTAAAAACACGTAATAGGCATTCTGCTCTGGAGGACTTGAAAGGACCATAACCTTTCCTACAGTTTAACAACACATTTCTCCATAAAACTAACTTAAGAGAAATTCCCTGCATTCCCACACTGAACACTTAGCAGTCTTTTCAAACTTATGATATAGCAGTAAATATAGCTTATAACCATAAAATTAAGGTTATGTGGACTTGTAACTTTTTATTTTATGCTAGCTCTGTGGGCCACTAGCAAATTCTACAGGGGTTACTGTCCTGAAGTCTGCAACGAATTACATGAGTAAAGTAAGAGGAAACAAAATGCAAAACAGAAAACAACTCTCACTCTTTAAACAGACACATTGAGTGTTTAAGGGGAGAAGAAGGGCAAACAAAGGGACGGGGGAATCCACTGTGAAATTCACAACTTCTCATCCTCTACAATTTCAATTTCTTTTAACATAGTTCTTTGTGCTGTACAGGGAACTTGCTAGCTTGCATGGCTGTCATTGCACTCATGGGGTGTTTAATGGCTACAGAACAACTCAGGAAAGGATGATAGTTCTCATATGTAATGAGTCGTGTTTTCTTGGAACGCCACCAGTGAGATTCTGGCAACCTGTGCCAGGTGAAGCTCAAATGTGCAAAGTTTAGATGATTTTTACTGTAGTGTATTAAAACAATTGGTTTCCATGTAGCTGCATCCTTGCAAATTGTATTATGGATTGTGAAGTTACAGAGCCCCTGGCTTCTACGGAAAATGTGCGCTGCTTTTATTATGTGGTTTTACAGTGCCTAGAAAACCTTTGGCTTTCCAGTAATTTAACTGTGAACTAAAACATAATAAAGATAGTCTGCTTTTTTTCAGTAGTGACTGCAGAGTCAAGGTGCCTCAGCTTTTGGTTCCAGAACAGGAACTCTTTGAAGTCCTCTGCTTTTAAGAAAATAGGTGAGCAGAATTTTGAGGAAGTCAGCCCTTTCTAGGATAAATTTATGACCTTCTCCTAGTAGTTCTGTCATCTTGAAAACTTCGAAGGCCAAGAGCCACCTAATGAACAGCCTTGTTTATCATGAAAGTCCAGTTTACTGAAATCTCTGTCTGGCTTCTGCAGTGATTACAAGCATTTGGACCGTGTGGAAATTGGATGCATCTTTACTGACTCAGGCCCTTAGCTAAAAGAAATATAACCACAGCAGGAGGGGGCTAGGGAAGGGAGCAATTCATTTAGTTTTCCAATAGTATTGCAACAACATGGCCATCGTAATTTAAAAACCTTTGGAACAGTCTTCTTCATTTCCTCCTATCCCACTCCCTCAACGTTTTGTCTTGGTCTGGCTTTTGTTCGCTTCACGCAGCCTGCCAGACCAACCCGAGCCTGCCTGAACCCAACCGGTTGGTCCCTGACGTAATCCCGAATGGTGACCTGTGAGGCCGACCTCAAGATTTGCTGGGCGGAAAAGGACCCACTTGGTTTGAAAGTGCTGGCTCTGTTTTGTGAGGAGCTGGCAAAGTATGTTTTTCTTTTTACTTTTATAGCTTGTTCCAAAGTCCATGGAGGATACACAGCTGGCTGGCAATACCACAGCTAATTCCATGGCTGCAGAGTCTTAAAAAGCCTCTGGTGATGATGCTCGAAAGCAATGCACAGGAGTAGTGCACACTATGTAATACGCATGCTGCCTACAGACCTGCATGCTCTCCACAAATGCACAACATTTGTGAGGTGTTTCATTAATCTGTGATGGAAATAAAGTGCACATTTCTATAGATAGAAACTTCTAAGTGCTCCTGATCTATGTCAATTTTGATTTTACCCCACTGCTCCTTGCTGTCTGTGTCTGATGCCACTGAAAGTGAACGACACCTTCCAAACCTGTTCTGTGTTTCGGAAATTGCTTGTGCCTGGGAGACAGCAGGCTGTTGTTTTGAAACTCTTTAAATGAATATTCTGATTCCAAACAAATTCACATTTTTCTCTTGTTTGGTTGTTTATTGATGATAGTTCTGTTTTCTCTAGAGTGTATATTTTTATGGGCTTCCTTTTTTCCTCTTGACTTCTGTGGGTTTACCAGTAGTCTGAAAAGGTCTACAGCACAAAAAGAACACAAATTTACTGATATTTCATCTAAATCATGACACAGAAAAGCAGCATGAAGAGAAATAAACAGTAGTAACCTTTATGGAACTAATCTCATTTTCTGTCTTCTGAGTAAGGGTAATTGCAAACATCATACATGTCTCTGTAGTAACAATCCCAATGATAATTCTGTGACACATGGAAACTAGACAGGTCTCCCAAACACTTGCTGGTAGCTAGGATGAGGTAGTATATATTTTCCTGTTGTTGGGTAAAGTCACCCACCCAGCCTTTACATAGCAGCTGCCTGTGAGCACTGATGTGAATTATCTTACTGTGAACATGACAGAGCTCATCACTTTCACTAAACTGTCAGCGTTTCTCAATAACATAAACAAATCAGGATGTCTGCAGCTGAAGGTCACATCCTAGTTAGATTTAGGTTCCCAAAACTTAGATGGGTTTTAAGCACCTCAGGAAGGCAGCAGCATCAGATCAGTAGTTTTGGGAGATTTTGCAATGGTGCCTAATTCTTTTTTAATCTCATATTTTCTCAGTTGCCTACAGTTCTGCTGCTAGGCAAGCTCACAGCAATCTGAGTCCTACCATCTAAAACAGAGCTAGGTCTTCAAACAGGACAGATCTTTTAGGCATTCTCAGAGCCCAGCTGTCAGGGACAACATCAATAAATCCCAAAAGGGTGCAACAGAGCCTCCTTTCTTTCAAAGGCTGTGGCTATATCTTCTTTTACCACAGTCCGTCCAACACCCCACACCCCGCCCAAAGCCTAGAGATTAATGCCAGGATGTGGAAAATTCAGGTTTAGTTCCACCCCCTTCTCAAAAATATCCAGAAATATTTTTCCCACCCATTTCAGGAAAAAGCCTCAGTCTCTCTTGTTTGAGGAGGTGTTCTCAGTTACTCTTGTGGTGCCAAAAAGAAACTAAGACTCAACGGAAGACTGAGATGGGGAGCAGAATGAAGCCCCCATAATCCAAGGCGAAATGGTTAGCGACCTGCTACACCACTTAGACACACACAGGTCTGTGGCACCAGATGGGATCCACCCAAGGGTACTGAGGGAGCTGGTGGAAGTGCTCACCAAGCCACTTTCCATCATTTATCAGCAGCCCTGGCTAACAGGGGAGGTCCCAGTTGACTGGAGATTAGCAAAAGTGGCGCCCATCTACAAGAAGGGCTGGAAGGAGATCTGGGGAACTACAGGCCTGTCAGTCTGACCTCAGTGCTGGAGAAAGTTATGGAGCAGATCACGTTGAGTGCCATCACGTGACACGTACAGGACAACCAGGTGATTAGGCCCAGTCAGCATGGGTTTATGAAAGGCACGTCCTGCTTGACTAACCTGATCTCCTCCTGTGGCCAGGTGACCCATGCAGTGGATGAGGGAAAGGCTGTGGTTGCTGTTTACCTGGACTTTGGTAAAGCCTTTGACACTGTTCCCCACAGCATTCTCCTGGAGAAACTGGCTGTTCATGGCTTGGACAGGTGTATGCTTCACTGGGTGAAAAACTGGCTGGATGGCTGGGCCCAAAGAGTTCTGGTGAATGGAGCCAAATCCAGTTGGCTGCCAGTCACAAGTGGTGTTCCCCAGGGCTGAGTACTGGGGCCAGTTCTCTTTAATATCTTTATCAATGATCTGGACAAGGAGATTGAGTGCAACCCCCACTAAGTTTGCAGATGACACCAAGTTGGGCAGGAGTGCTGAACTGCTTGAGGGTAGGAAGGCTCTACAGAGGGATCCGGACAGGCTGGATCGATGGACCGAGGCCAATGGCATGAAGTTCAACAGGGCCAAGTGCTGGGTGCTGCACTTGGGTCACAATGGCCCCATGCAGTGCTACAGGCTTGGGAAAGAGTGNGTGAAAAATGACCTGGGGGTGTTGGTGGACAGCCGGCTGAATATGAGCCAGCAGTGTGCCCAGGTGGCCAAGAAGGCCAATGGCACCCTGGCCTGTATCAGGAACACTGTGGCCAGCAGGACTAGGGAAGTGATCGTTCCCCTGTACTCGGCACTGTGAGACTCCACCTCGAGTACTGTGTTCAGTTTCGGGGCCCTCAATACAAGGAAGACGTTGAGGTGCTGGGACACGTTCAGAAAAGGGTGACGAAGATGGTGAAGGGTCTGGTGCACAAGTCTTATGAGGAGCAGCTGAGGGAACTGGTGTTATTTAGCCTGGAGGTAAGAAGGCTCAGGGGAGACCTTATTGCTCTCTGCAACTACATGAAATGACATTGTAGCAAGGTGGGGGTCAATCTCTTCTTGCTAGTATCAAGCAATAGGACAAGAGGAAATGGCCTCAAGTTACGCCAGGGAAAGTTTAGATTGGACATTAGGAAAAATTTCTTCACCAAAAGTGTTGTCAAGCATTGGAACAGGCTGCCCAGGGAAGTGGTGGAATCGCCATCCCTGGAGGTATTTAAAAGACATGTAGATGTGGTGCTTATGGACGTGGTTTGGTGGTGGACTTGGTAGTGTTAGGTTGATGGTTGGACTCGATGATCTTAAAGGTCTTTTCCAACCTAAATCAATCTATGATTCTATGATTTAATGCTTGTTAGTTGTTACATTAATGGAGTTTGGGATTTTTTTGCAACACACTTCTCCAAGAGTATGTTGAGTGATTTTTTTCTTTCACATTGAATACTTCATGGATATGAAACCATTTCTAGGATTTGGAGCACAGACTGGAACCTGTGTCCCACTTTTTCCAGGTGAGCGTCCCAGCTGGATATGCAGCCATGCTTATGTGGTTTTCACCTTAGTTTCTGTGGTTAGGGCAGGGGGCTTGAACCTTTCAGGCAAAGGAAAGAACTGCTGAAGTGCTCTTTCCAGTAGGCTACTGTATGAAACAGTGGTGCTGGAGGTGTTGGGATCCCTTCCTGGGATTTCTGACTCAAACTGCACCCATGGGGAACCTAGCTGTGGATGGGCTGGTTTCTATTTCAGCACCTACAATTCAGGCACTGCGGCTTTCAGCATTTAGTCCTCGCTTCTTGTGCTATCAGAGCTTTTAAACCACAGAGTTGCCTGGCTTAGTGAATCTTGCTCGCCCAAGACTAGAATTCAGATATGCAGCTGCTGATGTCTCTCTCAATGGGTTGGGATTAATGAGTCTCTTTTCTTTATACCATTCATCCAGGGAATACATCTGAGAGAAGGTCCAGCTCCACAGTATTTTTATCTGTAGACAATCCAAGCTGTAACTATTGGTTACTTGCAAGGTATAACCATCTACTCATTCTGTGAGTACTGCTGAAATCCACCCTGAAACAAGCATTTATCTTCTTCACCCAGACTTCTGTGAGGACTCTTCAGTTGGCCCTAGCACAATGTGTGACAGGAATCTAGACTGGAGTTGGCAAAGGAGTAAATAAATGCAACATAGGCCAAGACTGAGGAGAAGAATGGCATTGGATCATTAGCTTAATAAAGTATTTTTAGCTACAGCTCCTCCATGTGGATCAAGGATCTTATGAGGAGCAATGATCTTTCACTCAGTGCTTTGGCAATTGCTGGGCAGAGCCACTGGAGCAAAAGGTAGTGGGTTGAACAGCTGTCTAGGAAAGAAAATAACTTGCCTCAGGTGGTACTAGTTTCATAAAGGTAAAACATTCTGGGTTGGGCATTGACCAGGTTCAAGAGCTGTGTCCTTTGTTTGCACATGGTTTCCAGGCAGCTAAAGTACTCCCATGATATCTGTGTATCTGTAGTGTTGATTTTCACTTCTTTGTCCTTTTTCTTCCCCACCTTTTTTTTCCCCTTCTTTCCTTTTCTTCCTTTTCCTAAGTACCTTCCTGGCCATAGGTACTGAATTTTGTGTCCCCTGCAACCCCACCAGCCGTACAGTGTCCTGAATTAAAGCCCCTGCCCCTAACCTGCCCGGTCCCCACCTTGCACCCTTTGGGCACAGGACCCTACTGCTGAAGGCTCTGTACCTCCTTTGCCATGGGTCCCCGACACTGCTGAGCTCCCGTTCCCTTCCCGCACACACTGGCTATTTATCCGGTCATCATCTTCACCTACCTTGGCACCCACTCAGGGCACCCACTGATGTCCACCTTGTATCCTTGGTGTACCACCTCTGAGCCTGGAGACCTGGCAATATTTTGGGATTCTTATGGGAGAAAGAAAGGCAAAGATTTGTTCCTAGAGATAAGACATAGCTAGTGGAGGATGAGGGGCAGAGATGAGGAAGGACAAGCTGCTGTGCTTGCAGGCAGGAACAGGAGAGGAATGAGGGTAGCGGAGGTGGGCAGACATCTCAATGAGGGGAACACACTCACAAAGACTCTGGAGGGGTTGGGAGGAAGGGACTTGGCTGGTGCTTGCTGACTTTTTCACAGGGTACATTTATCCAAAAACCAATGGGGGACGGGGGTGGGCAGGAAAAGTTTCCTCCAGGAGAAAAAACTTGGAGGATTTGCTGTTTGTTGGAGACCAAAGCATGAGCAGTTGTCTATGCCTGCCACCCAAGCACCAAGCTCCTGTATGATTCTGAAGGCAGGTTCTTAGTTTTAGTATAGTTTTAAATTTACTTCTACTATTTTTTTTTACAAATGTCCATACTATAGCCAACATGGGAAAACCAAGACTAGCCAATGAAAGCTGAGCTGCAAAAGCAAAGTTGTCCTATGAATGTAAAATGGAGTTTTATATAATCATGCATTTTATAATCATTATCATGAATTGTGATTGTTTTCCAGGCAAGAAATGACAATATCTGTAAAAATGCACCTGCAGCGAGGCTGTATTTTCTGTACAGATCTGATGAAAAATGTGAATCATGGATTATTATGGGTTGGGTTTGGTTGGGTTTTTTTGGTGTTTTTTTTTTTGTTTGTTTTTTGTAAGTCATGGGTTTTCCATTATTTATTACAATTCCTTTAGGACATCACTAAAGTCTTGAGAACTAAACGTGTTCATATGCTCTGGGGTACCTGCACATAGTTTACATGCAATTTATGGAAAAGAAGATAAGCATTTGAGAAGACTGAACTCTACAGCCACTGGAAATTGGAGGGAGAGAAATTTTTACAGCTACGTCTCACAGTTTGAGTTAAATCTTAATCACAATCACACTGGTATAAATCCAGAGTAACTCCACAGGGAGCTTACTAGGGTCCTGACCACACTGCTGCTGAATTAAACACAGCTCGTGCCTAGCATGTTGCAAGCCACCCTTTAGTGGAAATACCTTTTGGTGGATGTATACAAGTCCAGAAAATTTCACAGGCAGGATCCCAATTGTCTTTTACAGTACTATTTTCTGGTGCCCTGCTGGAGTGCCAGGTAACAGAGCAGCATAATACAAAACTATAGTACAACTCTAGAAAATATAGACCTAAGAGAAAAATGTAACTAATGAAAACATTACAGAAATGTGATACTAAGATTAACAAATGTCATTAGTCAGGTTGCCAGCTCTGTCTAAATAGTGCTAAAAGTGCTAAATAGTGAAAGAAAATGAATAGAGTATTTCTGAAGAGGTTGTAGGAACTAGACAATGTAACATTTCATAGGCTGTGTTTTCCCCTTGTGCATATATAGTCGGGGAAGAATATACCACATAGGAAAATTAGTGAGCCTAACACGTTTAACATCGTGGTTATCCCTGGCACGCTTTCCATAGTTAGTTTAAAATTGTGTTCCATGGATTTACAGTACTTTCTTTGATTTGCTGCCAATATTTACTTAAGCAAATTGAAGAGCTCATGCTATACTAGGGTAGAAAGAGTGATAAATTGCAAAAATACAGTAACTGTTAAAGCTAAAAGTTTTTCAGCAGAAATCTGAAAAACTTATTCTCATGGCTCATAACTTTAATAGATTGAAAGGGCAACACAAAAACACATAACACAGTAAGTGAAAGCTTCTGATAGAAGAGACAGGTTCAAATATTTGCAGCACCTGAAAAGATTTTGGCGAGGTATTTTTACTGGGTTCATAGTTCATTACTGTTCAAAACAAAAGCTTTGAATCCTAGAAAAAGTTTACCAAATATTCTGTTCAAATGTGAGAACTGAGAGGCTAAACTTTCCCTACAAAAAAAGTGCCTTCAGCTCCAGTTTTGACTTCAGGATACAATTTGGCCCATTGTGGTTCCTTTAGCCTATTTTCTTGTTGACAAAAATTGTATTGCTTTGGTTGTTTGTGCATGTGTGGAGAAAACCATTGCAGAAACTGTATTTTCAGAGCCATGAGGCATGTAAGACAGGTGATATGGACCACAACTAAATCCTGAGCTGGTACGCTCTAATTTTGCTGCACGTCAAATCTAGCTTTAGATAAAATTTTTATAGTTTCTGGGAATCTCTTTAAATGCAAAAAAGAGATGCATGATCTATTATTATACACACAATATGTTATTATATGAAGCATAAAAATCAAAATAACTTGAAATAGATTTAGTGAGATGTATTCTGTTTCTAGATTTATACTTGCAGGAACATACCGCGTATTTCTGCAGTTATACTGGGTAATCTGAAGATACGTGTGCTACTTAGTTCACATTAGAGCCAGGTGAATATTGTACAAAAACATTCAGTAATGCTCGTTTCAACAAAAGAAGGCGCAGTGAGGTACAGAACTAACGAAGTCTGGTATCCCATTGCCTTGTTACTTCTAGATGGAATCTTAGATATTTGCCTGAAGCTGTCAGTCCTATTAGATGGTATTCTCAGACCTTTTAATGGTTTCTGTTAACATGGGCGTACCTAATTATTTTTACTGAAAGGCTATTTGTGGAAAATAGGCCTCATCACAGATATTTACTATATATTTGTACAAAATTTTGTAAGAAATGTGCATTGTGAACAGAGAACAGTAGGAAAAGAGGGAATTATGAAATCTCTTTGATTTTGCTCCTCTACATAGACCTTCCAGTAATGTAAAGATCAGGTAATATTGTCACCAGGTGGGGTGGGTAAAACCAAATACAGCCCTTGAACAGTAATTAACATATAACAAATAGAAAAAGAAAGAACTGAAGTGAATCACTTGAGAACAATCTAAACAGCTGAAATATGTTCACTGACACAGTTATTTGAACAATTGTGAATAACAACCAGATGAATTAAAGTCAAAGTTTGTCCATAATAATTCACAAAGAGAACAAAAGGCTTAATCCACTAAATAAAACATTTGCTATGAAAAGCTTGCCCAGCTCTAGTTCATATATTGTAAAAGGAGGTTGGCTTAAGATATGCTTTATTACCAAACTCAGATAAGGATACAGGGACATGCTGCCTGAGGACTTCATTAAAGCAGCTATAGACTATGAGATCTAAGAGTGGTCAATAGGTGAAAAGAAGGTATTTTTACAATTTTATGACTTTAGCGTAATAAGAAAAGGATGTAACCAGTGGAACTCGGGGGAGGAGGGAGACAGAGGAAAGTCAACATAAGACAGAGTGCAAAAAGATAAAATATCTTTTGGCAAGCTTATTTTGACTTTTTAAACTGGAAGGGTGAACTACTATAGACAGTCCCTCCCTTCCACCATTATGCAATGACTTTCACCCCGTTTTCCCTTGGTAGCCCTCTGTGTCAGCGGACAGAGATCAGCTGTGGGCTTAAATTGGTCCTGGCACTTTATGAGACCTCACTTGATTCAGGTCTGCTAAGTCCCTCAAAGCAAACCCCTGCTTCTGCAGGGTGCTGGGCCATTGCTCCTGCTGTAGACAAATGCATGTGGCTTTACTGTGATAACTTCCTCAAGGTTATGTTGACCTTAACTCGTGAGTCAAGTGGGTAATATCCTGGTGGGGAGGGAGGACTTTGTGAGGGTGGATAATGAAAATCCTCTCTCAGGTTCCCTGGGAGACCACAAAGAAGAAAGCTCACACACACAAAAAAGTAAGAATGTGCATTTGGAAGGAGTGTTCATCACTGGTGTGTTACTTTCTGATGGAAAACTTGCAGGGCGTTAGAGTCACTGTAGCTTGCATCCAAGTCCAAGTCAATGAATTACAGTGCAGTCTCTGCTGAGCAGGACTTCATGCTTTTCAGTTTGTTCACACGCAGCACTTTTCTGGATTTCAGGATATAACTGGGCAGGGATCTTAGGTTTGTCCTGAAAATTACAGTCCTCTGAAATGGGAGCTTTACTAACTTGTAGTCATATAAATTTCATACACCTTTGCAAATCTTCGACACATCTTCTGTGGAGCAGTCTTTGGACGGTGCTAAGAGTCCCAGATGCTTACGTAGGTTACTAATCATACCTGAAGGAAGGCAGTTGCTCACTTGCAACAGCTGGCAGAAATCACTATGAACAAAGAGAAAGGTACCTCTTTCTTGAGTGGGAACCCTCAGAAGAAGAAGGCTTTCCACTTGGAGAAGAGGAGGCTGAGGGGAGAACTTATCACTCTCTACAAGTACCTGAAAGGAGGTTGTAGAGAGATGTGGACTGACCTGTTCTCCCTCGTGGCAAATGATAGGATGAGAAGAAATGGGTTTAAGTTAAGCCAGGGGAGGTTTAGGTTGAATGTTAGGAGAAATTTCTTCACTGAAAGGGTTATCCAGCATTGGAATAGGCTGCCCAGGGAGGTGGTGGATTCACCGTCCCTGGAGGTGTTTAAAAAAAGGGTAGACGTGGTACTTGGGGATATGGTTTAGAAGTGGTTTTGTCAGGTTAGGTTAATGGTTGGACTTGATGATCTTAAAGGTCCCTTCCAACCTTAACAATTCTATGATTCTATGATTCTAAACAAGAATCTTTGAGGATTTCTTTTATAAATTTCTCTTCCACTTTCTTGGTCATTCAGGGGTTCCTGAGTTTCTTTCAGTGGTGGATGGTGAGTTCAATACACAGGGTTTCATCCACAGCAGGGTACCTGAAGGGCTATAGTTAGTTGAGGAAGCCTTTTTGCTACGAGAGATTTTTATCTTCATTTTCACTTGATTTTGTGGGTAATGAGCATTGACTTCTCCAGTTCCCCTCCATACTGTCCAAATTGATCCATCCTTATATTATTGTACTTTTGAAGCTTCCAGGCTGCTTCCATTAAAGACTGAAAAGGACATAGATGAGCACAGATTCCTGGAATGATGTGTCCTGTCTGTTTTCAGATTTCAGATTACCTCTTCTCCCCTACCCTGCATCCAAGACACTCTCAGAAACTTTGTGATTCTGAGGACCACACAAATCTGAGGAGGAAACGGGTTGGTCAAATGAAAAAAAAAAACCACCCTAAACCCCCAAACAGTCCTCTCAAAAATCCAAAGCAAAGCACAAATTCAATAACACTGGAACTGCTCTGTGACCTTTCACAGGTGGGAGTTGAGGAATTAAGGAAACCTTAGAAAACTGAGGTCGTGTCTTCTCAGCCTAGATATTAAAGATCCCGTAGTGCTTTACACACTAGGGGAGGATTTACCCCCACATCCTTACCAAAATGTAACCTTTTCCCCAGAGCAAAGGAGCATACCATACTCTGATTAAAGGCTCTACTCCATCCTGGAAGTGTTTGCATTTTGGTGATGCAGTTTGTGCCTTTGTGTAAACACACACCCAAGCATATACAGAAAGACTTGGGTATTGCAGGGGGCTTTGCATACAAAAGCAAGATTCCCATGTTTGTACAGAGTGTGAACAGGCTTATGGCCATGCCTTGTGAAGTATTTTGGCATCCTTTTTTAGATAATCTTCATTATTTATAACTAATATAATGGGATAGCGAGCAGTGCAAGCAACAACACGTAACAGCTGTTGGGCTTGACTGGACAAACATTCTCGTGTATGGCCAGTTTTACAAGAGGGCAGTCCTTTTGGTTTCACCAGAACTGTTAGCAGTATTGGTGATATTTACCAATATTAAATTCAAGTTGGGAAAATCATTTGGGTGAGAAAAAGAATTTGCAAGCATACAGTTAAACTTGCAAGAATATTTGGAGAGCACAGCTTTGATTTATCATTAGTGTTTGCCAAGTTCTGTGCTAATGGGTCAGAATTTGTCTCTTCTGTTTCCTAATTAAAAAAAATCCCAACGCAATTTTATTTCATCTTTTAAAGCACTTTGACTCTAGGGATCAAAATAGCTTGGACTTCTATGCTAAGTTGTACCAGAGAATAATTTTTGTTGCACTGTAGCATAGTCTTTGAATAGTTGCTGTTTCAACAGAAAAATAAAAACCATCCACTTAATGTGTAATTAATAGTTTGGCATTTCCCTGAGGCTTTACCCAGGACCCTTTCTGTTTCTGTTTTGTATTACTGAACTCCCTTGCTAAATATTTCCAGATCATATAGATTTAGATAAGACATGTTCCAGAACTTATAACATTTTTTATTTTGACTTTTACAGTATTTATTAGTGTAATGAAAATAATACTTTGACAAGTCCCCAAATAAATGGTCATATTCACCCCTGGATAGCTAAGCGAAATGTTCAGTGGCTGTAGTCCATGGGTTATTTAACCACGCTTGCATTGGAGATATAAAAAGTATGACAAAAATTTCAGTGCAGGTCCCTCAAAAACCCGTGACCCTCTCCTATGACTAATGCCCTGATCCTGTAGTTTGAGTAACACAGGAGGACATTGGCAGACATGAGAAATGCCACTGAAATTCAGGGAACTCTCTTTAGGGTACAAGGAGACCACAGGACTGGGACCTAACCTACTAACGTGATCCTTTTGAGTGCTTTTGTGGTAATCTCCAGGACTGCTCTTACCTGCTTGTATGCATAATAAAAAGGTGCATGAAGAACAATTTAGTGAAAAACCTGTAACTCAGAAATGGAATAGCTGGAAAAATATCAGAAATTCACAGATGTCAAAAAGCCAATTATAATAAATTGATATAAACTCCTGCATTCCTAGAGATGAAGACTTTCACCCACATTCACCAATAGGTATGAAACTCTTCAGGCCACTTTTATACTTAATATTATAGAAATGTGCACTACTGACAAACATAGAAAGGCCCATTTCTGTGTAACAGACTGTGATTAGGGCCTGTAAAACCTTAAAGGCAACATTTGTCATCTTTGTTAAGCTTTTAATGCACTTTTGAGACTATTCAAAAACTAAGGAGCCTTTGGAATCTAAGATGGAGCTCAGGATGTGTGTGCATACTGAAAGCAGGGCTTTGTAGAGCTCTCTGGCCAAAATGAGCACATTTTCTCCTTTACAGGGCAGATCTTAACTTACAGCTCCCTAGCTGTATCTTCACACCACAATTCTTTTCCTGGTGGATGTGAGTCAAGTGGTCTTTACCTCCACTCTCTTTTGTCACCCACACAGGCTTACAAGTTAATTTTTACAAAGAGAAACACCAGTTTAAAACCAAGAGCTGATGAGTTTCTGTTTGGGAATATTAAAAAACAATGTTTCAACATTTCCCAAACCAATAAAAAGTTTCAACATAAAAAAGAATTCCTCCATTTTTTAATCCCAGCCAAAATTATTTTTCCAAACATGAGTAAAATTCATTTGTAAGTTTATGCTTTTTCCAAAGTTCAGTTGTTTGATACATTTATTCTTTGTCTAAAAATTGTCTGAGTTGCACCAGGTTTGCTATATGATGCCTTCACCTCAGCAAGGCTGAGGGGCACAAGGGTGTTTTCCTGACAAAAACACTTGAAGTATTTCAAGTAATTTAGAAGTATTTTCCTCCTCTGGGTCCTTCCAGAATAGACCACGTTGAATGTACATTCAAATTTTTATTTCCTTGGAGCGTGCCCACTTGTTTGTTAACATACTCACAGGGTTGGGTGTGATTTGTTTAATGGGAAGCTTTATAATTGGAAGAAATTCCCTCCTGCCTATCTTTTCTCAACATATACTTCCACGTATACATAAAGGGTATGTATCTGACTGCACAAACACATGGAGAAGCTTGAGATTCATTTGATATTAATTCTGAGCACACATTATTTCTTTCTTCAATATATGGAAAAGCGATCAGTTCCTTGTTTGGTATCACTGCACAGACATTGTCTGACACCATCTGGGAATGATCATAGCATCTATGATTGGAAATCCCATGTTTTTACTCTCTGTCTTTCCTGTAAGAGTGTGAAACTTCACATGCTGGTCCACGTATTACCTCAACCGTTTGCAAATAAATTACTTTTACAACAGTCTCTTTGCAAAAGCCATGCACCTTGCAAACTAACTGGATCTGAATGTAATGAATCTGAAAAGAAATTAGCCAACACTTAATGTCTACTATCCACCAGTGTATATGCAGAACATCCAAACTTTATAATCTCTTTCTTTCCTCTGGTTATGTTTTCACTACAGCTACCATCACGTGATGTATCGGTGGCAACACATGAAGTACATTTCTTGATGATTAAGAAGCTAAGTGGTGGTAGGTCATGCTTATCTGTTTATGTGTATGACAAATTAGCAATATTTTTGAATTGCTGAAGATCTCCTTTGAAACTAAAAGAAGATTAAACCTTTCTAATTTAGTGGGATTAAAATAATAAATGTAATGACTAAAAACCTAATGCACGGCCAGTAGAGTTAATATATTACCAAGTCTCCTCCCAAACACATTTTCAACATTCTTATTGACATGTTGACAAATGCTATTGGCATCTCTGTGCAAGTTATGCTTTCCTTGTTTTGTTTTGATATCTGAATTCCTATAGGGATTACGGGGGGAAATTTGGGACTCTCCTGTGGGTAGGTGCATCAGCAAAATGACTGGGAAGGGGGTTGAAAGGTAAAAGAGGGGCAGAGTAATAGGAGTAAGAGAGGTCTGGAAGGGAAAAAAATGGCAGGTACTGAATCCGCATTGAGCAGGTAAGGGAAAGCCGTTTCCAAGCAATCAAGCTACCATTCTATGTTATTTTCCAAAACTCTTATTGTAACCACTCTTACCTCTAGCCTGTTGAAATGGATGAGATAACTACCATAACTTCAGTGGGAACACAATAAAATGAGCTCTAAGTACAGCTGCGTGTTTTTAAAGTTACATGGTCAGTTTACACTGGCCATATGCACAAAGTTGTAGCATGCTCTTTTTAGCTTCAAAAAGGACAAAATAATTCTCAAAAAAAGAATGCAGGTTTTTATATTTGAGACAGTTTTGAATTTTCAAGACACTCTTCTGAGTTTCTAGGTCCTACATATTTTTGTGTCCTGCTGTTTGGAAATATTTGTATCTGAACTAGGGCCTAAGATATGCTGCAGCTTCTGCTTCCCTAAGGTTTTTATGACTTCAGGGAAAGCATCATTTGAGAGTGTGGGCAACTTGTCCCAGCTGGACTGGTGGCAAGTGGGATTTGCTTGCTTAGGCTTATCCCTGTGGCAGCTTCTAGATGCAGCATGTTGTTGATGCAAGAAGGACTTGTAAATTTTTCGTAACTTGCCAGAGTTACAAAGAAAGAAGGTATTGATTGTTCATTTTGGTCAAAAGCAGGAAGATCACAGACTACTAAAAGAAATGGCTTCGTATCCATAAAACAAGTAGCTCATTCAGTTGAGCTCTGTGAATAGAGCAAAGAGAAAGGCAGGATGGAACTAGTAAGTACACATTTGCTTAGATCTGGTAACAACACAACTTAGAAACACAGAATCATGGAATTTAGGTTGGACGGGACCTTTAAAGGTCATCTAATCCAATCCCCCTGCAATGAGCAGGGACATCTGCAACTAGATCAGGTTGCTTAGAGCCCCATCCAACCTGACCTTGAACGTTTCCAGGGATGGCACATCTACCACCTCTCTGTGCCAGTGTTTCACCACCCTCATCACAGAAAATTTCTTCCTTGTATCTAGTCTAAATGTACCCTATTTTAGTTTAAAGGCATTACCCCTTGTAACAACAGGCCCTGCTAAAACGTTTGTCCCCATCTTATTTATAGGCTCCCTCTAAGTACTGAAAGGCCACAGTAAGGTCTCCCAGGAGCCTTCTCTTCTCCAGGCTGAACAACCCCAACTCTCTCAGCCTGTCCTCACAGGAGAGGTGCTCCAGCCCTCTGATCATTTTTGTGGCCTGCCTCTGGACCCGCTCCAACAGGTCCATGTCTTTCCTGGGCTGAGGGCTCCAAAGCTGGATGCAGTACTCCATGGGGGGTCTCACCAGACTGGAGTAGAGGGGCAGAATGGCTTCCCTTGACCTGCTGGCCATGCTTCTTTTGATGCAGCCCAGGCTACAGTTGGCCTTCTGGGCTGTGAGTGCACATTGTTGGCTCATGATGAGCTTTTCTTCCCCCAGTACCTCCAGGTCCTTCTCGTCAGGGCTGCTCTCACTTGAGGTAGCTGTTGTCTGAGACCATTGACTCTGCCTTTGGAGAAGAGCTGGGGGCAGGGAGCGTAAAGACATGTTAGCAGTCAAGAAAACAGAATCCCTTTTGTTCAAGCTCACATCTTGTGCTTCTGCCTCTTCCATTTATTCATGTTGCAGGCATGTTCAAGGGAATGGCAATACTCCGGTATACACTAACAGATGAGTTGAAATGGGTCTTTTCAAAGAGGGGGTCCATGCAATGTTCAAACAACAGCCAATTAGACATGCTCTATGGGGCTAATTCAGCAGAGAGATTAAAACAGATCTAGACGGAGCCATAACTTAAGAACACATGCAGAATAATGCAGGTGAAGAAGTGGTCAGTGTATTTGCCTCCCTTCCAGATCCTCCAGGCTTGCTGTAGGTAAGCTGGCACTGCCAGCAGTTTTTTTGGCAAGCCATCATTTTTGCAAGTGGGCTTGAGAAAGAACACATCACAATAAAAATCTGAAAACATTTGAACAACCAGATGCATGGTTTACTCTCGTGATTTTTTCCCTGACATCCTAAAGCTTGACTGAACTCTCTGAGCAAAAAAAAGTGATGTCTGAGCATGGAAAAAGCCAGAAACGTGTCACAGAATCATGTGAGAGGCTCGAGGGCAGAAAACAGAGACTTTGCTGACTGCTTAGCTGCCGTTTCCCAAGCAAAAATACAATGGCTTCTATGCTGATCACAATTATGCTGTTATAAATCTACTGATTGCTTCTGCGTTACCTTGGATTTACAGCATTGTAACCAGCCTCACAGTCTTTTTGGGTCTGCTGGTGCCAGTGAATTGTATTTTCTCACCAAGGCACACTCAGGAGACTTCTTTCGGCGTTGTCACCCAGCAAGCGGTCTGTCTTCTGAAGATAAAGCATGAAGACAAAGCATGTTGAATTCCTGCTCCCTTTAATGAATATTCCTTATTTAGTCAGGGTTAGGAACAAAAATTCCATTCTAACTGGCATCTGATTGTGCTTTGCAATCTTCTATTTTGATTTTGAAGATACCAGGCTAATGCCTGAAGTTTTCGCTCAGGCATTTGACAGACAAACCCATTGACTTCAACGTGAGGCTTATCTGTATCAGAGCTTAGTCACAAGGCTATAGGGCTGGTAGGGGGTCACAAAGTGTCCCATCTCCCATACCACAGCAGGATTCCACAGCAGACATATGTCTAGTCTTCCCCAACAGGTTGAAGCTCTGGTCCACTGCTCACTCTGATCACCTCACAGACTAACTCTTTCCCTCTTTCCCTGCATCACTCTGAAATCTTCTTTACTACAAATTAATTTTTCATCCTTTCCTCTGTGGCCACAGAGAACAGTTCATCATCTCTGTCTCCAACAGCCTTTTTCATGATAGCATGTGCCCCTTCAGTCTTCTCTTTTCTAGACTAAACAAACTCAGTTCCTTCAGCTTTTCCCTCATAGGTCATGTTTTCTAAACCTCTTAACATTCTTAGGGTTTTTTTTTTCTGTGTAAAAGGGAAGACAGTTGTGCTGGGAAAATTATTTCCCCAGCATTTGGCCACAGTGGGTCCCTGCTGTGAGATGGTTTCTTCCTTCCTAAAGAGAGTGTTACCCACCTTTGAGTTAATGCTAGCCCGATGGTCTCACGTTATTGTCAGTCTGTGCAACCACTGTGTGGTGTGGAAAATGAAAGTAAAAGGGTGAGGAAGTATTAGTGAGTAGGGGTAATGTGTGCTAAATGAATGCTTATGAGGAGTGGCTGAGGAACTGGGGTTGTTTAGCCTGGAGAAAAGGAGGCTCAGGGGAGACCTTATTGCCCTCTACAACTATCTGAAAGGAGGTTGCCGAGAGGTAGTTGACCTGTTCTGCCAAGTAACAGGTGATAGAACAAGAGGAAAAGGCTTCAAGTTGTGCCAAGGGAAGTTTAGACTGGATATTAGGAAGAAGTTCTTTACTGAAAGGGTCATCAGGCATTGGAACGCATTACCCAGGGCAGTGGTGGAGTCCCCATCCCTGGAGGTATTTAAGGGTCATGTAGATATAGTGCTTAGGGACATGGTTTAGTGGTGGGCTTCTCGGTGTTAGGTTAATGATTGGACTAGATGACCTTACAGGCCTTTTCCAATCTAGGAGATTCTGTGATTCTGTGAAATTGTACAGATTTAGCATACAGATGACATTGATTCACATATTTCATGGTTTCCAAGAAGCCCATCTCTAGGAATCCCTCCTTAAAGAGGGAAGTTGGGTTGTACCCTTCTTGGGAGACCCTGGAAGATGGATACAATGGTGTCATGGAGCATTGGTGCTGATGATCTGGACTAAGAATTGATGTTTGGTTTGCTGGGGTGAAAACTTTCTCTGTGGTGGAGTAGAAAGGAATTGTACTTTCTCCCTCTGACCTCATGCCAGTGGTATTTCTGGAGGAAGACCTGGTCAGGCTTCACCCAAGAGTCCAGGGTTAGCTTGACCCTCTGTAGCCTGAACATGCAGGAGTTGTTCTATTTTATACTGTCTTTTGTATCTGAAGCTTGAACCCCTCTTTCTCCTGTTACTCATTTTAATGAACTGCACCAGCAAATGCAAGGATGATGAAAAGCCTTTTGAAGTCCAGGATTTATTTTATAATAAACCAAGGGAGCCCAGCCTTGGGATCCCTTAGCCCTGTGGCCAGTCAAAATAACGTGGGAGGTTATATGAGCATTTTCACATCTCCTTTCCATGGGGGTGGAAGACTGAAAAGTGTCTTCAAATATCTCCAAATCCATTATCATATTAATTCAGCATCTTCATCACTTATTGTCCCTGATTTGATACCTCGCATTTTCCATCCTTTCTGAGTTTAGCACTGCTGAGTGGCTGCAGCCTATTGATTCTGGCTTGCAGTATTTCTGTGACAATCAAACAGCAATTACTCTAATGAGTAACATTTGCCACAGTCTTAAACGCTGATGGGAATACAAATCCTTACAGATTTATCCTACAAATCTAGGGTTACCTCCTAATTAGCCCAATTAATTTCTACTGAGCTGAAGCCCTGTTTACACTGGCCATGACAAAGGACTTCACCTCTGCTAGAGGACAGACTTAAGCCTACTTCCAGCTGAGATGGCTTATGAAATGTTTTCACAAACCTGTGTGGATAGCACCAAACTGTGTCAGAGCCACATTTACACACTGCGTTCTCCTGGACTAAAGACCCAGTTCAGAAAAGGCTGAAAGAGCCACTTGTGTCATAGTTTATACTGTCAGAGCACAAGGCAAACATTAGCCAGTGGGGTGCAGCTACAAACCAGCCAAAACCTGTTGGATGCTGTGTTAGCTGGGAATACGGAAAGCACAGGCACTGCCTCTGCCCTGCCTGTGAGCCCTGGTGGGAGGATTTGCTGAGAGAAACCTGTGGAGTTGACCAGGAGTGAGCTGCGAAGGAGCCAGTAGACAGGCACAGCCATTTTTGCAAAAGGTAGTCTAGTAGTGGACATCCTTTGACCTTGATGGGGTGGTTGCATTTCATTGCCTTCCATAGATTAATGCAGGAGGGAATTTACTCAAGGCTCTAGAGATATTCCAGAAAGGCATCAAAGAGAAGACCTTATGAATCCTTCTTCAATCCAGCACCTCCTGGATACATCCCCAGACTGACTGCCTGGATCTCCAGATTAATCCTGAATTGTTGCTGATCCCTTGTGCAGCCTGGAATAAAGTCACAGGCTTCTCAACCAGGTTGTTCATTCAAAGTAATTTGTATTTTCTGTTTTCTGTGTTTGAATGAGAAACACAGACACACCTATGTAACATTCTTTGCAACAGGGCTTCCTAAAAACGGCAGAGATCCTTCTACCCTTCTGCCATTCCCTGATTATTTTTAACAATTTCCAGGACTTTCACAGGGTGTTTACTCTCCCATTTTATATTTTTGCAGAGTAGAGATGCATATCATCAGGCTACAGTCTTACGTGGCTAATTAATTAACGCCATCCACATTCGCATACGAGAGTGGCCAATTCAGGCTAGCAGTGCTGCCACAAGCTGAAACACCACCACATCCTTCATTTCATTACATTAAAGTGCAACTCGCTAAAAAATACTCTTTTTTTTTCCTCCACTGGTAGGATCAGAACTTGCCTGCTGCCTAGTTTGGCAGCAGGAAGGATGGCTTTTTGGATGGATGTGTAAAATAAAAAACAGTTGCTGATCATGGCAAGGCACTGCAGCTTTCTGCCATGAAGAATAGCTTCCAGAATCAAGAAAAATGTGAAGTCTGTGTTCTGTGTTCCTTACCGATCACTGGTGCAGGATGCTATGGTCTATCAGTTGTTAGCACAGACCTTCAACAAATCACATAACTCTTTCAACCTTTCTACTTTAACTGTGCAAATGAAAAAGTAACTGTAAATCTTGTTGACAATTACTTCTATATCTATTGGCAGGCAGTCAACTTTGGCCCGAACAACACGGGAACAATATGTGCAGTGCAGCCAATGCCCATTAATTGTCTCTTTAGTTTCTCCTGCAACGTTTCTCCCAGGTGATCTGCTTCTCTAAACATTAGTACAAGCCTGTCTGGCACAGAATGCCAATAATTTATGAGTTAGATTCTGCTTTTCAGTAATATTTACAGTGTGCTGTGATGTAGAGCACATTAGATACTTTGAGTACAGATGAAAATGTAGGAAATGTGCTTTTTTTTGTTACCTTCAAAAAGCAATTAAAACTTACTCTCATTTTCCTATGGTTTGTTTCATCAGCTGACACACACAGACCCGGGGCCCATTTTCTTCCTCAGTCCGCATGTGTTTGCTCACTAGTGAGTGGCACAAGGATACAGTGGAAGCAGCTTCCAGACACTTCCCTCTCGGTGGCATGGGACTGCTCTCTGGATTGCCTTGTCATCCTGACTCCATGATGTACTGCTGTCCTGGTTAACCACTGTTATTTTAATTTCTGTCACTACTCCAAGACCTCTCCCACGTTTCTGGGAAGGGCGCTGTGACAATAGGCAATAATAACTGCTTGGCTGTGATGGATACTTTTCTAGTGGGAACAGCTGACCTTTCACTTTCTACTTCTGAACTAGTCTCTCAGTGCTGAATGCTTTATAACACTTATTTAATGAGCAATCTCTTCTCAGCTCTCCCAAAGACTTAATAGCAGAAGCTGTAGCGAGATCTCCTATCATCATCCTTTTTTGTTCCAGAGGCATTGCTGAACATGCACCAGCGGTTTATGTAGTGTTGTTACAGCTAAATCCAGGTTACACACAAAAGTAAACGGAGAGGAACAAATACTGCATGAGGTCTACCTCTTTAACACTCCTCATTCAGTTTTATTGTACAATTCAGTCACTGGAAACCCACTGAGGCTTGGAATATGTTAGGCTATTCTAGTCCTATTAAATGAAGGTTCAAACTATTGTTTAGACATGAAGTGGAGTTGAATTAAGTCTTCCTTACAATTTTAAGGATCACTTGCAATCACAGGCTCTTGGGTCTGGGGTTTGGAATCAGACCTGGCTGTTGTCTTTCAGCAGAATCAGAAATGAATCTCATTTTAGTGTAGGGGAAACAAACCCCATTTGAGATATATGCGGTGTATCATTTCCCTCCTTGAGGAACCTCCTCTTCATCAGTAATGCCCTTCCTAGCTCTTTAGCTGCTTTCTGCTGCTTTGTTAGCAGCCCAGTCCTTTCCAGTTGGCTCTGGAAGGTTCTCACTCGTTGGCAACGTGTGGCTGCTTGCTGATTTTCAGAAGGAAGGCACAGTAATCTTCCTGCTGGTCGTCACAGAGACTCAAGCTAGGTTTCAAGGAAAACTGATGGCCAACCTTTACCTAGTTCTACTTTTATTCTAATATGGCAGTAACTCTGCCTCTTCAGAGACTGTTGCACTTGTATTCCTTGGTGTTGGTGGTGGGAGTGTTGTCCACAAAGCAAATTGAAAGCCACCCTGAAGTTCATTAAAAGGATCCTGGCCTTTGGTGTGTTTTCTAGCAATTTTCTAGTCTTAATGTCTGGATAATGCTGCGCCAGGTACTGTATTGGGCCTGTAGCTACCTTGATTGACAAAAAGGGTTTCTGTTACCTTTCAAACGTCAATAATACATGTTAAGCCTGTTTGAAGACCTGAGAATGCTGGAAAGGACAGATGGCTTGCTGTTGTCATGTGTCCTTTTGTGCCCACGTTCAGCTGTAACAGGAGACCCCTGGCACTGGCAGTAGGATCAGTTCGTACTGCACGAGCTGTCAGTGGGAGTGAAGCAGGGTCCTGGGGTCCTGCCGGTGGTGTAGCTGGGGGCTTGTTCCTCCGCGTGTGTGGTAGATTTATCTCCCTCAAGACTGTGCAACTTTCTCACTAGACCCGAGAGGTGGAGTAATGAGTATTGAAGCAGTACGTGTCTGATACCCTGCTGGCCCACCCAGCCCAGCCCTGCTGCTGCCTTGCCAGAAGCAGGCCAGGCACCCTTTTCCCTTACTGTCCCCTCAAACAACCCTGGACTGGCCAAGAGGGCTCTTCAGTTGCACCTGCTCACCATGAGGAGCTGTGAAGACCTCAGAGATGTTAGCTAGGGTGCTGGAGATACGTCTTCAGTGGCTAGCCCGCCTAAAAGCATTGCATTGGAGGGGTGCTTGGTGCCATTCATAGCTTTGGGCTGGCTCTGCAGGGATGTTCTGCTGCCTGAAGCATGGCTCTGGGCCTGGGGCATTACAGGACAGTGCTTGTTATGCCAATGGCAACCAGTTCTCCACCAGGACCAGTAAATAAGAGAGAATGGGCACGATATTCAATCTCTAGAGAACTGCATTTGTGCTAGTGAAGTATTTAGCCTGGAACGTGATGCTTCTCAGGCTTGTATATGGGCTGGGCAGAGAAGATACAACTGGATTACAGGGACACTCACAGGCCTGGGAGGTTTTTCCTTCCACCCTGGCTGGTTTAGTTGAGCAGGTGCAACTATTGTTGCAACGCCCAGCCCTGGAGTTTAGGGCACTCTTCTGGAAAGCAGAACAGACATAGCTGGGCTCTTCTGCCCCTCTCTGAGGATGGCTGGAGTCATGCACAGAGGCTGCTGGGCATGTTCACTAATACAGTCTGCCTGAACTAGTGTATCCTAATGAGAAAAGAAAAGCACTTATCCTGCAGAGCTGTATCTGTGGACAAATGTCAGGATTCCCAAATGCTTTTTTATATTTTTTTTATTCAGCAACACTTGAGTCACCTGTGCCCATTCCTGCAGAAAGATCTTCCCTGCAATATCTCAAAAAATTATGAGCTGACAAGGTCCCACCTTTCCACGTACAGCAGAGCTTTCCCAGCCCTCCTCTTTGCCTTGGGCTGCGGGTGATGTTGGACGACCTGCGTAGTTCCTCCTGTGGGATGGTGTGACACTCTATCCTGGAGCATGCTGGCTCTCTGCTCTGCATCCCATCAAGCAAGGGCAGGGAGAAACTTGCTCATGGTCACAATCAAAAACTTCAGTATCAAACTGTCCTCCTCAATTTGGCACCTAAAAATCGTGGCTTTTCCAAAGGTGCCAAATTTTTACAGCTCCACACAATCTCTTGGGGAATTCTTGGTGTTGGGCATCTTTGGATGTCAAAAATGAAACATGGGAGGTCTGAGTGATTCTCTGAATGGTTGTTTACTCCAGATAGTCACATCTCTATTATTGAGTTTATTCCTGGTAAAGCTGGTGAGGATTAACCCCATTCCCATCTCCAAAACAGGGAAATATATTGTAAAATCAAATTGTCAATGCTGTTATTGGCTTAGATGAAGACCAGAGCCACTCAAAACAGTTCTTGCAGCCTTCAGATGAAATAACAGATATGCAGTAGCTTTCCCAGATGTACAGGCATGAGGAGGATGGCTGGATTCACATATTTACTCTCACATATCTGCTAATGGAGAAGTTCCACGTCCCACTGTAAATGTAAATATCCAGTAATGTTATATAAGGCTATGGGTTTCCCTGGAGAATTTTTGCTTCATAAATTTTTGGCAGCTCAGGATGGATGTAATCTTGCTTCTATGTGTTAAGTAGAAACAGGGCCTATCGCTGTCAGACCGCTACACCGAAGCCTTGAGCAATAAGGGATACCTTATTAATGGACACAGAAATACACTTGCCATCTATTCTGAGACCTAGAATTTAAAATGTGTCTGAACATCACCTTTGAATAAGGTCCTGCCTCCTGCCTATATTGTATAACACAAGACTGCCTATATTGTGTAACACAAGACAGGGTTATTGCTTCACCAGAATATGAAAGTAGTTACTGCAGCTGTTGCCTGTGAGGTTTGCGTCTCATAGACTTGTTTTAGCCTCAGGTAGCTCATTTAAGTGATGCAGCACAATGTCTTTTCCCAGTGATCTGAAGCATAATGAAGGCTTATTCTCCCTTATTGCCTCTGACCTGGCTGGGGTTTGCCACAGAGGACCTTTATTTGCCACTAGATATGAAAGCATCAAAGGATCTGATCTGGTGTTGAAAATATATATCTGTTTATGCTGTTGGACATTTGCTCAACTAAACTTCTGGGCATTAATTTTGCTTATGTTTTGTTATATTACTTTCCTAAACAAATATAAACATTTCATATGATCTTGACCGGATTTTAGGCAATATTTTATGTAGCTCCAGGTTAAAGACTGACTAATGAATCCTCTATGTCTATCTTCAGACGTCTGTTGGCTGAAAGATGGTTACATGCTCAAATGTGTAAGGACCCCTGGACACATGAGAATAAGTCTCACTGCCTAGACTGGAGTTGTCACCTGTCTTTCTGAGAGACTGCAGGACAACTTGATATCCTTTCCAAGAAGGAGGTCCAAGTCTGTGAGCTTTCCATATGGGAAAACCCATCACAAGCTAGATGAGCAGTTGATATCCATGGAGGAACTGGATGTTCCTAGGCTGATTCCAGGTATGGGATCTTCAGAAACCCGGATGAGCTATCTACATGTGAGTCTCTATCAGCAGTAGGATTTTGTCCAGAAGTCTGAACTTCATTGCTCATTCACAGAGATGTTTATTCAGACCATTGCGCTGACCCTGTGGTGTTTGTGGATGTCGCATGAACACAAAGCTGTTTGGCAGAACAGAGTGGGGGTGGTGTGTCAAGGGGCAGAAAGATCCTTTTGTGCCTCTGCCTCTATCAAATATATCTAACAGGGACTGTTGCCACTAGTAAAAATACCACTTAGAGATGACATAGAGCACACATGCACTTTACAGGTTAAAAATATGCATCTGTAATATTATCACTCTATGGTGCTTATAAATGTCCTGGAGAACCGAGCTGAAATTTATGATATATGCATCATTGAGCCACCACTGTTTTAAAAATCTGGCATCCCCTTTACTTGCAAGGCTAAACTGTTTTAAATTTATTTACACCCCACCATTTCCTTAGGGACCTGTTTTCCATAAACTAATGAGGCACTGGTGCAAGAGCTTTGCTGTTATTCCTGGCAGAGACCGTTTTGACTCAGAGGCATATTTCACTGTTGTTTTTTTTCTTCAGTAGCCCAGTGCAAATAATAAATAGGAGGAAATACATCATGTTTTTGAATAGGGGGGACAAGCTGCAGGACTGCGAAAGGTTAAACAAAGCAATTACAATTTGAAATCCATACTATCTCACTTGTCTTAATTTTTCATGTCTTACTCTTTTCACCTGTTTCAAAATTGCATGTACACATTGTTGAAGACCAGCTCAATCCACCAGCAACCAAGGCGCATGCAAGCTTGCAAAGGGAAAATAACTAGATCGATATCCCTCAACATGTCCAAAGGGCTGATATTCCTCTCATTCTTCTTCTCTTGGTTAACAGTATGCCACACACTGGATCTTTCAATTTAAGATACAAAACGACTGGGTGCTGCTGAGACATACAGGACTTTCTAAGCAAGGGATACGTTTAAGGTCAACTTTTAGAAGTAAAAAACCCAAGGCTTCTGTGGATTTTCTAAGTGCTGAGTGAAGGTTCTGGGCACTGTAATGTATACACCCAAGTACAAAATTGCATCCAATTTGCAAACTAATGGTCATCAGTGCATGCAAAAATGTGTGGTATAGAAATCAAAACCTTTTCTTACATAACCTTTTCCATGTGCACTTCAATTCTTCACATCTTTGCACTAAGGCCCATAAATATGTAAAACTGATTTACCAATGAGGGAAAAATGGTTACTACGAGAGCATTTACAACTGATTTCTAGAATATTAAAAGTACTTTGCATTAGTGATTTATCTGAAAAATGTTAAAGGAGTGTCTATGATTAATCTCAAGGCATAAATGTCTTCCCAATTACACGTGAAAACATGTTGCTCTGCCTGTGGACACGGGAGGATGGGCACGCTGTCCTCCTTGGGCATCTAAACCCAGCTGCCTATGTAAGGGCCTGCAGTTTCTCTGTGGTTACTGGGGGGAGAGACGTGAGGGCACTTAGTGGCTCTGAAGATGGGCTCCTTCTCCCAGTTTGCTTGTAAGGAGGATGGAGCATCCCTCTGATTGACTGGCTGAAGACGAGCTGGGCTGCTCACCTGCGGAGAGGAGCAAATACTCACACTCCCTCCCAAGGTTATTAACCTGTTTGACATTTGTGACAATCATGCTAGGCAGGAACGATGTAATTTTCTCAAAGCCAAGGAACAAACATACCAAAGCTCAAATCAGAACCTGAGCGTCCTGATTTGCTGGTCACATACTTTAGCTAAAAGACCACACTTGCCCCTGGAGAGACAGAGAGGTCATTATTAAACACAGGAGACATAATACGCAAGAATAGTGATGAACTAGAGCTATAAAGCAGGATTTGCTTGTTTTCTTTTGCCCATTCATCCCAGTTTTAATCTAGTTTCTTTAGGCACTGAGGGGAATATAGTCCTTTATCTGTAAGCCCTCCTGAATGTAGAGCAACCAAATCTGACAGAGGTGAAGGCTTCAAGCACGGGACGTCCCTGTACATTTCACAAGCAGAGGTGGCCAAGAGGAAGAGACGACATGAGACCAAAGTGCCAATGGATTCAGTCCCTACAGAAATACTTTCTCTGGCCTTCCTTTCCCTCAGGATGTCAGTAAGCTGGTTTATTGTTACATGAGTCTATGCTGATACTTTCCTGTTAATAGCTGCTCATTTACAGAATCTACTTTAATAAAATCCACTTTGGAGATGAGGCAAGCATTAAGGCCAATACTAAAAATTATAAATAATTTATTTTAAAAATAACTTATGATGCTTGAAGCCCAAACATATTAATCAGTATGTGTAGAAATGGATTTTATCTTGTATATTTGTATATTCTATCTCTGAAACATGAAACTTGCAATAAAATAGAGGAAATTTTCTCACACTGAGAATAACTATCACAAGATACTTCTGAATTGCACTTGAAAGAATACAGTGATAAGTATAATTTAATTCTCATGAATTAAAACACATTGTACAACGAGTACTGTTAAAAAAAAAAAAGAGTTCAGTTTTCTGATATGTACCGCTAGATCTCTCTAATCCACCCCGGTAGCCCAAGTTTAAATTTTCCATGGAAACGTTCTCTTTCTTAAATCTTAGAAGGTGATGAGGTCCCACATTTGTAGAGCAATTCAGACTTTCCATTTCTTTATTACGTGTGTATGACGTAAAGCACTTTTATGTACAAAGTAAATAATGGCTTTTAGATATAAGCAGATTTGTAAATTTAAATATTATTATATATTTATAACTGCAGCCAGATTATTTGATAATGCCCATGTCTGTCTACTCTCACAGAACGCGAGAGTGTTTTGCTTTCATTTTATGATGCTGTATTGCACATAAGTGTGTAAGCACTTGAAAATACGCTCACAGATGTATAGGCATGATGAAGCCCACACTCAGTGCCTACAGCAGGGGACAGACCCCTGACTTGGGCATGCTCTTGGCAAAATTTGCTGCTGATTAGGTACAGAATGAGTTTTTACACTAAACATGATGAAATATGTCAGGTAGCGCATTTGGCCAATGATGCCTACAACCACAGGCACCTATCCTGGTGGCCGGGTACCAAGATGCCCAGTGTGGTGTTTTAGGGAGGCTGTGAGCCCCTGCAGCCTGGCAGAGGTCAGGCGGGTGCTGTAGGTGGGGAGGTGGGTGGGCAGAAGCAATGGCAAAATCACAGCAAGCCCTGTTCCAAACCACTCCTGCCTCATCTTTCGGTGCACGCTGGCTCTGGTGAGCACAGCACGTGGGTTCCCCTCTCCTCTGCTCCAGTTCAGGCTTGGTCTGCAGGACAGAAGAGGAGAGGGTGCCTCTTCCTTGGGGCTTTGACCCCACCAGTGATGTTACCCCTGAGGCTGCACAATATTCCTTTGGGCACAAATGCCTGAGTGGAGCCAGAGGAAATCAAGATTTAGTCAGTTTTGGACACAGCCTCTGTCCCAGGCTGCCTGGTCCTGGGGCTTTGCCTGCACTGGGTGGAGGTGCCAGGAGATGATTAGGGGACTGGAACATCTTTCTTATGAGGAAAGGCTGAGGGAACTGGGTCTCTTAAGTCTGGAGAAGACTGAGAGGGGATCTTATCAACGCTTATAAATACTTAAAGGGAGGGTGCCAGGTGGATGGGAACAGTCTTTTTTCAGTGGTACCCAGTGATAGCACAAGAGGTAATGGGCACAAACTTGAGCATAGGAAGTTCCATCTTAACATGAGGAGGAACTTCTCTGAGGGTGACAGAGCACTGGAAGAGGCTTCTCAGAGAGGTTGTGGAGTCTCCCACTCTGGAGACATTCAAAACCCGCCTGGACGCCGTCCTGTGCAACCTGCTGTAGGTGACCCTGCTCTGGCAGGGGGGTGGACTAGATGATCTCCAGAGGTCCCTTCCAATCCTGACCATTCTGTGAAACCACCGTGGTGAACTGTGTTTGCTGGAACGCATGCACTCCTGTGCATGCATGCACAGATGCACACTCCAGGTGCCTCTTCTTGCAGCCAAGTGTTTCATTGCAGAAACCCGGATGAGATGAGGATGGGGAAGGAGTGGAGAGCAGGACCACCGCTTTAGTCAGGAGCCTCCAGGGCAGAAGCGGTAAGTGACTGCTAAAGCTGTCCAGCAGGCAAAGATACCAGAAGGGAGGATGAGATGATTTTGGGGTTATTCAGGGAAAAAACAGGTTCTTCCCAGACTTGCCCACGTCTTACCCCAGCTTATCACTCACTGTGACCCTACATGGTGTGCTTATTTTTGGTTTTTAACCATTGTCCACTCAGACTGACAGCAGCATGGCCAGAAAACGGGGGTCTGATTTTCTTGCATCTCTTTCCTGTGGCCCCAGCCCCGTCCCACTCGGCGTGGAGCAGGGCAGCCAGCACAGCTCTTCCCTGGCGCCCGTTTGGACCACCATGAGTAGGGGATTAGCAGCATCCGACTGCGCTCCAAGGCTAAAAGCCACCCCAGTGGGACACTGAGGCTGGGCTGCACTGAGAGGCAGAGAGCACCTCTGGGAGATTTACTCCCCTACTTAGACCCTCATAAATATTTTTTTCCATACCTTTGCAGAAAAGCAATTCAATAAATCACAAAAAAATGCCTCATATGCTCACAAGGAAAAATCATTACCTGCACGTTTTCTGCATGCGTACAGCATCACATCTACATTACAAATGTCACAAACATGTCTTAGGATCAGGCTCCTTTATTTTTTCCAGATGGCAGAAAAACAGCTCTCTATGGCTGTTCCTTAAAACATATTTCTACTTAAATAATGGTGCTCTGCTGAGCAATGGTACTAATAAACAAATAATAACGCATGAGACCTAGACCCACTTTGCACCATTCTAACTGACTACCCAAGACACAGAGAAGTGATGAATTTTGCTTACAGGCTCTGACTTTTCTTTGCTTTATGGTGTAAGTAATGCTCATTAAAATTGTGTAGA
Organism: Ibidorhyncha struthersii; assembly: GCA_013398815.1. NCBI lineage: Eukaryota > Metazoa > Chordata > Aves > Charadriiformes > Charadriidae > Ibidorhyncha > Ibidorhyncha struthersii. The sequence continues at coordinate 33,827 of VZSZ01004356.1, forward strand.
ACAGGTTATCAGATGTGGAAACATTTTTTCCACTCTGAGTAAAGGTTTTGGATATGATTTGGTTATATTTTGAAACAAAGTATTGCTGGGAGAACCAGAATTTTGAACACCAAAACTCCTGGGACTTTTTATTTTGATAATTTCAAAATTTTATAAAATGTTCTTGAAAGTGTTGAAAAACCTGTTTGAATGCAACTTTTCCTGTGTAATGTTTTAATTCTGGCAAATCAGAAATTTCTGAGAAAAAAATATTATCATTACATGTCCCAGTTAACTCCACTTGACATGGGGAGGGTCACTGAAATCTCTTGAAAATATTCTGTATTTCTCTGCAAAAATTCTGACATTTTATCAGGGGATATATGAACAATCACAGTCAGGTGCAAGTAAAGGCAATCATAGGCCTGCCTTTAACAGTTAGGGGATGTCTGTCTTTGTGTTTTTGGAGAAGAAAAGTGCTCAAAGCTTTCACCTTCATCCTCCATCTTCCATGCCCCTGAAACCATGGCTTCCTTGCTGCCATTACTACATGAGGGTCAAGCTGATAGAACAATCCCCTGTGAAAGACAAACAAAATAATGTTTTAAAACTTTCCTTCTGAGTCTCTCTTCCTGTACTGGGATGAATAACTTCTTTTTTCTTCTTTGTGCTCCATTTCCTTGCCTGTAAAATGGAGTGCGTGATCCTGGCCCTCGTGTGAAATGGTTTAGTCCCTCCTAATGTAAGTTCAACATTTTCTACCCAGAAGATGGGCCAGATCCTTGGTGAGTGTGACGCAGAGCAGGTCAGACAACACGGTTGGGTTTTGCATGCAAATACCAATCTGCTGAAATCCAGATTTCTACCTGGCTGCTCAAACTAGTTTGAACCAGAAAGAAATTGCTGGTTAAAAGCAGCAAGAAAGAAAGAGATCCTCACCCATCTGCTATAGAGAATTTTATTACAGAGACAACAAAGACTGCAGAAAATTCAGAGGAAATGAAACATTGCATGGCATTTGCAGCAAATAAGGCACCTGTAGGAAGCCTCTTTCCCAGGAATCTCTGCTGAAAGGCAAATTTATTTAAGAAGATAAACTCCACTATGTTGTCATACACAAACCATAGTATAACTTCCAGTCAGAAAAGATTAAAAATGCCACATACGCTTACTCTTGCCTTAGTAATGGCATATTGTGCCAAAGAAACATAAGCCAGTTGAAACTGGCTGAGAGATGGGGGTACAGGGTAGTATTGCCACAGAGAGAGCAAAAGGTACTTCTGCCACTGACCTATCCTGTTGTCCAACCTCCAAAACCCAGCGTTTACCACGCGTGCACAGAGCACTACAGCTATCTGGAGCATGGTGTTATGAAAACAAACACATACCGAGACATGTATGTCATGTGGACTTGTATTAATTTTACAGTGTTTTGAAGGAAAAATATGCGGGACACTCCAATTCCTCTCTCCCCTTTCCAAATTTTGTCGGGCATCTGGGAGGTGGTCCCAGTGCTGTATTTTTCTGGGACCTCTTCACGTCCTTCCCATGGCTGGGTGGTGGATGTCAGAAGAGGGCAGTACACCCAAGGGATGAGTTTTGGACCAGCCTGGAAAGGTGTTGGTGAGACATCTGTGCTCCCACTGCTTCTTCATGCAGTGCTTCCTCCTGTCCAGGTTTCCTCTGCAACACCTACACACAGAGTCATTTTTGAAGACACTGCAAAGTCTAATTTGAGGTTTTGATATGCCGTGAATTTATATTATTCACTACACCCACAAGGAGATGCTCCAGGTTTTTACTGCAGCACTGTTGTTCACAGCACACACTCAGGTTTGGCTTTCTAGTAAGGGTTCTCCAGTTGTTGACAAACTCCTGAAAAATACTGCCATGCTCACAAGATTAGCGACACTGTAGTTTTTGAAGCAATTATGTCTCTGTTGACCTAAATCTACGTCAAGGGAGGTCTCATTTGAATGTCTGCAAGACAATAATCTGAAAAGAGATTAACAAATTGCATTCCTGAAGTTGAATTTTCTTAATTGGTTTGCAGCCTATTGCAGATTGCAAAGCACAATCTTCCTTCACTCCACAGACTGTTTACCAACTCACCAAGTCTTTTTGTAAGGTTCATTAAAAAAATGTTACTGCTTGTGTGTTGTGATTCATTTCTGGAAGAGTAACTGTGACTTCACTACAGCAGAGTGGCTTCCAAGGATACAGACAGCGGTTGATCCAGCTGCAATTCCTGAAAGGGGGATGAATGCAAATGATGAGTTATACCAAGGTCTCTTGGTTCTCTGTTGTCTCAGGAGACCAAGGGCCTCCAGAAGCTCCAGAATGCATTTTTCCCAGTCCTACATTCGCTTTACACACACCGACCTGCAGTATGGCACAGAGGGAGTAAAACAGCTGCCTAGCAGGTGGGAAAAATATCAGTGACATTAATGGCAGAATTGCACTAATGCAGGTTTTGGGATATTTTAAAGATTTGCTTCTACAAACTTGTAAGAAATTCTGATCTTAGGTAAGGCCTTAAGACCAGAGGGACCTTCTGTGATCAAGTGTGTGCCGAAGACCTAGGATACCTGTTTTTCAGCCCAAATTCAGGTTTGCTTGTACAGTGCTGCATTTGCAGCCCCAAGCAATTCCCATTAGCTTTAGCAAAACCTGCTTATGGTTAAGCGCTACAGAATTAGGCCACATTAATCTCACCTTTCCCCATGTGGGCTTTAAAAAATAGAAATGAAAACAGTTGAGAGAAAATACTGGCCTTCTGGGACAAGGACAGGTTCTGCCTGCTGGTCCCAGAGGGAATATATAACACCAGGATTAGAGTTACTAAGGAGTGGCTTAATGACGCTGGCTGGCTCTGAGCTGGTCATGGTTGTACCCATGGGAATAGCATCCGCGTGCCAATACAGCATGGCAGTCAGTTGTCTTTAGCTTAAGAACAGATCAAATAAAATTACAACGCTCTTTTCATACATTAATTGACCAGATTTTTTTTTTTTTTTTAATTGGACTTAAGCAAGATTTATTGATCCCTACATAGATGTAGGGAATAATGTATGATAACTTAAGTCCATTAGAAGGTGAGTCAGATGAATGATGTTTGCTCGTCTCCTGAGCCAGCACAAACTGGCCTGTAAGAAAAGGATGTCTCTGCAAAGCAGTTGACTGTCAGCTTCTTTGGCTGAGAGACTTCAGGTAGTCTTGCTCAGGTTTATTATTGCATATATCCTGGCATTTAAACGGGGCCATTCCTCAGCCTGCAGCCTCAAGGTAATGTAGCAGCTCTCCTGCTTTCACAGTCATGTCAGACAATCACTTTATCAAACCGAATCAGCTCCATTTTAAAGCAGTTTGCACTCTTTAGAAGTGCACGCCAGACCCTCGCTGCCATCTGACAATTAAAGCCTTTTAATTACCCCCATTCGTGTATTCACAGCTGATTTTATACCAATTCATTCTTGCATTATTATTATTATCTTTTAATCATCTCGTCTGCTCCACAGCCTTTAATATCTCTAAATATAAAGTAATATTCATATATCTTTTATCTGCCTTTTTTTCCCCTTTTCCTCCCTATTGATCCCTTGCAGCCCTGCCTTGCTTTGGTGTGTGCTGGCCTTGTCTCTGCCTGGTGCTGCCTGTACCCAAGAAAATGGCACTGCCCTGCAAAGGTGCTCAGCTGCTGTCATTCCCCAAACCACCACAAAACACTGGGTGAGCACATCTGAATGCATTTTTTGTGGGAAAAATCCACATATCTTTCCTCAGTCCCATGAAAACATGGCACAGTTATCTACAGCTACTGTTTCACTACAGGTGTTGTCAGATAACTTCCCTGATTATCTGTTAATAACTTTCACAATGGGAAAAGACGGACCATTCCCATAGCTGGAGGAAAGGATCTAATCTTTAATTTCTCTGGAAATTTTGGGGATAACAATGCTTGCTAGACGGAAGAGGAAAGAGAAGAAGGAAAATGGGGAATCTGAAAGGGGAGCAAATTAGTGCAAGGTATGATAAATTATCAGTGGTCAAGAAGAAAAAGAAAGGTTACTTCAACAAATGCGTTCCCTTTGTTCAAAACCTCCATCTATTTACATTACAGTTTATTTTCGAGCTAAATCCTGGCGTTTGCTGTTACCTGGTCTGGCATGTGTGCTGGTATCCTGAGGCAAAAGTACAGCCTGGAGCTTATCTATCTGGCAAACCCTTCAAGTTGCCCGTTGACAGAAGAGAGAGCCTGCCTCCAAGCTCTCGCAGCTACACTGAATCGTTCTGCTCTTGCAATGAGCCAAATGGTGCAGTCAGGAAATACCACAACACAGAACAAGGCTATTTAGACAGAAAGGAGAACACATTTTTCCTGTATCAAGTATGAGTTACCGCATCTATTTTGGTAACATGTTCTCAATCAAGGTTTATTACAGGACATGCCTATGTGTTTTATGAGACGGTATCAGATTAGTTGTTCCTCTAGTGACCATTTCTTTTTCTTGTATAGTTTAAAAAAAAAAAATATGATTCATGAGAGGTACCAGATTTACAGTGCTGGAGATAGAAATCTGCTGCTTGAAGAGCAGGTGAAAAACGACCTCACTGCCAGCGAGACTTAGGTTTACTATAGAAAGGCCATCTACAGCAGTAAAATGACAGCTAAATCTCCCACTCCCATTGATCCCATTTTTTTCTGAGGTTTTCCTTTTCACCTGCATCTGTTAACTTGGAAAACAGTGGCATTAGCATTTCTTGACTGTCTCTTGACTGCACACTATAGTGAGACATTCCCCTTCTGGATAACACCCTAGCAAACCCACTTTGTCTGGCTAGATGATTACCGTACGCTGCCTTCTCACCTGTGGCCAAAGGATGTTTAGTTCTAATTCCTCAAAATTTCCCAAGGCCCATAAGGCAGCATCAGTTCCTACATGCCAACACTTGAACTTCCTGAAAAAGATATGGCATCATCTGTGACCAAAGGCTTCTCCTGCAAGAAGCTAGGGCTGTGGATGAAAGTCCCTGGATCTCCATAGAAGATACCTTCAAGTAAGGGAGAATTCCAAGTTAAGAACAGAGGGAAAAGATGGTTTGGAGAAGATGTGCCTGGCTTTGTAGGCTACTCACTAATGGTTATTTAAATAAAACAATTTTGCAGATTCTAAGGTCATTTGTTAATTTTTAGGAAGCCCAGCTGTCACAAATTTAAAAAGCTTCCAACTTATGCAACCCCTAGGACCAATTTCTTCCAACCCAAACAGTGGCAAATTTACCCCTCTGTGAATCAAAACAAAATTTGACAAGCTCTCAAAAGCCTGCTTTTTGAATGTACAGGTTGCTCACTTTTAAAAAAACAACAAGGCTTGATTATCTCCAAAGTTATGCCTCAGATTCATGTGTCCACATAGCCTAGTATACTTGAGTAGAAGAGATTAAAAAAAATGGACAACTCATCCACTCTGAGTTACACAGTAGCAGCAGCAGCAGAGTCTATCTATGTTGTGTAATACAGAGTATTGGTAGATTATAGTCATTCCACTGTCTAAAGGTGCCTGAGACTTGCCTTTGCTGCAGCGACTGTGCTTACAGCTCAAACATTTGTGTGCTTTTCCCTCTCCTCTCCTCTCCTCTCCTCTCCTCTCCTCTCCTCT
>VZSZ01004356.1:39737-51264 GCA_013398815.1 Ibidorhyncha struthersii
TTTTCCCTCACCTGGAGGTAAGTCTTGTGGAAGAGCCAAACGACTTTTATTCACTGCCCCAAGCTGTCATCATTGGTTGACAATCCTCTGGTCGCAGGTAGCATCAGCTCCTCTCTCCCCCACTCATCTCTCAGGCTGTTTGATCTTGCCCTGGTTCAGAGAAGCCATCCCAGCAAACCAGGGATCTGTACCCACCTGGCTTCTGCTCCAGCCACCCCCCTTCTTATATATTCTGTGAAAGCCGACTAAAGTTAAGCAGAGGGGGCATGTTTTTATTTCTTTAATATGTTAAAGTCAAGACCCTTTACGTGAATAGAAGTCACTCCCTGGAGGTTCTTAAACCTTCCAAAAATAACCCTCAAAACTCAGCCAAAGTGAATGCAGCCACAATTTCCATGGAAAGCACCATCAGGTGGAGGAGGCTGTGCCAGCCAGCACGCACACAATGCCTGTTCAGTCCCCTCCACCCTTCTCACTTCGGCAGATTTTGCAGAGAGATGGGGGAAGGTAACGGTTAGACTCTGAAATGATGTCATACCGTCCATTCAGGAGATCACCAAAGCTTTCAAGAAGTCTCTTACAAAATCCCTCACAAGAGGGTATTAAAGAAACTAAGCAGTCATGGGACAAGAAGAAAAGTGCTGTCATGGATTAGAAATGGGCCAAGAGATAAAAACAGAAGAAAAAGGGGAAATGACTGATTTTAGACAGTCTGAAAGAGAACAGATGCAACCCGTGCTGTAGAATATCATCACTGAGGATCCTGCAGAAAGAGGTGAACAGTGAGAGGAGGTCTCTACCAGGTGCCATGCATGGCAGCTTACAGGACTTATGGTGCATTTAAAATGAACTTTGATAATTCATAAATTAGAGCCCAGCAGACAGATCTATGAAGTCCTTTACTGAATTAACAGTTGCCAAAAAACAACCAAACAAAAAGTCCAGCTCTTTCAAAAGAGAATGCTTTGATGCCGCAGCAATGACGAGTGCAATAAGGAGAGGGAAATACATCTTCATCTGGTATGAACTGATGCATCTCCTGGAATTGGAGCAATGCTCTCTTTAGATAACTAATGAGGATCTGACCTTGTTTACTGACATAAATATTGAAAATGGAGAGCAGAAAGAAAAAGAACACAGGCCAACTGCCAAAAAGAAGGTGGCATCTTAGAAACAGATTATTCCATAATTTCAGTACCAGTGGGATTTTCAGGACTTTGCTTTGAAACATCTTGACGAGTCTTGAAAGCAAGATGCTGGACTAAGCAGATTGTGGCTTGATGGAGTACAGCAATTCTTACACCAATGGGAGGTCTTCAGTAAAGCCTGACATGGTACAGGCTAAAGCTAGAATATGCAAGATGAATTAATAAAAAATACACATGCTGTTTTTAAGGGGAAAATAAATCCCTGGTCTTCCTATAAGCTGTAGGGTATCCACTCCTCTCGGGTCAGTAAGGTATAGCTGAATGATCAGGTTAATGGAAAGAAAAGCTGTACAATTTTTCCTGATTTTTCTCCTGTATATACTTATGTTTCTACCCAAAGCTACGACAATGACCATGTGCACACATGAGCGTACTCCGTACTCTTTGCAGAGACTAATGGATCTGGTGTGACAGATTCAGTATCTGTGAGTTTCCCAAACTACCACATCTGCAGAAAAAAAAAGGGTCCGTGCGTCCCTAGCGTCGGACTTGTACAAAGCTGTGTTTCACACAGCTCAGATCTTTCAGATGCATCACTTAAGCCAGTCATGAGTGGGATGAAGTGTGGGGGACACTGAGAGGGAATGTTTTACAGAAATGAAGGGCTTCAGGGAAAGGATTGGAAATGGAAAAAGAGCTGTGATGGACTGCGCTTCTCTAGCTGTCAGATGCAGCTTGGAAGTCAACCAGGATGTCTAGAAAAAGCAGTTTTTCATATCCTGGTGACTAAGTTCTTCTTCTTGTTTCTTTTTTTTTTTTCCTCTGATGTTTTTTAAAGTCTTTTAAACTTCACTTGTACAAAAAAAGAGAGTTATGTGAAAACCTCATTTTTTTATACATGAAGTTCTGTCTGCTACCAACTGGGGCAGATGTGGAATTGGTGCCAGCACTGAGGAAGCTGCACACAGAGAAAGTAAAAAGCTGACCAAAGCATCTCTGGAAATCCATTTTTTCCCCCCAAACTCTGGTTTCTAACATTATGATTGTTATTATTTTCTGTTATTAGAGGCCCTAGGCAACGGTGGAATAGCGCTGGGCATGGGACTAGCAACGGCGACTCCTGCCATAGACTAAACAGACGAGGCACATCAATAGGAAAAAGGTTGCAACATGCAAGGCAGAGATCAAACTGTGGTAAGTGGTGATGCCGAGAGCTGAACACGTCTCTCGGATCCCACAGTGTTAACCACAACCTCAGTTTCTCTCACCTACATCTTGCACAACTAAAGGTATCAACCAGTCCCATCACTGCAGGTTGCAACTACCCACAGGTCCAAGGCACCTGCTGTTTCCTGCTGCTGGGAATGAGATACCGGGCACACAGCCCTGCTGAACACCAGACCCTCATCTAGGTGACTGCACTGAAGGTAAAAATCTTTGTCACCTGTCTTGAAAAACTGCTGTTGCTAAAAAGAAAATCAACGTTTATTTTTCTCTTCTGGTTGGAAGTTGTTTTTCACCTGATTAGTGACAAATGCACACATGGTTCCTGTGCTGTAGCAACTCCTGGGTTGCTGTACCTGTTGGAGCCATCTCAACATCTCTCTGGCACCTTCTCATCAGCACTGAGAGTTCAGGTCTTCAGAGACCTCTTGGAGTTCATTGTATATTGCCTTTCTTTTCAATCTGTTATGTAAATATTCAATACTTTGTGTAGGATATCTTGATAGCTCTGTCTCTATTTCTTTCTTTAGGACTTCTTTTTTTTTAATGTGGCTTTCCATGAATAGATGACATACAGGGTGTCAGGTTTCTGTGTGACATTTTATTTTACGGAATGAGGTGGTAAGGATTCAGCCACTTAGGTAAGAAAAAAGTGCTTCTTCATCAGAAGCAGTGTTGTCTCTGTTTGAGCTGAGGTCACCTTCAGGACTTTTGTGCATCCTGCAGTGCAAATGGCTCCGAGAGGGCTCTCTAGTGAGAAATTAACTCACCATCTTGACAGGAACCAAAGATGGAGACAGTCTAGCAGTGCCCCACGTCAGATTGAGGCTTGCAAAGGACGCACAAGGAGAGGACGCTCAACACAGCAAAGGCTCCTGGCACTTCTCTTTGGGAGCAGCTAATGGGCACTTTCTGCTGTTTGGCATCACCAGTCAGGCAACAGTGCTCTCTCCCTTTCTTGGAAGAAAACCTGGTTCCTACTATGACGGATTTTTGTTATTGCAGTGTTCAGCAACTTGACCATTACTTATAAGGCTGCCAATAACCTAAGAACAAAAAGACAAACTGTGCTGTAGGCAAAAGTAATTGAAACCTCATCTCTTTCCAGAACTTTCTTAGTTTCCCATCCATGCAAGTGATTTCTGGGATTTCACAGGATGCTGAGCTGGTTTGGATTCCTGCATGCATTGCAGTATTGGAGACGCTGAAGTAAAATAAAAAGGAATCTACACTATGTAGGAGGACCAAACACTTCGATTCTGTCTCTGGCAAGGTACAAAAAGAGAAACATGAGGAGCAAAATGAGAGGAAACAAGATTTTTTTCTACTTCTTATTGGATTACCGCAACTGGACTGTATTCAAATTGTAATTCCGTAACACATTAGGGGGTATGTTTTGATTTTTGCTGCTCCTATTTGACCATTATCTAACTGTGATGCTGCTTTGGGTTTAAGCCTCTGCATCAGCAACATGTAGCTTATGATGCACCTGCCCTACCATGCAGACATACACAAATTAATCTGTTACACAGTATGCAGCTTGGCACGTTTGTCGAGTACTTGTAACAAGGGCTCTTCAGTCTCTCCCAAGGGAACGGTCTGCAAACACTTTTTCGAAGTCCCTTTGTAACGTTTGCTTTTTCCACTGGACTACAGGTAATATTTGGATGAGCTTTGTACATGATGCTTTTCCTCCTCAAAAAATGACAAATTCTAATGAGAGTGAATTTAACCTGTTGGCTGATATGATTGCTTTGTGGTTTTTTTTTCTGATGAAAATACAAACATCATGCATATACATACATGCATATATATACACACCTATACAAATATATGTAAACATGTATATAGAAATGCTTCTATCTATTGCATGAAATGATAGAGGTAGCACAGTGAGAATTAAACGGTACATGATCTTACAGTGTTGTAAAGTTAATAGTGGGTTTTTCCCACTGTTGGTGTAGAGGAACAGACTGAAAAGATACATAAACAGCTACTGACTCGTCATGGGACTGGCAAGTAACACAAGCTTTCAAAGGAGCTTTTAGTTGTGAATCCAGTCCTGGACATCAGCACAGATTGGATAAACACTGTTTTGTACTGATAACTCCTTGCAGTCATCGTGAGCCACGTGGGCATGCTTTCCAATAGACTCCCCAGAATACGAAGTTGATAAATAGCTTCTATAACACGTCTGACCATTTACCCTGGAATATACAGCAGTGTGACAGTGGAGCTGGCTCAAGGCTTGGAACTGTTAAGCCATCTCAGTGTCAGAAAACCACATTGTTTTTATTGAATCAGGCACGCTAAGCAAAGCCCTTTACATTGCTTTCCCGCAGCTGCAGTCAGTCGGTACGCTTGTGCAATAAGCGCACTGTCATCATCCTTCAGGGTAGGTGGCAAAGAATAGGAGCAGGCCAGAGAAGCAGCCAGCTTCCACATCCCTTCTGGGTCTGTCTCACATATGAATATATATAGCGTCATTGACCATTGGACAATTCAGATCTGCACTCAGTGGACCTGTTCGTTGTTCACAGCGTGGTCTAAGGGCTGTGGACTGTGTGCAGCAGGAGTCCCCAGCTCCGCGTCTTTCTGACAGCAGACTAAGGATAAGCTTTTCCTACAAGACACTTCCCACTCTTTTCTCCTTTGAAAAATCTTGAGCAAATACAGTGTCTTTTTACATGCTGTCCTGATGAAGTTGAGCACAGCCCGTTCTGGCCCATCATCTAAGACATCACTAAGTTGTAGATAATGCACTATCAAACAGTCCAAGTCCTGGGCTATCCATGATCCTCATAATTTTAAACATTTTGCAGCATCCATCTGGGACAACTTTGGGGTTCCTCAAAGTAATATTTTAATAGTTTTACAGCTGAAGCAAAGATAGGGATAAGCTTTGCATACCATCATTTATTTCTAAAGAACAAACATAATGTTTGCAATATTTTCAGGGGTGTGGCTTTTGCAAAGACTGAGTCAAATTTCATTCAAATGGGAGGAGTTTCTTGCCCAATAAAAGCCAATTTTGTGCACAGAAAGTGGTATTTGTCAAAGTTCAGTTTCAGTCCTGTTGTGTGGATGCAGTAAAGGAGTCTTTTTCATGTACTTTGGAAGTCTTTTAGGGTATAGTAACATCATCCAGACCTAAATGGGCAACTAGGCTAGTTATTGAAAGTCATGGACATCATTTTCAGAAAAAATACGTGGCAGCTAATATGAATACTTGAGGGCAAACATTTAAAATGGTAAATTATTATGTGTAATATGTGCCCTGAGGTCTCTGCTGCCTGCCAGCAGCATTACTTGGTGAGACACACTCTGCACAGCAAAAATATAAACCATCTTTGTCCATCAGAATAAATGCTTGTTCAACAGTGACATAGTTACTGGATATGTCTGTCACTATGGCTTCATCTGGCCTCCTTAAGGTCAAGCAGAGGTGAATATGAAAATAGTATGAAATTCTATGAAAATAGTATGAAAAGCCTTGTTCTTTCCTATGATTGTTGGTGAAACACATTTCTAAACTGGATCTGGTTACTTCAGTACCATTCCAGGCTCATTTTCTTAAGCTCTTGTGCTACAGGTGTTTCTCACCACAGTGGCAAACATAATTTCTGTAGTCTTTCTGTCATATTGGTCAAACAGTCTCTGCACAAGTTCTTTTGTGTAGCAAATTTTTATTGGCATTATTTCTTGTAAGAGTGTTGTAATACCCTTTGATGACGTTGAATTTGTGTGTCTGTGAATTATTTGCTTGTGTTAATACCTGAAGCTGGTCTCCACATTGGATGGGGTATCAGTATATGGAGTTTAAATTTTGTCAGGTATGAAAGCTAAATAAAAAATCAAATTTATGTGTAGGTAGACAAGCACAGGAATTTGGTTCTGCAGGCACCTCAGGAACTTGGTTCTGCTGGTGGCTTTAGACATTGCAAATAAAATCACTGGGATAGCACTGTAGACAACCGTCCAGCTTTTTTTCTGCAGCCTGTGACTGTCCTCCCGATGTAAAAGAAGCATCCACGATACTGCGTACCACACCACATGAAGTGTTTGCTACTGCGTCTGTGCTTACTCAAAACAGTTCCTCTTGGCCCAGTAACTTTTGATGCCTGTTGTGGCGGCAGAGATTTCTGCTAAAATTTAGCCAAATGCCCTGTTTTTCCATGGCGTTTCACACTGAGCTGTCTTCCTTGGAGCAGCCAGGTCATTTGCACTGTATACCACGTGTGTTCGCGAGGGCTGCATCTTTTCCCTCGGTAGTTAGCAATTCACAGAGCTTGTGGATGTGTGTTTGTGTTACTGTAATTCTCCATTAATCATTATTATAAACAACATCATTGCTGGCTTAGTGTACTCTGCGTTATCACTTGCATGCTTATTATGGCCGACTTAGCCTCATCAGTGATGTTTAAAAGCCTCTGCCAGATCTGGATCAAGTGGGAATATACTCGAATCCCCTCCATTTGCCACGATCTTACTGACATGTAATGATCTGCTATTTTAAAGAAGCAGCACAGTTTTTGTTGACTCACCTGGCTATTTTCCATGCTGCTGAAATTCATAGTGTTCACCTACCACATTTATTTTAGGTGAAAAAAATTCTTTAAAACTAAGAGCGTGCTCTTGTGTTTGTCACTGGCGACGAAGAGTGCCTAGGATGCAGACCTGCCTGCAGATCCACTGTGGTGCTTGTACACAGTGTTTCTTCAAAAGCTTATTGCTGCTGATAGCAATTGCACAGTTTTCAGACTGTAGTCCTGGCAGTAAAAGGAACCACAAGTTCCCCTGAGGCTCTCCAGGGATATGTTAGGTGGATTCAGAGTCACCAGAGGTATCTGCATCACTGATTTGTCAGTCCAGTGACTAGAAACTAGGAGTATGGAGTTTAGGAGTGTGTCATAGAATCATAGAATGGTTTAGGTTGGAAGGGACCTTGATGATCATCAAGTTACAACCCCCCTGCCATGGGCAATGACACCTCCCGCTAGACCACGTTGCTCAAAGCCCCATCCAGCCTGGCCTTGAACACTTCCAGGGATGGAGCTTCCACAACTTCTCTGGGCAACCTGTTCCAGTGCCTCACAGCCCTCAAAGTGAAAAATTTCTTCCTAATATCTAATCTAAATCTACCTTCTTCCAGTTTGAAGCCATTCCCCCTCGTCCTATCACTACATGCCCTAGTATCCCTAGGAAGGACAAGCCTGCACAATGCATGGCCATACCTGCAGCGAGCCAGTGGGTGTCATTGCCAAATTTACCGCACGGCTGGCTCCTGTTTTCTTTTACCTCCTACCTTACCCCCAGTGTTTGTGCTGCTCCCTCTGCTGTCACCCAGCTCACCCACACTGCTCCCTCTCCAGCCGCTGTCACAGCTTTACTAGCTGATTTCATTTCAGATTCTTTTTTTGCCATTCGAGGACATGAGCAACTACGCAGTATCCAACTACCAGCCTCAGCACTGATGCTCAGTACTGATGTGTGGGGTTTTCTATACCAGTGGAGCTGTTTTTCTATACTTTAACTGTGTGGACGTAATCCTGTAGACCAGCAGCCATATGAGACTCCTTGGGAGCAGAAAGTCTAACAGAGTAAGGTCTGGTTTACTGACCCCCGTACCAGTGAATACATGCATTTTAAGAGGAACATAAACAGAGCTTGTCCTGGCTATAGGGCAGCCAGGGAGATGCAGATGAACTTGCAAGACAGTCGGCCTTCTTGGTAGACGCCTGGGCTAGCAGCCAGGGGACTCAGGTTTAATTTACAGTTAAGTCATCTATGTTTATTTCTCGGAAAATACATATTTAAAAAAATTCTGAAATTAAAACACGGCTAAAACTCTCTATAGTAAACAGAGGTCTTTAAAGGAAAGAATGGCTGCCAGCTTTGCTTTTTGTTCAAGCTGTAACAGATTTGAAGTTTATGTTATACCCAAGGCTTAAAACGATGCTTGAGACAGTTCTTCAAAAGGAGCTGCACATCTGTGGAAGCACTCGACGAATACTTCAGATAATACTAAATCTGGGTCGGATGCCCCAGAGATCAAGTCAAAGAGAGAAGTGATTGTTTTGCTTTTGATATCTACACCCAACCCCCCTTAAAATGGGCGACATTTCAGCTGCAGGCACATTATCAGTAGCCTGAGATCAGAATAGCTGTCAAGTACTTTCAATTTGGAATAAAAAACAAACAAGCAATAGAGGTCATGAGTTAAAGCTGTAGGACATGCCGTTAAGGTTCTCAGGCCTCGTTGTTCTCCCACAGAAACTGTAATCTCTCTCTGTAAAATTTGTATATCACAGTGGTGAAGGAAGCTCTAACACAGACCAACCGTGATTCCGGAGAACGCTTCTGCTGTGTAATTACTTGAAAAATGAAACTCTGTAGGACAGGGAAGTTAACAGGACAGACTGATTTTTCTCAGGGTTCTCGTATCTATGTCTTCAGCAGAGCCTGTGTGAAACCAGTGTGTTCTCACCCTCACAAGGTGGGAACAAAATGGCTTCATGCTGACTCTGTTGAGTCTCCTGTGTCATGCAGCACAGGACACCCTGGTTCATCAGGGAAAATTGCATTTTGCAGTTTAGGGGTCTAGATTTTCTTTCCAAAACTCCAGAGGTCTTAGGCGATAAAGCAAGTCATATTTACTGGATTTTGCCTTACCGATAATTTCCTCTCAAAGAGGCTTTTGTTAAGAATGACAGAGGGTTTTGTTAGTGCTGAAATGGCTTGTGGAGAGGGAGCTCCTCCGCCAGAGTTTGGCTGAATGATGAGTCCACGAAGTCTTCTGCTTCTCTTAATCCCCAGTGTTATTTTGTAGATGAGTCCTGAGGATTTACGTCTCCTAAAGCATGACTGGTGTCTCCAACACTACCTTTTGACCTAACAAATCCCAGTCCTCACACTCTGAGCTCCTTTCTTTGAGGGCCCTGGAAGACTGCAGGTGTTCATATCCCATCCCGCTGCCTTCTAAACACTCAGAATCACTTCCTTTTTTTTTTTTTAACACACCTATCTATCTTAGTCCTCCTGATCTCAGTGTTAGGAATCAAGGGATATGGTAACCTATTCCAAGCAGCCCTGCAGGTGTTGTCTTCAATGTGAGAAATCTCTTGCCTCTCAGTGGACAAACTTCACTTTGTCAAGAAGTGTTTCAGGACTGCCTTTTGTGTAATTTCCTATTCTGGCAGCCAAGCAAGACTTAGCAGATCTTCGTGAAAATCGTTCTCTTCTGTTCACAAGCCAGGAATGAAGCTACACCTCAAGTCCCCTCCCCAGATCTTGCACAGGTCTTACATGTTTCCATCACAGCCTCTTAAGGTGTATCAGACAAGAAACACCCAGTACCACTAGCAGCATGAAAACTTGCCATAACTTGCCAAAAGTGAGCTGATTGTCTAAATGTCCCAAACACATATACATCTCACTACAGGTGGACTCCAATGAGCTTCTCAATTCTGGGTAGGTCTTGAAGGCAGCTGAGGGTCAGTCAGTACACTTTACCCTGCTGTAGACCCCAGAAGAACCCTGGTGACCTGAGGGTTGTAGTGGAAGTGAGTCCAGTTCCAGAGTTCACTGTGTATTCTTTCCATATCCTTTCCCTGGCTCACAGGAAAAGCGGAGCGATGGTTTCCTTTCTGTTAAATCCTTTTGTTCTCCTAGTCCTCTGTGCATATGCAATAGTTTACAGAAGCAGGTTTGAGGCAGCCCGCTAGCTAGGGTAGGTGAGCAGTAGCAGTGTCTTGCCTGGGATGGAGAGTGTGTAGGGAGCTCCCTCTATTGATTTTGCAGGTCTTACGAGAAAGGTTGGGTTGTCCGTGTCCTTCACTGGGGAGAAGCATGAAGCTTTGTGTGAATTCCCTGCTAACGATATTCACTCAGTGTAATGACTCCTTAGGCACTGGGATGCACTCATACTGCCTGATTATTGACATCTTGAAGTCAGGTGTCTTATCTAGTTTCTTCACCTCAGGGTTGATTCACTCAAGATGTCTCAGGCATTTATCTTATAAGAAGTTGCCCTTGGAAGGTAAACATCATTCTGTATTGATTGTAGGTTGGATGTTGAGTTTTTAGACAGTCGGATAAGGTGGATCCCACAGCAGATAACTTTTTCTGACTGACCTCTTAAGAAAAAGTATTTCTTGACTTTTTCTTTTTCTCTAACATGAAAGAAAATCTGCTTGCAGTAACACACTGCGATAATTTAAGGACTACACAGTCAATATGTTCAAATGTTTATTAGAAACTATGGTCCTGCTCAGTTTAGTTGTCAGCCTTGCTCATTAAACTACAATATGTTTCATTTCTCTTAGTCTTCCTGTAATTTTTCTATAAACTATTTAAGAGGTTTAGAATTCTGCTTATCACCTGTTTGCAAGGTCTATCACTCATCTGGAAATGTAAAAACTATACTGTTAGCCCACAACTTCAGTTAACAACACTTAAGTCAAATATGTTTTTTCTGAATACATGTCAGGGAGGAAGAGATTCATTACCTTTTAAGAATAAAAACAGAAAGTAAAAGGAGTATGAGGTGCTCAGAAACTGTGGGAATAGGGAACCAGGTAAGTGCTTGTGGAGAAAAAGAAATGAAACATTTACTACGACATGGAGCAACTGCATCTGTACCATAACTGCAAAACAAATAAATACTCCATTAAAGGATGAGCTATTATTGCTGATGGACATACCATGAAATAAAACACAGCCTTAATGGAGAGAATTAGGTTGTGCCTGATGCTGCGAGACACAACATCTCACAGGCAACCGGGAACACTCCCTATAGTAGGGAATACTAGGGAACAGAGAGAAAGCACCACCTCGCACGGAGCTGGAGGCCACATCTTAGTGGGGATGAGTGAGGAGAGGTGGGAGACGGTTTGATTTTGAAGTGTGCTTTCCTCTCCTGCTCACGGCAATCCCTGTGAAGGACGCTGTCCTGCTTTTCCACCAGGTGCTCTCCAAGGCCTCATGCTGTGTTCCATTTACTCGCGGGCAGCCCTGTGAGTCTTAGCTTGTAGGGAAAGTAGGACCTGTGGAAGTCAGAGACAGCCTTACATCTTCAATAAACACAGCATTAAACCCACAGCTGGCGCTCAGACAGCGAACGGGCAGTTTACAGCAGGGCCCTGAGGGCAGCCACA